>OZ023335.1:4691498-5195498 GCA_964007535.1 Brachyptera risi
ATTTTGATGGGCCATGAATTTGCAATACAAATTTTAAACATTTTCAATTATAATTTTGAAAACTTTTCAATATTTTGATAATGTAAGCAAAGATCATAAAAAAAAGTCGTCAAACACTCTGAAATGAAAAAAATCAACGTGAAGCATCAAAACGAAAACCGTGAAATTGTTGTAAACAATTTCAACTCACACCTGTTCACCTACGTACCTATAAACCCATCTCCAGCCTTCGCACCCTCACCGGCCCTGAGCAAGGGTTTCACAAACCCCTCCTCTTTCGCTATCCTCATCAACTTGGCACGCAGCTTGGTCGTCAAGAGACTGGACTCCCCTGCACACCCGTTTCGTCAGCAGTCAAAAAGTAATTTTGAAATTAATTCTACATTGGGGAAATTTGAGTGAAGCTTTATTGAACATGTGTATTCTTGAATTGAAATTACATCAGAAACACTGTCATATTTTTTTGACCAAAGTTACAGCGCTTGTATGAAATATTAAGTTGCCATTTTGACTTCATTTTGGAGAAAATCAACTATTTTTCCTCATAAAATGAGTGTGATTCATATATGAGAGCAGGTACCTATATTTATTTTTGCATAATTCCATTCATAATATCTTCATCTACAGAAAAAACAAGTTTTTTGATTGAATGTCAATACTCTTAGTGTGATGAAGTTGATCGTTTCAAATTGATAAAAATTGAAGATCTCTGTGACGACTGTCAAAGTGAGATATAAATCAATGATAGTTCAAATAACGATAATGTTCACAATAATAGCGTAGCTGTCACCAATGTCTTTACTGACATAAATATTCAGAGCGGTCGGAATTCGAAGGGAAACAATGGGAACGCCCGGAACTTAGGCCGGGAGTTTAATTATTAACAAGGAAGAGGGAAGGAATATTAAACTGGTAAAAATAGGTTTATTGAAGCTTACCAGAAATGTAGTATAAATTCAGTAGTTCGGAATAATCTCAGTGTTGTTTATTAATTCACATTTAATAATAATGATAATAGAAATGGTACTTGGTAATAATGTGAAGTTGGTACTTTTGTAAAATAAGAGATGTTAACTGAATTAATATGTAGATCGTACTGTCTCAAAATGGTCGATGATTCTAGTTTTGTTGAAATGCAAAATAGTCCTAGATTTATGAAATGAATAATAGTACTGTCAATAAAATCAAGGGTGAATCAGTTTATACAGAGCAAGGGAAATGTCCAAATACAATAACATGTTGTTGCTATGAGGCACAGTGTTCTTAATAAAAGTGATTAATTGTTTACTTTAAACAGATAATAAGTTAAATACAGAACTATGTAGAAATTCTATTCACGTAGGCTATATTGAAATGGTTCTTAATAATAATATTGAAAAGTATATTCTAATTGATTCACTAATTAATATAACATGTAAAAATGAAAATGATCGCTTTATGACATTATACCCCCCTACAGAAAATTGAGATATATCCTGACGGGTGTATATCAATAATAATCGCTGCAAATATACATTTGTATAAATAAAGCGAACATTTAGTAATATAGGATAAACATTATCACTCTGAATTAGAATTTATAGGTTATTTAGTATACATTGATCAGCAGTGACATTAAGAAAATAGTTAATTTGATAATGATAATGATTCATAAGAATTGATAAGTAATACGAATATATTAAATTAAATCGGACACGTATCAATATGAAAACAAATAGTAAGAATTAAATATTTGAAGCTTTACGTAACATTTAATTTCACTTTGATGATATTGAGATGTTAAATGTAATCGATAACGTAAAAAAAAAAAGTATAAATCACTTTCTGCATGAATGCATATAAAAATCACATTTGCGTTTGTAGATTATGCACTTGAAATTGGAAGTAAATTAATTTTCACTGAAATTTGATAAATTGTTCACTATTCGTAGACATTAGAGGTTCATAACAATAACTTCGAGTTTAACACTTGGTTCATGAGGATATAATGAGGCTGGCTTGAGTTACCACTTTCGTTTGCTGTGTTTGGATTTATCGACTTTGAACTTGTTGTGGAGTTTCGCTTGTTGGAGATGAGAACGAATTTGATAGAATGGAAGTCGTACAGGTGTTTGATCGTGATACCAGGTCCTCCGGGTGTTGCTCCCGTTGTTTCCTGCATGGCCAGTGGCGAAGCATTGTGATGTCCTCTGAGGTCTCCGAGTAGTTGACAATCTATAAAAATGGAAATGAACAGCAGTTAAAAGTTGATAAAGGAAGATAATAAAATAAATGTGAGGTTTATAAACATTAAAATTCAATGGTAATTTGGAGGTGAATACGGTATTGATCTCTAATAATGGTATTTAAATAGTACTTGGAATTAAATGTTATCACAATATGTTAGACAAAAATGTAAATGGAGAATAGTGGTATTTGAGATGAATAGCTTGGGTAGGTATACAAAGATAATTGTGTCTCTTAATTAAGTAAAAGAATTATATGGAAGATAAGAGTTATAAGCATATGGATATTATGTGCATTGAAATGCAAGAATGAAAATACGAAAATATCTTATGGTAGTACTTAATCATAATTATATCGTAAAAAGCGAAATGTTTAATGCAATTTAAGATGAAAAACATTACTCTAGTACTAAGAGGGGTAATGAAGTAATATGTATATTATTGAGAAGTGGAATGAAAATTATAAAGTAGGGATTTTAGATAAAAAGTATGATAAGAATAATAATGTTAGGATACGTAAATTAAAGGAAATAAAATATAATCAGATATTTGAAATATATTATTATTATTATTATTATTATTATTTTTTTTTTTTATTCATTTTTTTTTTTTTTTTTTTTTTTTTTTTTTTTTTTTTTTTTTTTTTTTTTTTTATGTGTTAGAAGAAGTGGACTTATCTTGTAATAACTAGAAGCGGTGAAGTAGATGGACGGGCTGATGCAGAGGATGTTAATCCCAGGATTCCGGGGGCGACATTAGTTGAAAGTGCTGAGGGTGTACCGGTTCGTTATATTGTCGTTCGAAGTCCTGGGTGGCAAGATGGATGAGGTCCCGGATGCGGAGAAATTCGTCCAGAAGGTAGTAGGCGTGAGTGGTGTATGGCTCTATGTCGTCCTCAAATCCTTCGTCTTCTTCTTCTTCGTCATCCTCATCCTCAGATTGGTCGTGGTTAGTTTCTTCTTTTTGAGCGTCGTCTAGTTGCGTCTCAACAACGCTGAGTAACTTTTCCATGTTTAATATGTGATTTCTAGCACTTATTTTGATTTCGTAATAGTGCTGGAGGTACCTTTCTAGGTTGAATTCACCGTCGATGTCAACGAAGTGCTCCATTATGATTATCTCGTTAGGAAGTTGATTTAAAAACTGGACGCTAACTTAATATAGAGGAGTCCTTTTATAGACATGGAAGGGTTAGGCTGCCCCAATTATTAATTTAAGGGATAGTAGGGGAATGGGGGGGGGGGGGGATTTGATTAAGGTATGAGTAATGTTATTGTTGTGGTTTATCTTGGAGTTATATTTAGGATGGGGATGATGTCAATGATTGGTCATCGGGTTGTTGTTGGATTGGGTTTTGTGGTAATGGCATAGATGACTGGTGATTGGGTATTTTACATGGGCATAATTTTCTTGTCAAGGTGTGACGAAAGAGAATTAGAAGTATGATTATTGGAAGTAAAATAATTGAATAAGAAATATGTATGGTAGGTGTGTAGGTATCATACCAAGTTGTTGGAAGTTGGGTATTTAGTAATGATAATTCATGTTGCCAAGCTTTAAATGATAGAGTTTTTGGTGGAAGGGGTGATTCGTTAAGTATTTCTAACAATTGGGTTATATCTTCAGTAGTAGCGTTAATGGGAGTTTTAGTCGTATCTTTATAATAATGTGCGT
Source organism: Brachyptera risi (assembly GCA_964007535.1). NCBI lineage: Eukaryota > Metazoa > Arthropoda > Insecta > Plecoptera > Taeniopterygidae > Brachyptera > Brachyptera risi. Next base: position 4,695,398 of record OZ023335.1, read on the forward strand.
TTAATAATGTGACGAGATCATCTATGGGGGGAATGTGAATTTGAAACTCACTGGTGATATGCAAGGTATTGGTTGAGTGTGCAAGTAGAATGAATTTATCGTTTAGAACCTCACAATTAGGGGGAATTGTTAGTAAACCAGTACCTGTGATAATAGTTTGATTTAGGGATAAAGTGTCCATGTATTTGTAGTGGGGGCAATGGACGAGGATTGATTCCCTGATGACACTGTATATCCATGTGTTACTTTTCAAAGGTCGTATAAATGTGGGTTGAAAGTGTAATATGACTTCTGATGTGCAAAGTTGCATGGCAATTCCGGTGTTTCCCATAAATAATGAATGTAAACAAGTTGTGTCATGTGCACGTCGAATTTGGGTGGATGGAGTGCATATTTTAATGATACCTGGGTGACAGTTAATTATGGTGTCAGTATCAAGTTCCATAAAATATTGCCTATCCGGTGTGATTGCGAAATAGGGAGAGGGGGAGTGTATGATCATAGCCAAAGTTGAATTATGTAAGAGAAAAGGTAAAGAAATTGCTTGATACAGGTTGAAATAAGTGTTTTGATTTTTTATGGGAATACTAACGAAAAGTCGTAATTTATTTTGTACGATCGCGAGGTTAACGGTCGCAATCGTATAATAAAGGTACATTTCGTCGATGTGAAGATTGGTGAGAAGTGAGAGGTTGGGTGTTAATTTGGATTGTATGGTGGTGAGGAGGGAGAGTAAATGTGTAGGTGTTATGAAATAAGGACTTAATTTGTTTAAAGCGGTAACGGCAATTGCGGATTGTAATTGGTTGAGATCCGATCGAATTGTATGTAACATCATCTCAATTGAACGTAATATGGACGTAACCTCGAAAGTGAGTAGTGTTACATATTCATTCCGTCGTTTTACTGTAATGAATTGTTGTTGTAAAGAAGTTATTTTTGTGTTTATAGTTTTGATTACTCCTGCTAATTTTTTAATATTATCAGTGTTTTTATGTCCTGTTTGGTAACTGTCGTTTATGTACGTGAGTTGTTCGTGCATTAAGTGAATTATACTGTTAGTTGTTGAGTTAAGGGTGTTTACGCGGTTGTTGACATGAGATAAATGTTCGTCGGTAGCCACACCAAAAACATAGTGGAGAACGTCTCCACCTACATCAATTAAAGAACGTTTAGCTCGGATTTGGGTAGGTGTAAGTGTGTACAGTATTTCTTGTAATGTGGTGTTGAGATTAGTTGTTTGTGTAAAAATTGACGCAATTTCCCTATCAATAATGGATTTAGTTAGAGATGACATGTTATTGGGTCCGTTCGTAATGTTAGAAGTGTTGATGGATGTAATTTTGTTGAGCGTTTCGAAGAAGGTGGTAATAACGTTTTGGTGATTTTGTAAGTTAAAGTCTACCGTTAGAATCCATCGGGAGCTTGTCATAAGAATGTCATCGCTTTTGAGGAACACTAGTCCCTTGTCCAAATTCGGTGCTGCCGCTACGGGCGAGAGTTGATACACGCACCATAGGATGAATATGGATCTCCATGTTGTACTGGTCATCGTAGTGGTATGGTTTTTGCTATAACAATTATATCAAATTCTCGGTTTCTACACGAGGTTATACATGGTATGAGGATATTAAGTTTCATTGAAATAGTGAGTTGTTATTGATATGTATTGTACAAATGGGTATTTCGAATCTAGTGATAAAAGTTGTTAAAGTGATAATGACTAATTATTATGACTAGGTGTACTTGAGAAGTAAGAAATTCATGATTAGTCATAATTTTGGTTATAGAATAAGTGCAGGCCCTATACAATAATATACTCTGCACTATATATATATATATAAATATGGGGTATTGTCACTGAATTGGTAGGCTTATAGTTAGAATATGATAATATACAAGATACATAATAAATGAATAGGTAATATATCTAAGTAAAGATAGGGTGAAAAAAATCTATGAGAACATAATAATATAGAAAGATTACAAAATAATACATGGAAAAATCTTTCGCTTTAATTTTATTTATGATTCATTAGATTTATATCTTGATCGACTTTTGGTTCCTGTGGTATAAAGGGGGAGGGGCTTACATTATTTCCTACGAGGTTTGGGTAGGAACTGATCTATGCTCTTAGAGCTGAAAGGTGAGAATTTTCGTGGGCGGCGTAGAATATCACGTAATTGATATGGAGTACGTTGGGAACGAGATGTAGAAGGAGTGGTAGTATCGAGAAGTGGATTAGGTTGATGAGTTATAGGAGGGGGTGGCGTTGTGGGAATAAATGGTACGGGTGCCACTAAGGGTGTCGTTGGTGTGGAAAATGGGGGTATTGGAGGAGGATACATATATGGTTGTTTACGTTGAGATGTGATGGGGGAAAATGGTGGTGGAGAGGGGGAGAGACTTAGTGGAGATATGTGAGGTGGCGTGGGGGGTGAACTTGGTGGTGGAGAGGGGAGGGGGTTTGGTGAAGGTGTGTGAGTTGAGGTACTAGGTAACGATGACGATGTGAACCGAGGTGGCGTTCTAAGGTTGTCTGGAGGGAAGTAATCGTCCCTGGGGTCGAACGTATCCTCTGGTGGAGGTGCCGTAACTGGAAGTTGATGTGGATCATCGACATCCTCTTGGGTGGCGATGTCATCAATAAGTGTGAAGTCGTCGTTGAATGAATCTGGGTGGAAGGTGTGGAATATTTTGAGTCGATTAACGTTGACTTTTTGTATCTTCCCTGTGTAGACGTGACGTATGACTGCTGTAACTGGTGTGGGTATTTCCGTGATACGGTGGGGTCCATCCCAGTATTTCGCATGTTTTCTCGTGATTTGTTTAGGGACTACGGGGGTGAATAAAAACACGAGATCGCCCAATTTTAATGTGACTGGCTTTGTATTGCGATCATAATATTTTTCTTGGCGTTCCGCACTTTTCTTGATATTCTTACGTACAATTGCATGTGCTTTGGCGAGCCGTTCATGGAGTTCAGTAGGGTAATGTTGCGTAGCTTCGTCTAGTAAGCGTGACGGTTTGATAATGTCGTCAAACGGCAGGTCTATATCTCGGCCGTAAAGAAGGTAGAAGGGAGAATATCCTGTACTCGTGGAGATTGTGCTACGCATTGCTAGTAAAACAAACGGTACCATTTCATCCCAATCATTGTCGTCGACAAAATGTGACATAATATTATTGATCACAGCATGCGTTCTCTCTTGAGCTCCGTTACATTTTGGATTGTACGCTAGGGTAGAGAGATGTTTAATGCGTAATAGTCGGCATACTTCGTTAAACATTTTACTTGTAAACTGAGCTCCCATATCGGTAAGCAGTGTTTCGGGTGTGCCAAATTTAGTTAGTACTTCATCCACAAAAGCTTTTGCTACCGATTGATACGTCTGATTATGTATGGGTACAATAATAGGGTACTTTGAGAAGTGATCGACGAACGTGCATAGGTACCGATTGTTCTTTTTAGTAGGTTTTAACGGGCCTACAATGTCACATGAGATTCTTGACCAACATCTATTAGCGGGTTGAAAACGTTGTAATGGTGCATCATGGGGAGAAGATGGTTGTTTTCTTTGTTGACAGGAGAAACAGTTTTGACAGAATACTTTAACGTCATTATACATTCCTTGCCAATAGAAGCGTGAGGTAATTAGTTTAGTTGTACGTTGGACTCCTCCATGACCACTTAGATGATGAAAGACGTTTAATATCCGTCGTTGCATGGGTAATGGGATGACTAATCGGTCATCATGCTCGTTAGCTTTGCGGACTTTGTATAACATTTGTTCATTATCTAAGAAATATTCGGAATTGGTATTGTTTTGGAGTAATGCGTCAATGATGGGCCGTAGTGTAACGTCATCACGCTGTAGTTGTTTGATGAGTCCTCGATCGAATATGGGTTCAAACTGCAAGGTAGCGTCATCATTAACTAGGTTAACAGTAATGCGTGATAAGGCGTCGACATGAGAAATAGATTTGCCTGGGCGATGGGAAATATCGAAATCGTATTCAGCGAGAGTAAGCGCCCATCTTGTTTGTCGACACGTTGGCTTCGGTAGAGACATGAGCCATTTCAAACTTGCATGATCAGTAACGATGTGGAAGCGCCGTCCGTAGAGATAAGAATTGAAGAATTTTACACCAAAAATAACAGCGAGTAATTCCCTTTCCGTGGTACTATATCTAGATTCACAATCTTTGAGTTGGCGCGAAGCGTAACCAATGACTTTATCATGTCCATCAATTTTCTGAGATAATATTGCTCCCGCGGCCTGTTGACTGCAATCTGTGGTAAGGGTAAATTCTTTGGTGAAATCCGGATAGGCGAGAATTGGATCATTGCATAATGCATTACGTAACGTGTTGAAAGCTTCTGTATGACGTTCGGTCCAGATGAATGGGACGTCCTTGCGCGTGAGTTCAGTCAGAGGTTTTGCAATATGACTGTAGTCGGGAACATAGCGTCTATAATACGAAGATAAGCCAAGGAAAGAGCGTATTGTCTTTAGGTTAGTTGGTCGAGGGTAATTGGTAATTGCCTCTACTGTGCGCGGGTTAGTCTTGACTCCCTCGCTGGTAATAAGATGACCTAAATATTCGACTTCGCTGTGTAGAAAATGGCATTTATCGGGACGCATTTTTAAATCTGCAGATTGTAATCTATCAAAGACTGCAGTTAACTTTTCAAGGTGTTCATCGACTGTTTTACTCCATATTATTAGATCATCGAGATAAATCAACACTGAGGTGCCGGTTAGACCGCTGAGTACTGAGTTCATGAGACGAGACCAGGAAGCAGGTGCATTGGCTAAACCAAACGGCATCCTTTTATACGCCCACAATCCCTTTGGCGTGCAAAACGCAGTTTTATCGACGCTATCCGGTGCAATTGCTATATGATGGTAGCTGCTGTGGAGATCAAGCGTAGTGAAAAACTTTGATTCATTGCCTAGAGTGTCGAGAGTCTCAAGTATATTCGGCAAGGGATAGGCATCTTTGACAGTTACCGCATTTAACATTCGGTAATCTATAGCCATACGGTATTCCTGTTTTCCTGTAACATTTTTCTTAGGTACTAATAGAATAGGTGCCGCCCACGGCGAGTGAGACGGTTCTATTATGCCTTTAGCACACTGGTCTGCTATCATGTCATCCACTAATTGGCGTTGAGCCTGTGGAATGCGATAAGGCTGACGTTTGATCGGTCTAGCATTCCCGGTATCAATATGATGTTCGATAGTTGGATGTTTACCGAGTTTGTCTCCGTCTAGGAAGAAAAGAGACGAATATTTTGCTATTACTTGGGAAACCTTATGTCTATCTTCTTGATCGAGATGGTCCAAGGTACAAGTCTGTAGTAGTAATTCTAATCTCTTCTTTTCATCAATGGGTTGTTGTTGTGGAACGGCTGATTGACTTGCGTGGTTGAGAAACACGTGTTGTCGTTGATCTTGATAAGGAGTGTTATTGTCTGGAAGTTTGACAGGTGGTTGTATGTCATGTGATGCAATTGTCTCGACGTAACCCACTGTTGTGTTTGCGACGATCTCGAGTGGTTTATCAGATATATTCATGAAACGTACGGGAAAAGTTTGAGTTTTCTTTTCTAGTGATAACACTCGTGCGCTCATTAATCCATGTATATAAATTTCCTCGGGTTCAAACAAGATTACTTTGTCGGGGCATGCGTCACTATGGTTATACAATAGTTTCTTTTGTTTACCTTCACAAATAATTTCACTTCTTGGGGGGACGATTGTCTTCTGAGTTATGCGTACAGCACTACGAGTAGGTAGGATGGGTTGTCTATCATCCAGGGGTAGAGATGTTTTCGGCGAAACAGATGACATACGAATGTTATCGTTATTGCAAAGTTCAGGCGTCGTTAGATGTACTTCTTCTTGACAAGTAGAGGGACCTGGCCTTGGTTCTCTATTGTCTTGTCGAAATATACCTATCTCAAACGTTTGACACGCAACAGTTTTATTTGTTACTTGTTTACATTTGTTTCCCTCTTGATAGCTTTGTGAAGCCATCTGATAGGTATTGACAGAGTCGCGAATCTCTGTTTTACTATCAGTTAGTCCCATTGTTGCTATAATTTGCGACATTTTTTGTATCATTGTTTTGATTTTCTCTTCCTCAGGGTGAGAAGTCCAATTAACCTGTGTACTGGAGTTCTTTCGTAGTGGTTCTCTACGTCCCGTTAGATGTGGGTGTTTATCTGGTAGGGTATAGACAGTGATATGAATATTCGTGTCGTTAAACACCTGCTTTAGGATTTGTTTTACGTCTTCCCATACTAAGCCGTCTAATCCGCATCCTATACGTGGTAGGGCGAGATTCACTACTCCGTTTTTAACGCAATGTTTTTTCATTTGACGTAGAGATTTTCTTAGGTCGGCTAGCGTTGGTTTCGAGTCGGAGAACTGTTTCGTCACAAGATAATACACGAATCTATCATTATCGCGCAATATGGCTACCTCTCCCGTTCTTTTCCTTAGACGTTGAAGTTTATTCCTTCTCTGAAAAGTTTGAAGGAATTGTACAGCTATACCGGCGCTCATTTTGAGATCTTCTGCGACGCAGTGAGCGAGTGACGTATTGGTGTCGGCAGTGAAAAGGTCACCTTCGACTTCTGTTAGGATGAAGTTCTTAGTTGTGTGTGTCGGAGACGTGATAACGGTGATCTGCTTTGATACGGGATAACTTTTTCGGTTATGGCTGGGTTGTCCATAGGCGATAGTGTTGTCGCCGTCTATAATACAACATGATTTAGTGTCGATAACCAAGCTGTGCTTTGTACAGAAGTCCCAGCCTAGAAGTCCGCCGCCTCCCATTTCTAAGTTGTCGGTGCTCACCATGAACGATTGGTTGTACGTCTTATCGCCTAACCGTAGGCACACCATTGCTTCTCCCACAATGGGAAGTCTAGTGCCTGTGACGCCAACGATGGATCGGGAAATATACGAAATGGGTATTTTAGCACTAGTGAGGATTGACTCGTGAATAATGGAGACGTCAGCACCCGTGTCAATGACACAAGTGTAGGGCACCGTTGCGTTTGGCGACGATGAGTGAAATATGGATATTGGCACCCATGGCTGTGTCCTATGAACTGACCTAATCATTGTGTTCTTTGCTGAGTTGACCTTCCAATCCTGCACTCGGCCTGGAGTTACGTTTTGGCCGGGCATTATAGAAAACTCGGGTTCGATGGGTTGGCTGTTGATGTAGTCGGTAGTCGAGCCTGTTCGTTGGAATGGTTGGACTGGTCCTGTCGTCGTCCTCTTCCACGTCCTCTTCCACGTCCTCTTGCGCGATTGTTGCTCGAGCCTCCTTGATTTTGTTGGACTTGGACTCGATTAGGATTATATGCTGACGGGCATACATTTGCATAATGTCCTCTACCGGTACACCGGAAACAAATAACCTCCCATTCTGAACTCTCGAGGTCCGCTCCCGTCGTATAAGGCGTGGACAGGGTATTCATTTGCCGAGGAATATGGTTAGGGGGATTGACAGGTTGTTGTTGATGATATTGTTGAGCGGGTGGTTGTGGGTAGTACTGGTGAACAGGTGATTGTGGATAACACTGTTGAATGGGTTGTGGTGGCGGTAATGCAGGTGTAGTAAATAGATCTTGTTCGTGTGCTGCAACTTCGTCGAGCATTCGTACACGTGATTTTTGCACGTTTTTTGCCTCGTACTTTTGAGCTAGTAGAAGGGCTTTTTCGATGTCTTCGGGTTGCATCATGTCTATCTGTAAGGCTCCGGCGTCTTCGCGTAATCCTTGAATGAATGTGTTGACAAGGGAATCTTGGATAATCTTATGTAATCCTAATCGGGTTTCTAATCCCGCTTTAGGGTCAATTGCATTCACTCCAGCGATACGTAATCGAACGAGGTATTCTTTGACAGTTTCTCCTGGCCTCTGTCTGGTTTGGTAGAAGGTTTGGAGAGGATTTATTGTAGGATATACATCCGAAAACCAATCCAGAAATGTTGTGGTGAGTATATCCCACGACGCCTCACTTAGTTCGGGTTTTCCTCTCAAGAAATCTGCAGCGGCTCCCGAAAGACGACGTTTGAACACTTCCTGTGATTGTTTCTGGGTCCAATTGCCTAGTTGTGCAGCCGACTTTATCGCTTCGATATAATCTTTAATCGGTTGACCTTCCTTCTCTCCAGAAAAATATGGCACAAGCATTAATAGTCCACCGACGTTACTGCGCGCTACAGCGTCGCGTTCCGCTTGATCGGTATTTGCGTTGGTATTGGTGGTATGGACGGTACTAGTTGTTGCCATGATTACGTATTTAAATATTGAGTCGATCTTTTAATGTATTTGAATAAATTGAACACTTGTTAATATTTAAACTTTTCCGCACTTATTTATTTGTAGAAAACACTACTATGAACCGTGAATTATGAGTGAAACAAATAAATAAGTAAATCGACACCGCTTGTCACCAATGTGATGAAGTTGATCGTTTCAAATTGATAAAAATTGAAGATCTCTGTGACGACTGTCAAAGTGAGATATAAATCAATGATAGTTCAAATAACGATAATGTTCACAATAATAGCGTAGCTGTCACCAATGTCTTTACTGACATAAATATTCAGAGCGGTCGGAATTCGAAGGGAAACAATGGGAACGCCCGGAACTTAGGCCGGGAGTTTAATTATTAACAAGGAAGAGGGAAGGAATATTAAACTGGTAAAAATAGGTTTATTGAAGCTTACCAGAAATGTAGTATAAATTCAGTAGTTCGGAATAATCTCAGTGTTGTTTATTAATTCACATTTAATAATAATGATAATAGAAATGGTACTTGGTAATAATGTGAAGTTGGTACTTTTGTAAAATAAGAGATGTTAACTGAATTAATATGTAGATCGTACTGTCTCAAAATGGTCGATGATTCTAGTTTTGTTGAAATGCAAAATAGTCCTAGATTTATGAAATGAATAATAGTACTGTCAATAAAATCAAGGGTGAATCAGTTTATACAGAGCAAGGGAAATGTCCAAATACAATAACATGTTGTTGCTATGAGGCACAGTGTTCTTAATAAAAGTGATTAATTGTTTACTTTAAACAGATAATACGTTAAATACAGAACTATGTAGAAATTCTATTCACGTAGGCTATATTGAAATGGTTCTTAATAATAATATTGAAAAGTATATTCTAATTGATTCACTAATTAATATAACATGTAAAAATGAAAATGATCGCTTTATGACATTAGTATATTTTAATGATTTGTTGAATAATAAAAACGCATGCAATTTGAAGGTTGCGTGTTGAATGATAGGGAAATATCCAGTACTTGAAGTGATATAACTCAAAATTTATCCCGGTTAGCCTATCATCTGTTTGGATATCATTATCGAGCACATCAAAACGAATCGACTGACAAAAAATCATAATTTTTTCATGACCATGAGGTAATGGAGGTTAGACCGGAAGGCTTCTTTGTTGGGACTGTTGAGAACGAACAATGAATGAATGCATATTAGGGTTTTAAGGCGCATCGACAGCAAGGTCATTTAGCGCCTGTCGAAATAAGTTGCAACAAAAGGTGAGAAGTGTTATATAAAGGTGGAAGTGAAATTTAGATGAGAACACCTCAATATATTAAACTAAGACTAAACTATGTCTAAAGTGTCTAAAGACGTTATACACTAATTTGTTAAAACCGAACATGTGTGTGCTGTAAAGGGTCACACCCATGGGACTAGAATGAGAACGTTTTGTTACTTGTTCTCAGTTCAAACTCGCACTCAAATAAGAGTGGAGGAACGACAAATGTTTCTTGTTCTCGAACGAACAAAAATGTTCAATCATATCAACAACTATTTATCCAGTATGTCATTCAGGTTCATCTCCGAGAAGAGATCAATATTAAGAGGCCACAGGTGCACGTATTTCACGCCGCAAACTCTCACGATCGTAATTTTTGAGATATCAATATGATTGTTTCTGCATTCTGTTAATAATTGAAAACTGAAGGTTACCAAATTTACAGAATTTTGAAAAAAAATTGTAATTTTTCAAATGGGAAATGAAAAAAAATCGTGTTTGCAAAAACCTAGACCTAATTATTTTTGAATACCGAAAAGAAATATAAAATATATCAAAAGTGTGAGCTAGGGAACTAACGGCGTTTATGTGAATATGAGTTTGGCGGGCTAGTCTACGGGTTGCGCCTAGCACACGATGCATGTTGAACTCGAGTCTGAAGCGAGCAAACAACAAGCCCGTGTAGAGCGCCTGCGGCCTCTTAAGGTATTTACCTTGCACCGAAAAATCAACATTTTTTAACCCTTTTCTTTTTTGATTAAAGTTAGTCTCAATTCAGTCAGATGTGATATATTGTATTTTTTTCTATATTGTTACATTATTTTGAAGAAAGTTACAATGTTAATTGTTGAAAACAGACAAAACTTGTAACAAGAAATCTCAGTTTCCATCAACACCAGAATGTTAATTTTAGTCTTATTCTGTTTGTAAGACATCATTAGGTGAAAGTATGAAGGATCATTGTACTGTGACTACTAGAAGTATTTCATTTAAATTTTCACATGTTTGATATTTTTTTCTCGTACTTCTTGAGCAAAAATAATTCAAGATGGTAAATAAAAAAAATCACACAGATTGCAACTATCCTTCTTACTATCTTAATCTTGTAATCAAGAAATTCAACAAACAAAAAGTAACGTTCTATCTCAATATTAAGTAGGCCTACATGAATTCTAATGAATGAATGAATATTAGGGTTTTCAGACGCATCGACAGCGAGGTCATTTAGCGCCTGTCAAAATAAGTTGCTGAACAAAAAGGTAAGTAGTGTTAATAAAGGTGCAAGTTAAATTTTATAGTTACAATTGATTATAAAAGCGTAGTAAATTAAACTTCTCATATAAACAGGCCTGAAGTTGAGGCTACTTTGAAACAATATAAAATTCCTCACATGTAGAGTGATGGAATTAGCCATCAAAATCTCAAGCAAAACACATTATTTATACAAAAAAACTATATATCAGATTCAAAAAAGGTTTGCATGTTCAAAAGACAGACAAAACAAATAGATAAATCATGAAAAAAAAAGAAAAGGTCATTTTGAAGGTAAACAAGTACCTTATAGGGGTGATTGGTTACACTGCATCATATGCAACAAATATTTATCCATTTTTTATTTATTTTTCAGCCATTTGTTAACGGTTGATCTATTTCAAACATACACTGTGTAAATGTTGTCAAGAATAGTAAAATGATATAAAAATGTCAAATAAAAATAGAACTACATAGGAGCATACTAAAATGTATGCTTTGAAAAATCATCAATAGAGTATAATGAGTGTTCAGTAAGAACCTCTTTAAGTAGTTGTTTAAAATATGGTTTTCCTTGTGCGTTTACGTGTCTGCGGTAATTTGTTGTTAAGTCTGCGTCCACTCTCTTTCTCACTTGTTCCACGCTCTGCGATGTCATTTTGAGTCGGCAGAATTGTTGTTCGATAAGGTTTGTCCCTCGAGTTGACTGAAGCTCATGGTTGCTCGTGGGGTAATATTTATATATATACTTGTTTGCACCTCCAGATTTCCTTCTAACCATATATTTACGAATTGCTTTTGGAAATGACCATTTTCATGAAAATGTAAAAAAATACCCACCCACAATATCTGATTGAAATGATGACGACATGAGGGTGCACAAGCTGGAAAATATGGATCTGAATTTCTGACGAATTGATGATGAGGAATATATCAGGGCATGATGGTATCCTTATTCATTGACATCTATTCATCAAGATGTCTCGTGACATGAATCTTTTTTCGAATCTCATTCCATATTATTTCACGAATATATTCAATCACTCTGATTAACTGTCTGGTGATAGAGAGTAAAGAGACGGTTGTCCAAATAGTATAGTCTGCACGCCACTGTAGTTGTTCCGAGTTGCCTGGTACGCATGGACTTGAACAAACTCATCAAATAAGTGCAGGATTGTGGCGGTGTCAGTTGTATTCCAGACATTCAGAGAGGAACACAGAACCTGGAGTGCCAGTTCGCTTATTCAATCAAGTAGTGTATAACTAAATAATTCCCAGTTCATTCAACGTGTTTCACCTGGAGTTGGCCATAAAGCTCAGTGCAATCGTATGTCTTGCTGTGATACTGATTGTGGTAAGTACGATCAATTAATTAGACAAGATAATTGAATAATGTGTAATTTTCCATAATTCTTCGATACTTTTGATATATTATCGTTACCCTTATCAAACATATAATTGTGTAAGATAATCTTGACTATGATCCAATATCCAAATCTCTCATCGACTTTCGAGAAATGGGGGACGTCCATAAATTACGTCACAGCCTAGGGGGGGAGGGGGGTTGTCAAGATTTGTGACAAGGTGTTACAAGGGGGGGAGACAACTGTGTGACGTACCATTTTTTATTCTATGTATTTGGTACCATTCTTATAGATTCTTATATTTATACCCACCCTAGAAACAGCAGATGCATTTCAAATGATTATCAAGTTTGACTACTCAAAGAGCTAACATGAAGAAATTTTGATTTTGATTTCATTACTTTATTGTACCTTTGCCACCTGATGATTTCAATTTTTTGTTAGAGGGGGGGTATGAGAATTTGTGACGTATTTAAAGGGGGTAGGGTAATAGGTTTTGTGACCAACTGTGACATAGGAGGGAGGGGGGGGTACAAAGTGGCCTAAAAAGGTGTGACATAATTTATGGACGTCTCCTGAGTAGGAATCGTCATTCACACTGCATTGATTCTATATAATAATTGAAGCTGTTCGTATCATGAAGAATAAGCACACATGATTTTTTTTAAGCGGTGAAACCGATTGGGCCTGCTCCCAAAAATGTCAGCGTTCCAAGTTGTTCGATCAGGTGAGCCGACGAAAGTAATCGCAATTGCCAATCAAACCGACGACGAGAAACATAGGGTGGACTGCAAAGACGGAGTTTAAACCCCGGCCTACCTTAGACGCCATCTAAGTAAGAAATTGTATTGTGGCTGCAATGCAATTTCTTACCTAGACGGCGTCTAAGGTGGGCCGGGGTTTAAACTCCGTCTTTGCAATCCACCCATAGAAACGGAATGAGTCTGATTATTGCATCTTGAATTGGATGAGGGTCTCCACTTGGGCTATTCAATCAATTTTTTTTTGTATTTTTGAAGACTTTGTGACTTATGAATTCGAGAATTTGAGACATTCCGACCATGTGCAACCATTAACAATGAATCACAGCAACACTCAATGGATAGTGCCGAGATCAGGGATATCCCAGTTTGACCCCTGGATGAAGTGTTCGGTATTGTAGGCCCACCTTAGTGAGTGGATTATAGTTTTCTCTTACATTTGGAGCTACCATCCAGTGAAGCCAGAGCAAGGATATTATTTATTGTTCATTTATTGGGTTCAGCATGAAAATTCCATGAGTTACCAACTCTTTATACGACATGCTTTGAATATAAACCTAAATATAAAACAATGAAAGAAAAAGAAAAACACAGAATAGAAAAAAAAAACACTCACTGAATGGGTAAAATAAAACACGAATATAACAAATATATGAGAGAGGCAAAAAGTACAAATATGATATGGTATTAAGAAATATGATAGTAAGATCAACGTCCATCTTGTGTATAGTAGGAACACTGTCTAGGGTATGGACGACGCTTGCATTGGCATATCGGGTTGTATAGGGAACACTGTTTAGAAAATGGTCGAACGGTGCATCTACACGAAGTCTTCTCAGAATCAAAACATTTTCTCAGATCTTTGTTGACTAGTTCTTTCTCCATTTCTTTTTTGAAAGCAGGAGGTTTCAGTGATTCCATGGTTTCTGGTAGCTCGTTGTAAAGAATGAATCCAAAGTGGTTGAGGTTATTCAATCCATATTTAGTTGAATTTGTTGTATTGATGTGAATGTCATTTGATCCTCGAGTATAATAAGAATGAATGTTGTAGTTGAAAATGATCGGAAGATTTGAAACCGTTTTATTTTAATATGACTTCATGGATAAAGGTGGTAGTTAATTGTTTTTGGATGAGCTTAATTGGTATGATGTTATTCTCACGATACATGTCGTATCGATGAGTATGATATGGATAGCTAAATATGTGTCGAATAGCTCTATTTTTAATGAGCTCTATCTCATTAATTTTTTTGCTGGTAGCATTACCCCAGATGGGATTTAAATAAAGAAGATGGCTATGAATTCGAATGAATGAATGAATATTAGGGTTTTGAGGCGCATCGACAGCGAGGTCATTTAGCGCCTGTCAAAATAAGTTGCAACAAAAGGTGAAAAGTGTGATATAAATGTGGAAGTGAAATTTAGATGATATAAATGTGGAAGTGAAATTTAGATGAGAGAACCTCAATATATATTAAACTAAGACTAAACTATGTCTAAAGTGTCCAAAGACGTTATACACTCATTTGTTAGCATAGTAGATGGAGAGTAGAGTAGATGATTTAACTATGAAAGATATTCGTTTGAGCACTGATGATATTGGCATTATCTTCTTTAATTATGTTGTCAATATGCGGAATCCAAGTTTGATCTCTGTCAATGGTTAAACCAAGATATTTTACCTCTTTGACAATAGGTATTACCACTTCATTTATTCTCAATTCAAGGTTGTAATTGATTGAATCAAATTTTTTTGATGCAAATATCATGTAGTTGGTCTTTTTAGAGTTCATGGAAAGTTTATTAGAGTTCATCCATTCACAAACAGTAGTATAATATCTTTTTGCATCTGTTGAATGAGGTTGGCTATTGTGAAGTCATTATAAAAGAGATTGGTGTCGTCCGCATAGCTTTGGAGAAGACCGGATAATCTTTCTTGATGAAGATCATTTATGTAGATGAGGAATAAAATAGGACCCAAGACAGATCCTTGTGGCACACCACAAGTTAGTTTTAGGTTTTCACTATTTACGTCTTCAATATTGACGAATTGATAACGATTCAATAGATAACTTCTGAACCATTGAAGAGTAGTCCCTCTGATACCGATTTTTTCCATTTTATTCAAAAGGATATTGTGATCCACAGTGTCAAATGCCTTACTAAAATCAATAAATAAACCTCCAGCATCTTTGCCTTGATCAAGGTGATCCTGAATGGTTGACATTAGATCATATATGGCTGAGCTGGTCCCCATGCATGTTATCTCGAAATCCATATTGACGTTTATAGTAAAATTGTATAGAGTTCAGGTACAAGTTAAGTCTAAACTTGACAACCTTTTCTATTACTTTTGATAACGGTGATAATAGAGAGATGGGTCTATGATTACACATATCTTCATGGTTGCCACTTTTGAAAATTGGTTTAATTTTAGCAATTTTTGCCTGATTTGGGACTATTCCTGTTTTCATTGATTCATTAATCATTATCGACAAAGGTTTTGCAATATCAATGAATGAATATTAAAACATTTTGTGAATGGAGTATCATGCAACTCAGATCTGTACAGATTTTAGACCCGATCGTTCAAACAATTTTCAGAAAAAGATTTTTTTCATCAAATTTCAAAATCATTGAAAAATAATAATTCTTCGAAAAAATTTAAATTCCTGAACATTCTTGAAATCCGAACACCTTGACGTGGTGTGGGGGCTTGCGTGGCCCCGTGATCCCCAGAGCTATCGTCGGGAGCAATTTATTTGCTCCCAGCAGGGTCACCCATGGCGATAAGG
The DNA here is from genome assembly GCA_964007535.1 of Brachyptera risi. Classification (NCBI taxonomy): domain Eukaryota; kingdom Metazoa; phylum Arthropoda; class Insecta; order Plecoptera; family Taeniopterygidae; genus Brachyptera; species Brachyptera risi. Next base: position 4,711,171 of record OZ023335.1, read on the forward strand.
TCTGAGGTGAGGGTCCAGACTAAGTTCGGACCGTCGGTCGAGTGGGTGCCCATTTCGGTGACCAGAGCGGTCATAAGGAGTTCTCGTGCAATCATTCATCATTATCACCCTCTTCCATGATCTTTGCTACTCTGTATTCTCTCTTTCCTTGACTTGTCTTCATTCTTATCTTCGTGCCGACTCCTGGTGACCACTCACATCCACGACAATATTGACGATCTCGCTGTGAACAAGGATATGAACCCAAGCCAATGGTGTAATAATCGTGCTAAAGGGCTGAATGACTACGGGAATGAATGAATGAATGTTGGGTTGAAGGTGCATCGACATCGAGGTCATTTCGCACCGTAGCAATAGCATCTAGAACAATGCGTAATCAAAACACAGGTACTAGTATTAGAGTACTAAGGCCGGGACCTGTCCGATAGCAAATATTCCAACTGTGCTGAATACTTTTGTTTAAATCAAGAAACTATAGCTAATTTAACTATGTACTACCTGATAGAAATGGTAGATACTAGTCAGACGCCGGTGTAAAAGGCCGGACCCTGTCGATTATCACTTATACCGACTGGGTTAAATAAAAACTGTACTTTTTTAAAACACTAAAACTAAGTAAAAACTATGTACTGAATAACAGGAATAGTGAATGGACAAATCTTTAAAACACGGGTGCTGGTGTAGAAGGCCGGACCCCGTCGAATATCACATGTGCAGACTAAGCCAAATAGAAACTATGTACTTATACAACGCTAAAACTAAGTAGCAACTACGTACTAAATAACAGGAATAGTGAATGGACAAATCTTTAAAACACAGGTGCCGGTGTAGAAGGCCGGACCCTGTTCAATATCACATGTGTAGACTACGCTTAGTAAAAACTATGTATTTATAAAATACTAAACCTAAGTAACAACTACGTACTAGGTAACAAGAATCTTAAAACACAGGCACCGGTGTAAAAGGCCGGAACCTGTCGGATATCGCGTATGCAGACTAAACTGAATAAAAGCTATGCATTTTAAAATACTAAACCTAAGTAACAACTACGTACTAGGTAACAAGAATCTTAAAACACAGGCGCCGGTGTAAAAGGCCGGAACCTGTCGGATATCGCGTATGCAGACTAAACTGAATAAAAGCTATGCATTTTAAAATACTAAACCTAAGTAACAACTACGTACTAGGTAACAAGAATCTTAAAACACAGGCACCGGTGTAAAAGGCCGGAACCTGTCGGATATCGCGTATGCAGACTAAACTGAATAAAAGCTATGCATTTTAAAATACTAAACCTAAGTAACAACTACGTACTAGGTAACAAGAATCTTAAAACACAGGCGCCGGTGTAAAAGGCCGGAACCTGTCGGATATCGTGTATGCAGACTAAACTGAATAAAAGCTATGCATTTTAAAATACTAAACCTAAGTAACAACTACGTACTAGGTAACAAGAATCTTAAAACACAGGCGCCGGTGTAAAAGGCCGGAATCTGTCGGATATCGCGTATGCAGACTAAACTGAATAAAAGCTATGCATTTTAAAATACTAAACCTAAGTAACAACTACGTACTAGGTAACAAGAATCTTAAAACACAGGCACCGGTGTAAAAGGCCGGAACCTGTCGGATATCGTGTATGCAGACTAAACTGAATAAAAGCTATGCATTTTAAAATACTAAACCTAAGTAACAACTACGTACTAGGTAACAAGAATCTTAAAACACAGGCACCGGTGTAAAAGGCCGGAACCTGTCGGATATCGTGTATGCAGACTAAACTGAATAAAAGCTATGCATTTTAAAATACTAAACCTAAGTAACAACTACGTACTAGGTAACAAGAATCTTAAAACACAGGCACCGGTGTAAAAGGCCGGAACCTGTCGGGTGATAAAAAACTAAAAAATGCTGTATCACATTGACACTTTGCTAGACTAGATTTTCTCCGTCAATTTGGCTGCGTTTAGGAACTTGAAAAGCTTATCTATAACAGTCGAATCATCATGTAAAATCGTTGACATTGTATCTCCCAACGCGTAACGATTTCTTAGTAGATGATGATTTCGGCAGGACAACAGGACATGTTTTACGGTGAGTACTTCGTCACACTCCTCACATTTTGGAGTAATCTTTTCGGGAGTAAACAGGTACGCATGGGTGAGTAAAGTGTGTCCTATACGCAAGCGAGTGAGGACAACTTCTTCTCGGCGGGAAGGTCTGATAGCCGAGTCCCACGGCTCCACGGTAAGTTTTATTTCTTTCAGCTTATTATTCTGCTCCTGATCCCACATGCATTGAAATTTACTCTTGAAAGTGTGTTTAAAATATGCCTTTATATCACTTGAAGGAGTTCTGCCATCGTCTAATGCTTCTTTTTGTGTTGCAGCTTTAGCGGCCGTGTCAGCAAGCTCGTTACCTTTGATGCCAACGTGTCCAGGAATCCAACAGAACACCACTCTGACGTCCTGCATGGCAAGGGTGGACAGAAGTGTGTGTATGGCCTGGACAAGGTAATGTGATGGGTAGAGCTGTTGTATTGCTTGTATTGCGCTTAGTGAGTCAGTGAATATTAAAAACGATTTTTCTTGCCGGTCTTCAATGTGCTGCAAAGTTTTATACAGCGCGTATAACTCAGCAGTATACACACTGCAAGTGGGGCTTAGTTTGAACAAGTATTCAGAATTTGGTTTTGAAATGAAAGCACATCCCACACTGTTGTCAAGCTTGGAACCGTCGGTATAATAATGGATGAAATCAGGGTATTTACAGCATATTTCTCCGAACCCTTGCTTATAGACAATATCACTGGTATCAGACTTTCTATTTCGCGCTAGGCTGAGGATACATGTGGGTTGCGGTACGAGCCAAGGGGCAGAGGAGCTAGCCTCTACCGGGCATACTCTTGGCAACCTGAATCTCAAATCCTCTAGAATGTGCGCTAGGCGTATGCCAACTGGAAGGGTAGCAGAAGGCTTGGCATCATAGAGTGGTTGGAATCTGGGTTCGAAGACTGGTTGATATGCTGGATGTTTCTTCATGCAGAGAAGCTTAGCCGCATAAGAACAGAGGAGATATTGTCGGCGTATAGGCAAGGGTGGTTCACTAGCCTCACAATACAGGCTCTCAACCCGACTGGTTCGGAGAGCTCCGATAGCCAGACGGAGACCTGCATTGTGGACAGTGTTGAGGGGCTTCAGATAAGACTCGCGAGCAGAGTTGTACACGACGGAGCCATAGTCCAACTTGGACCTCACCAATGTTCTGAAGATGCGAAGCATGACGGTGCGATCGGCTCCCCACTTTGTTCCTGAAAGGTATCTCATGAGATTCAGTGATTGCATGCTCTTCTTTTTGATGTATGCAATATGCGCCTTCCAGTTCAGTTTGTTGTCGAAGAAGACACCCAGAAATTTAAAAGACGTCACAAACGGAAGTTGTTGGCCATTCAGAATCATATCTGGCTGTGGTTGTAGTCCTCGATGACGAGAGAAGTGCATGCAGGTTGTCTTGGTGACGGAGAAAGTGAATCCTGTACGCGCAGCCCATTTATCCAATTTATTGATCGTCATTTGGATTTGACGAGACGCTGAGGCCAAGTTCGCAGATCTGCAACAAATTGCCAGATCGTCAACGAACAAATAAGATGACACAGGTGGCTTGACACATTCCGTAATGCTATTGATCGCTATTGCAAATAAAGTCACACTTAACACTGAACCTTGCGGAACACCGTTTTCTTGATTAAAACCATTGGATAAAATATTGTCGACTCTAACACGGAAACGCCGATTGGACATAAAATTTAAAATAAACTTGGGGAGATGACCTCTCATTCCCCAGGAGTGAAGAGTTTTTAAAATATTATGACGCCACGTGGTGTCGTATGCTTTATCCAAATCGAAAAATACTGCTATGGCATGTTGCTTAGTGAGGAATGCATCCTGGATAACATTCTCCATTCTTATCAGGTGATCCAAGGTGTTCCTGTGTCTTCTGAAGCCAGACTGCTCTGTGCAAAGGAGGTTCCGTCTCTCCAACCACCAGACAAGGCGGTTGTTGACTATCCTCTCCATGACTTTGCACAGGCAGCTGGTCAGGGAAATAGGTCGATAACTTGATGCAAGCATCTTGTCTTTGCCCGGTTTAAAAATGGGGACTTGTATGGCTTCTCTCCATTTGTCAGGAAATCTATCGGATAACCAAATGGAGTTGTACATCAACAGCAGAGCATCCAGGCCCACACTCGATAAATTCTTCAGGAATGCATTGGATATTCTGTCATTTCCTGGAGATGTATTTTTTGACAATTCAATAGCGTGATCCAACTCCCAACGACTGAGTGGCATGTTGTAATTTTCAGAGTTCGAAGAGTTGAAATCTATGTGCTGCCTCTCTTCGGATTGCTTCAGTCTCTGGAATGCTGCTGGATAGTGGGAGGAGCTTGACACATCGGAGAAGTACTGGGCAATAGCATCAGCAATCTCCCTCGGGTCTGATATCAAGTCACCACCCACCGTTATTCCAGATATAGTTTGTGTCGAGTGTTTACCATCAATTTTCTTAACACGATTCCATACTTTTGCTGCAGGGGTGTGACATGTTATGGAAGATACATAATTGGCCCAAGACACCCTTTTCGCTTCCTTGATCGTGCGGCGTGCTCTAGCTCTCAGTCTTTTATATTCGTCCAAGTTGGCATTGCTTGGACGGACGGTGAAACACCTCAGTGCTCGTTTCCTCTTGCGGATTGCTTGTTTGCAATCCTCGTTCCACCAGGGAACGGGGGCTCGAAGAGGGTTCCCTGATGATTGCGGGATACTCTTCTCTGCAGCACTTATTATATTATCTGTGAGTACCTTCACCTGGTCCTCGACATCCGCGTGATTGTGTACTTCACGTAGATCGACAAGGCCAGTGAAAAGCTTCCAGTCAGCCTTACGTAGGTTCCAGTTGATGCTGCGGTTTCGTTCAAGATGATTGTTTAAAATGGTTAAAATAAGTGGAAAGTGGTCACTCCCACAGAGATCATCGTGAACATAGAGGTTAAAAACTGGTACGAGGTTTGGTGTACACACGCACAGGTCTATCACAGAAAACTCTCCATTAAAAGCATTAAAACGGGTTTTCTCACCATTATTAAGAATCACTAGATCGTTGTCATTAAAAAAGGTTTCAAAAAGATTTCCTCTGCCATTACCGTCTATCATCGTATCACCCCAGACTTGGTTATGGGCATTAAAATCTCCGAGTAGGACGTACGGAAGTGGAAGCTGTGATACGAGGTGCTGGAGAGTATTCTTAGAGACATTCGCCCATTCTGGTAGGTATAGATTACAGAATGTGACCGGCTGTGGAAGATGCAAGCGCACTGCCACGGCCTGCAGAGTTGTTGTGAGAGGCAGTGCACTGGAGTGGATGCTGTTAGAAACAGCTGTCGCAACTCCTCCGTGCGCTCTGTTGCCGGTCAGGTCGTCGCATCGATAAAACGAGTAGTTCCTTAAAATAGGCGAGTCCGTTGGCTTAAAATGGGTTTCCTGTATAAAAAGGCAAATAGGGTTGTACCTTGTCAACAAAAGTTTTATTTCTTCCTTACGAATATTAAAACCATTTACATTCCACTGCAAACAAGCCATCTCTATCAAAGTTTCCCGGCCCCACGGTCGGTGTTGGGCTGTTCAGCATTAACTGAATTATCAGCCTCACAGTCCATCGCTGTAACTGGCAGACTTTGGGTCTTGATGGCCTTGGCTCGCCGGGTGGTGTTGGAGCTAGCCGAGTTGCGCTCCAATCTCAGCCCTTGATTTCCTCCCTCAGATGGTTTCGGGGGATGTACTTGAGTCTGTCTCATGTCCAATTCCTTAATTGATTTTAATTCTTTTTCCATTTTAAGGTTTTTATTTTCTAGTTCAGCATTCTTTTTCCTAAGTTCTTCAATTTGTACAGATTGTGCTGCCAGTTGTTTAGTTTGCTCTTCAATAAGCCTCGTTTGCTCCTCGATTAACCTAGTTTGCTGTTCGAGTTGGAGTTTAGTGGTATCTTGACCTGCAAGAATCTTGGTCATCATTTGCATGAGCATTGTGATTTCTGGCTGAGCTGGAGCCTTGACCGGTGTGAGTGGAGCAGAAGGGGTCACTACCGCTTGCGCATAGGACACATGACTTTGCGTTGTAGACGGGCTGATGTTGTTGTATTTCTTCCTGGCTTCATAGATTGTACTTCGATCTTCTGTTTTCATTTTCATTATGGCTTTCTCTCTTTTCCATATCGGGCACTGCCGGGACCAGGCTGTGTGACCGCCCTTGCAGTTCGAACAGTTTTCAGCTGCCACACACGCCCTGAAAGCGTGATCTGGATCTGAGCTGCCACAGCGAGAGCACGTCTGTGGGTTCCTACAACTATCAGCGGCATGTCCGAATCGCTGGCAAAACAGGCACCGCATGGGATTAGGAATATGCATTTTCACTGGTATGCGTATAAAGCCGATGAATATCTGTTGAGGAAGAACGATGGTGTCAAAGGTAAGTATGTGAAGAGGGGATTCTTTAGGAGAACCATCCTTATTGATGAGGATCTTCTTCACTTCTGTGACATGCTGTGGTTCAAGTTCGGCTAGAATATCTTCGGCTCTCATTCCCATGATGTCAGGGCTGTAGATGACACCTTTTGATGTATTCAATGAAGCATGCGGCTCGCAAGTGACAGGGTATGTTCCCAAGAGTTGTAGCGACATTATTCTGATGGATTGCTCCTTCGATAACGATTCTATTAGCAAATTTCCGTCTCGCAGCCTCTTGATATTTTTAGTGGTACCAATAAATTTATTAATGTACTTGTTGAGTTTGAAAACATTTATATCATTGAACGTGAGGTTATCTTCATTTCTCTTCATGATAATGAAAGATGGCGTCGATTTCTCGAACACCAAGTCATTAACTGTGATGTCCTTCTCGAACAGAGACGGCACAACTTTGATAGGGGCAGTCTCGTCCGACAATGAACGTAGCCGTTTACGGTTTAGATTTTCAGGGGGGGGAAAGAGATTGGGGTTTAATTTTGGTGTATCCATATTTGGTCCCACGAGAAGCTAGGGAAATAAAAGTCCACTCGCACAGAGCCCCGCATGTGAAAGTAAGGTTATATTAAAACTGGAGGTCACCAGGTATCCAGAGTTCATCGTTCGATACTACATTAACCCGTAGTCATTCAGCCCCTCGGCACGATTGTTCCCACCTTGGGCTTGGGTTCGTATCCGTGTACATTGCAATTGTTGTCAACAGATGTGGGCGTTCCGAGCATATGGAGGGAGCCGGCAAGAAGAAGGAAAGTAAGAGAAGACAAGAGAAAAGAGGTCGACAGATCAGGAGAGAAGTGAGAAGAAAAATGCACCGCTCAGAACTTCTTCCATACACTCCGGTCACCAGAATGGAACCCACTCGACCGACGGTCCGAACTTGGTCTGGACCCTCACTCCAGACCTTATCGCCATGGGTGACCCTGCTGGGAGCAAATAAATTGCTCCCGACGATAGCTCAGGAGATCACGGGGTCACGCAAGCCCCCACACCACGTCAAGGTGTCCGGATCCTTTGAGGGGGATGACTACGGGATAAAGTAGTTCTGAACGATAAACTCTGGACACATGGTGAACTCCAGTTTTACTCTAGCCTTACTCCCACAAGCGGGGCTCTGTGGGAGCGGACATTTATTTCCCTAGCTACTCGTGGGTCCAAATATGAACCAAACTTCTAAACAAACCCCCCCCCCTTTCCCCAAACAATCCCCTTCCCAAAACAACCCCCCCACCCCAAAACAATGTTTATAATGAAATAATTCCATCTCTTTTTGACCAAATCATTGACCCTAAAACTACGCCAATGATATCAACTCTACCAAAATTCTTACTTATTACCAGAAATGAAGAACATAAAACTTTCAATGATGTTTCGCCCTTCAAAATTCAACGCTTTGTCGACCAATATATTGGTCGGACGAAGAACTTGGAGCGATTGAGAGACGGATCTTTGTTATTGGAGTCCGCCTCTGCAGACCAAACATCTAGACTTCTATCCCTGCAACTACTTGGGACATTCCCCATCTGTGTGAATCCACATCGTACACTGAACTCCTCCAAAGGTGTAGTGTACAGTAGGGATCTACTGGAATCATCGGAGGAGGAACTCCAGAAGGAACTGAAAGATCAAAACGTTTCAGAAGTCAAGAGAATAAATCAGAGAAGAAATGGTATACTCGCCCCATCACCTTTGCTCTTTCTCACATTCAACACCACTGTTCTTCCAGAATTCATCTATGCAGGTTCCATTCGTATACCGGTCAAACTACACATTCCAAATCCATTCCGATGCCTTAAATGCCAACACCTCGGTCATACGCACCTCCGATGTGACCGACAGCAGACTTGCGATCGATGTGGATCCTCCGACAAGCACATCGGTAAGCCATGTGATGAGGAGGCGTTCTGCGTGAACTGCAAGGGGAACCATCCGTCCTGGTCCCGAGAATGTCCGTCATGGCAGAGAGAAAAGAGAATTATCGAAATACAAACGAAAGAAAAAATCTCGCCACAGGAAGCTCGATCTGAATACTTGCAACAATTTCCACGTAATACTCAACCCACTTATGCAAAAATAGCCGCTTCTGCAGAACCTGTTACACTTCCAACAGCGTCAGACCACTCAGAGATGAAAAACCTGATGAAAATGATGGAGCAGTTGCTGTTAGGTCAAAACGAAATGCAATCCAAAGTGGAGGAGCAGACGAAGAAAATCGATCAGCAAACTGTGAAAATAGAAGAACAAACAAAGCAGATAAAAGAACTCCGAATAGTAAATTACGATTTGAAAATGAAAAATGAACGAATGGAACACGAGCTAGAAACACTTAGGAACAAGGAGGCTAAGTGTACTGTCAAGGGCATTCCAGCATCTGAAACGCCTGTTCTGCCACTGACGAGCGCTTCACGAGCGACACTAAAACTAAGCCGCTCGTCGTCCAACGTGAGTGTGGATGATCAGAGATTGGCCAAGGTGAAGAATGTTCTTACCACAAACTGACCCTAACTCAAACATGGAAGTTGACACCAACTCTGATAGACATGGGATTGGTGCCAGAAATTTAAAGGGCAAGAAGAGCTAGTTGAGCCTGTCTGTGATCTCGAGTTAATATTTCATACTCTAAAACATGGCTGTAAGTCTGATACAATGGAATTGCAATGGTTTCAACAGACACAAGGAAGAAATCAAACTCTTAACATCGAACCTCAAACCGATATGTTTCTTTCTTCAAGAAACGCACTTCAAACCTTGTGACTCTCCATTGATGCGTAATTATAGTTTTTATCGTTTCGATGACTTGACAGGTAACAGAGCCCATGGGGGAGTAGCCACAGCTGTCCATGACAGCTGTCACGTGAGTCCACTGCCGCTTACAACACCTCTACAAGCAGTGGCAGTTAGAGTTGCTCTCCCTCAGCCTGTTACCTTCTGTAACATCTACTTACCCGAATGGGCTCCAGTTACGAGAATGAATCTGGATAACCTTGTGTCACAACTCCCACGTCCCTACGTTCTTCTAGGCGACCTGAATGCCCACAATAACTTGTGGGGTGACACAATGGTGGATGGTAATCGCAGAGGACGTCTTTTCGAGCAATTCTTTAATGACAACGACTTAATAATTCTCAACAATGGAGAGAAAACAAGGTTTAATGCTTTCAACGGTGAGTTTTCAGCGATCGATCTTTGTGTCTGCACCCCATCTGTCGCACCTCTTTTCAATTTCTCCGTTCACTCAGATCTGTGTGGTAGCGATCACTTCCCACTTATCTTGAGAGTAGATTCTCATCAACGGCCCTTGCGGTGTGCGCAGTGGAACTTGCGCCGCGCGAACTGGAGCCTTTTCACAAAGCGTGTTGATTTGAAGAACTCTAATAACATACATGAGACTGATCGTAGGACTGAGCATGTGACAGAGGTGATTATTGCCGCCGCGAAAGAGAGTATTCCTCTTACGTCGACCAACCAACGCCACATACCAGTTCCCTGGTGGAACGAGGAATGTAACGTAGCGATCCGTAAGAGGAAACGAGCCCTTCGAATTTTCCGGAAATACCCAACCAATATCAACCTCATGGCATTCCGGAAACTCCGAGCAAGGGCTCGTTTCATCATTAAGACTTCCAAAAAGCCTCATGGAATTCTTACATCTCATCCATTAATGCTCACACACCCCTCACCAAGGTGTGGAACAGAGTGAGGAAGATAGACGGCAAATTCAAATCATCTTGTATATCTGGGTTGAACAAGGATGGTAGTCTAATTACCGAGCCACAGGAAATAGCTAATGTTATCGGGTCCTATTTCTCGGACGTCTCTAGCTCTCACCACTACTCGGCATCGTTCCAGATACACAAACGTGCTGCAGAATGTAGAAGATTAGATTTCTCTTCTGCGAACAACGAGGTGTATAACGTGCCGTTTAGTGTATGGGAGTTGGAGAACGCGATAACGTGCGCAAGAGACACAGGACCAGGGATTGATGGAATACACAATCAGTTCTTGAAACACCTACCAGCTGACGCTTTGACTGACCTTCTCTATCTGTTCAACCATATCTATTCGACTGATACTTTCCCTGATTCTTGGAGACAAGCTATCCAGGTACCGATCTTGAAACCATCTAAGGATAAGCATTCACCATCAAGCTATAGATCTATATCTCTGACCAGCTGTCTGTGTAAAGTGATGGAAAGGATGTTAAACAACCGCCTCGTTTGGTGGTTGGAACGGAGAAACCTCCTTTGCACAGTACAGTCTGGATTCAGAAAAAATAGAAATACCTTGGATCATCTTATTCGTATGGAAAGCTTCATACAAGAAGCTTTTCTTACGAAGCAGGAAGTGATAGCTGTATTTTTCGACCTTGAGAAGGCATTCGATACTACCTGGCGCTTCAACATATTGAAAACCTTATCACAATGGGGTTTCAGAGGCCATCTTCCTAATTTTGTCTGTAATTTCATGACCAACCGACGTTTTAAGGTACGAGTTGGTAATGTGTTGTCGGATGATTTCATCCAAGAGAACGGTGTACCACAGGGTTCTGTCCTCAGTGTTACTTTGTTCGCCATTGCTATAAATGGTATTGTTCGAAGCGTTCCATCTTCTATCACTTGTTCCTTATTTGTTGACGACTTGGCTATATTCAGTAAGTCAGCGAGAAGTGCAACGGCCTCTCGCCAAATCCAACTTGCAATTAGGAAACTGGAAGCATGGGAAGATGAAACTGAATTCAGATTTTCTACATCAAAATCAACGTGCATGCGTTTCTCTCGTCTGAGAGGCCTGCACCCTGACCCAGATATATATCTTCGTAGAGAACTTCTCCCATTTGTAGTATCGACAAAGTTCCTCGGGCTGACGTTTGACGTGAAGTTGAACTGGAAATCTCACATTTCGCAACTCGGACTCAAGTGCTTCAAATCACTCAACCTTCTCCGTTATCTTAGTGGTACCAAATGGGGAGCGGATCGCACCACGATGCTGCGGCTTTACCGAGCATTAATACGTTCCAAATTGGATTATGGTAGTGTTGTGTACGACTCGGCACGAGAGAGCTACGTGAAGCCACTCAACACAGTTCACAACACAGGCATCCGACTGGCCATAGGAGCACTCCGTACCAGTCGGGTGGAAAGCCTGTATTGTGAGGCTGGTGAGCCCTCGTTGAAGAGTCGACGTGCATATCTCCTTTGCTCATACGCTTCGAAGCTATTCAGCAGTAAGCATCATCCTACCTACCAATCAGTTATCAACCCTAGATTTCATGCTCTCTATGAATCGAAACCATTCGCCACCCTACCAACTGGGATTCGTTTGAATCATATTTTGGTCGAAGAGTCATTTGTATACCCTCGAGTCTATCCAATTCAATTTAGTGATACCGCCCCTTGATTGGCTCCACGTCCGGAGTGCTTGATGAACTTGTCATCAAGTACGAAGGCAAGCACGAGTGCAGAAGAGTATAAGCAAAAATACCCAGAGCTCTGCACACACTACCCCGGACATATTAGATACTACACGGACGGATCAAAACTGAACGGCAAAGTTGGCTGCGCATTCGTTAGCGAATCCTCCACTGTTAGTTTTAGATTGGGTTAGATGAGTAGCGTATATACAGCCGAGTTGTTCGCAATTGTCATCTCTCTACAGCACATTCAACAACGATCTGAGAAGAGCTTCCTGATCCGTTCCGATTCTTTGAGTGCACTCCAAGCCCTTACTCAGATCTTTCCAACTCACCATCTAGTCCAGAAAGTGCAGACACTCCTGACCGCCCTTGCCACGCAGGATGTCAGTGTAGTGTTCTGCTGGGTACCTGGACACGTGGGGATTGGTGGTGATGAGTCAGCGGACAGGGCTGCCAAAGAAGCGACGGATAAAGAAGATATCGATAACCCGAGAGTACCTTTCAATGATTTCAAGGCGTATTTCAAACTACTTTTCAAATCTCGTTTCCAAAAAGAGTGGGACAGGGAGACCAACAACAAGCTGAAAGAAATCAAGCCAACTGTTAGTGCTTGGGAATCTTCAATCCGAGGTTCACGGAGGGAGGAAGTGGTTCTCACTCGCCTGCGAGTGGGACACACACTTTTAACTCATTCCTATCTCTTCACTCCCGATAAAATCGTCCCCAGATGTGAGATTTGTAACGAGATTTCAACTGTCAGACACATATCACTAGAGTGTCAGAAATATACTGCTCTGAGGAGACAGCTTCGTATGGGAGATACAATGTCAAAGATTTTAGGGAATAATTCAAAATCGATAGATACCATATTCAGCTTCCTAAGATTATCGAAGCTATTGGATCTCATTCGACATGCTCGTGGTTCTGCGTTAGACGATAAAGTCGTCTTCTTAGCAGTATAATTTTTCAAACTGCTCGAATTAGGACATTTCCATGTCCGTTCAAGATGACGTTGTTTGTGCAATCATCTTTCACCAATGTACTGCTTTTTGACATTTGATACTTATTCTTGATGCCGATCTCTTGGGATAGACATCAGGAATATTTTAATTCAAACCATATTCCAACATATATATATATATATATATATATATATATATATATATATATATATATATATATATATATATATATTATGGTTTGTCGTTCCTCCACTCCTATTTGAGGGGGAGTTTGAACTGAGAACAAGTAATAAATCGTTCTCATCCTAGTCCCATGGGTGTGACCCTTCACAGCACACACATGTTCGGTTTTAACAAATTAGTGAATAACGTCTTTGGAAACTTTAGACATAGTTTAGTCTTAGTTCAATGTATTGAGGTGTTCTCATCTAAATTTCACTTCCACCTCTATATCACACTTTTCACCTTTTGTTGCAACCTATTTCGACAGGCGTTAAATGACCTCGCTGTCGATGCGCCTCAAAACCCTAATATTCATTCATTCTGTCAAATATGAACACATTAATGACACACACTATTACAAATGGTAACAATTGTCTGTCATTTGAAAATAACCCATTGTTTCTATTGTATTGCAACTATCGCTAGCGAAAGCAACCGAAGTCACCGTTGAGCGTGGGTTCGAATCCCACATAAGGCATGGGTTTTTGTAAACGTTCTTTCACCTAACATCACTTCATCGTTTCATTATCACCCGCTCATTCGTACCCCTGTATGACCTAGCTGTTGGTGGGGTTGTTGAGCAACATTAAAAAAAGAACCTATTGTTGTCTTTGTTTGTAACCATTGTTGTGTGTGTATAATTCTATGTCTCATTTCTAGGGGTGTGCGAATCCATGTTCTTCATTTATAATAACTCAAATTGTACAGTGGCATCTAGTAAGAAAAGAAGTTGAACGTAGATAAGAAGAAATAAATTAAACTAGTCAAGTGTTGACACTGGACGGCATACAATGTGCTGGCTCTCTATACTCTCACATATCAATTCTAATTCCTACCTAACTTTCCAATTGTAAATATTATATACACCACCCGAATCAAGGCGTTACGTAACCAATCGACCAGCAACTAATACTAGGCTTGATCATTCCAAGATATCATATCCTCTCCATTTTCATTGATAGGAAATGCTATAGATGGATCTCCTGAATCTGTCAATACGAACAGCAGCCCTGAAGTATGAGCATCTGAGCCGTCCACCAGCACACACTAACCAGCTACTCGTTTACGTAAGTTTTGATACAATATCATCATTTTAATATCCATAGTTTCTTTATTCGAAGACGTAATGAAACGTTAGTTTCTGTTATTTTACAGAAACTACCGAGAAAACTAACAATAGCAGGGGGAGACCACAGTTACACAATTATAAAACCTCTACAGTAGCATCAGCTAGCACAGAAAAATTTAATCTGTTGGCCGAAAGTAAGAGCGAGCTGGCAAAACTAAGAAAATAAATAACACGAGAAGAATATGGCGTGAGGAAAATCAGAGATACGGAAGAGCACACCAAGAAAATGATGTTGTTGGATTTACAAACAGAATCACTCGGGTTAAAAATAAGATTGCAAGAAAGAGACCAAGAACGAAATAACAGTATGCCCTTTACCCGATAACAGAAGAACAATAATCTTCATTCACATATATATAGTACTTCAACACCCAATTTTCAATAAATACGCCTGCATTCAAATTGTTCACATAACATATATTTTATTTTTTGATTTATAAATATATTTTATACATTATATATTTTATATTGTATACATGCAACGCCAAGATGGCGGAAGAGAAAGATGTGCCGAAGTGTCTGCTCTGTGAATTTGAAGTTAAATCAAAGGAAAATGTAAAAAAAAATCATTACGAAAGTTTAAGCTTCTGAAGAAGTAATACCGCGAGGTCGGAGAGCCCGTGTTCTTAGGCCCAGAATAAATCATCTAACACGGTGGCTGGACGACGAATTTTTGATGTTTGTTGGAGCGCGAGGTCGGAGAGCCCGTGTTCTCAGGCCCAGAATAAATCGTCTAACACGGTGGCTGGACGGTGAATTGTTGATGTTTGTTGGAGCGCGAGGTCGGAGAGCCCGTGTTCTCAGGCACAGAATAAATCATCTGACACGGTGGCTGGACGGTGAATTGTTGATGTTTGTTGGAGCGCGAGGTCGCAGAGCCCGTGTTCTCAGGCCCAGAATAAATCGTCTAATACGGTGGCTGGACGACGAATTGTTGATGTTTGTTGGAGCGCGAGGTCGGAGAGCCCGTGATTTTAGGCCCAGAATAATTCACCCAACACGGTAGCTGGACGACGAATTGTTGATGTTTGTTGGAGCGCGAGGTCGGAGAGCCCGTGTTCTCAGGCCCAGAATAAATCATCTAACACGGTGGCTGGACGACGAATTGTTGATGTTTGTTGGAGCGCGAGGTCGGAGAGCCCGTGTTCTCAGGCCCAGAATAAATCGTCTAACACGGTGGCTGGACGACGAATTGTTGACGTTTGTTGGAGCGCGAGGTCGGAGAGCCCGTGTTCTCAGGCCCAGATGAATCGTCTAACACGGTGGCTGGACGGTGAATTGTTGATGTTTGTTTGAGAGCGAGGTCGGAGAGCCCGTGTTCTCAGGCCCAGAATAAATCATCTAACACGGTGGCTGAACGACGAATTGTTGATGTTTGTTGGAGCGCGAGGTCGGAGAGCCCGGGTTCTTAGGCCCAGAATAAATCACCTAACACGGTGGCTGGACGGTGAATTGTTGATGTTTGTTGGAGCGCGAGGTCGGAGAGCCCGTGTTCTCAGGCACAGAATAAATCATCTAACACGGTGGCTGGACGGTGAATTGTTGATGTTTGTTGGAGCGCGAGGTCGGAGAGCCCGTGTTCTCAGGCCCAGAATAAATCATCTAACACGGTGGGTGGACGACGAATTGTTGATGTTTGTTGGAGCGCGAGGTCGGAGAGCCCGTGTTCTTAGGCCCAGAATGAATCACCTAACACGGTGGCTGGACGGTGAATTGTTGATGTTTGTTGGAGCGCGAGGTCGGAGAGCCCGTGTTCTCAGGCACAGAATAAATCACCTAACACGGTGGCTGGACGGTGAATTGTTGATGTTTGTTGGAGCGCGAGGTCGGAGAGCCCGTGTTCTCAGGCCCAGAATAAATCATCTAACAAGGTGGCTGGACGACGAATTGTTGATGTTTGTTGGAGCGCGAGGTCGGAGAGCCCGTGTTCTTGGGCACAGAATATATCACCCAACACGGTGGCTGGACGGTGAATTGTTGATGTTTGTTGGAGCGCGAGGTCGGGGAGCCCGTGTTCACAGGCCCAGAATAAATCATCTAACACGGTGGCTGGACGACGAATTGTTGATGTTTGTTGGAGCGCGAGGTCGGAGAGCCCGTGTTCTTAGGCCCAGAATAAATCACCTAACACGGTGGCTGGACGGTGAATTGTTGATGTTTGTTGGAGCGCGAGGTCGGAGAGCCCGTGTTCTCAGGCCCAGAATTAATCATCTAACACGGTGGCTGGACAACGAATTGTTGATGTTTGTTGGAGCGCGAGGTCGGAGAGCCCGTGTTCTTGGGCCCAGAATAAATCATCTAACACGGTGGCTGGACGACGAATCGTTGATGTTTGTTTGAGCGCGAGGTCGGAGAGCCCGTGTTCTTAGGCCCAGAATAAATCATCTAACACGGTGGCTGGACGACGAATTGTTGATGTTTGTTGGAGCGCGAGGTCGGAGAGCCCGTGTTCTCAGGCCCAGAATAAATCGTCTAACACGGTGGCTGGATGGTGAATTGTTGATGTTTGTTGGAGCGCGAGGTCGGAGAGCCCGTGTTCTTAGGCCCAGAATAAATCATCTAACACGGTGGCTGGACGACGAATTGTTGATGTTTGTTGGAGCGCGAGGTCGGAGAGCCCGTGTTCTCAGGCCCATAATAAATCACCTAACACGGTGGCTGGACGACGAATTGTTGATGTTTGTTGGAGCGCGAGGTCGGAGAGCCCGTGTTCTCAGGCCCAGAATAAATCATCTAACACGGTGCCTGGAAGGTGAATTGTTGATGTTTGTTGGAGCGCGAGGTCGGAGAGCCCGTGTTCTCAGGCCCAGAATGAATCATCTAACACGGTGGCTGGACGGTGAATTGTTGATGTTTGTTGGAGCGCGAGGTCGGAGAGCCCGTGTTCTCAGGCCCAGAATAAATCATCTAACACGGTGGCTGGACGACGAATTGTTGATGTTTGTTGGAGCGCGAGGTCGGAGAGCCCGTGTTCTCAGGCCTAGAATAAATCACCTAAAACGGTGGCTGGACGGTGAATAGTTGATGTTTGTTGGAGCGCGAGGTCGGAGAGCCCGTGTTCTCAGGCCCAGAATAAATCACCTAACACTGTGGCTGGACGACGGATTGTTGATGTTTTTTGGGGCGCGAGGTCGGAGAGCGCGTGTTCTCAGGCCCAGAATAAATCATCTAACACGGTGGCTGGACGACGAATTGTTGATGTTTGTTGGAGCGCGAGGTCGGAGAGCCCGTGTTCTTAGGCCCAGAATAAATCACCTAACACGGTGGCTGGACGACGAATTGTTGATGTTTGTTGGAGCGCGAGGTCGGAGAGCCCGTATTCTCAGGACCAGAATAAATAATCTAACACGGTGGCTGGACGACGAATTGTTGATGTTTGTTGGAGCGCGAGGTCGGAGAGCCCGTGTTCTCAGGCCTAGAATGAATCACCTGACACGGTGGCTGGACGGTGAATTGTTGATGTTTGTTGGAGCGCGAGGTCGGAGAGCCCGTGTTCTTAGGCCCAGAATAAATCACCTAACACGGTGGCTGGACGACGAATTGTTGATGTTTGTTGGAGCGCGAGGTCGGAGAGCCCGTGTTCTCAGGCCCAGAATAAATCATCTAACACGGTGGCTGGACGACGAATTGTTGATGTTTGTTGGAGCGCGAGGTCGGAGCGCCCGTGTTCTCAGGCTCAGGATAAATCATCTAACACGGTGGCTGGACGACGAATTGTTGATGTTTGTTGGAGCGCGAGGTCGGAGAGCCCGTGTTCTCAGGCTCAGAATAAATCATCTAACACGGTGGCTGGACGACGAATTGTTGATATTTGTTGGAGCGCGAGGTCGGAGAGCCCGTGTTCTCAGGCTCAGAATAGATCATCTAACACGGTGGCTGGACGACGAATTGTTGATGTTTGTTGGAGCGCGAGGTCCGAGAGCCCGTGTTCTTAGGCCCAGAATAAATCATCTAACACGGTGGCTGGACGGTGAATTGTTTATGTTTGTTGGAGCGCGAGGTCGGAGAGCCCGTGTTCTCAGGCTCAGAATAAATCATCTAACACGGTGGCTGGACGACGAATTGTTGATGTTTGTTGGAGCGCGAGGTCGGAGAGCCCGTGTTCTCAGGCTCAGAATGAATCATCTAACACGGTGGCTGGACGACGAATTGTTGATGTTTGTTGGAGCGCGAGGTCGGAGAGCCCGTGTTCTTAGGCCAAGAAAAAATCATCTAACACGGTGGCTGGACGACGAATTGTTGATGTTTGTTGGAGCGCGAGGTCGGAGAGACCGTGTTCTCAGGCCCAGAATAAATCGTCCAACACGGTGGCTGGACGGTGAATTGTTGATGTTTGTTGGAGCGCGAGGTCGGAGAGCCCGTGTTCTTAGGCCCAGAATAAATCATCTAACACGGTGGCTGGACGACGAATTGTTGATGTTTGTTAGAGCGCGAGGTCAGAGAGCCCGTGTTCTCAGGCCCAGAATGAATCGTCTAACACGGTGGCTGGAGGACGAATTGTAGATGTTTGTTGGAGCGCGAGGTCGGGGAGCCCGTGTTCTCAGGCCCAGAATAAATCATCAAAGACGGTGGCTGGACGATGAATTGTTGATGTTTGTTGGAGCGCGAGGTCGGAGAGCCCGTGTTCTTAGGCCCAGTATAAATCATCTAACACGGTGGCTGGACGACGAATTGTTGATGTTTGTTGGAGCGCGAGGTCGGAGAGCCCATGTTCACAGGCCCAGAATAAATCATCTAACACGGTGGCTGGACGGTGAATTGTTGATGTTTGTTGGAGCGCGAGGTCGGAGAGCCCGTTTTCTCAGGCTCAGAATAAATCGTCTAACACGGTGGCTGGACGACGAATTGTTGATGTTTGTTGGAGCGCTAGGTCGGGGAGCCCGTGTTCTTAGGCCCAGAATAAATCATCTAACACGGTGGCTGGACGGTGAATTGTTGATGTTTGTTGGAGCGCGAGGTCGGAGAGCCCGTGTTCTCAGGCCCAGAATAAATCATCTAACACGGTGGCTGGACGACGAATTGTTGACGTTTGTTGGAGCGCGAGGTCGGAGAGCACGTGTTCTTAGGCCCAGAATAAATCATCTAACACGGTGGCTGGACGACGAATTGTTGATGTTTGTTGGAGCGCGAGGTCGGAGAGCCCGTGTTCTCAGGCCCAGAATAAATCATCTAACACGGTGGCTGGACGACGAATTGTTGACGTTTGTTGGAGCGCGAGGTCGGAGAGCACATGTTCTTAGGCCCAGAATAAATCATCTAACACGGTGGCTGGACGACGAATTGTTGATGTTTGTTGGAGCGCGAGGTCCGAGAGCCCGTGTCCTTAGGCCCAGAATAAATCATCTAACACGGTGGCTGGACGGTGAATTGTTGATGTTTGTTGGAGCGCGAGGTCGGAGAGCCCGTGTTCTCAGGCTCAGAATGAATCATCTAACACGGTGGCTGGACGACGAATTGTTGATGTTTGTTGGAGCGCGAGGTCGGAGAGCCCGTGTTCTCAGGCTCAGAATGAATCATCTAACACGGTGGCTGGACGACGAATTGTTGATGTTTGTTGGAGCGCGAGGTCGGAGAGCCCGTGTTCTTAGGCCCAGAATAAATCATCTAACACGGTGGCTGGACGACGAATTGTTGATGTTTGTTGGAGCGCGAGGTCGGAGAGACCGTGTTCTCAGGCCCAGAATAAATCGTCCAACACGGTGGCTGGACGGTGAATTGTTGATGTTTGTTGGAGCGCGAGGTCGGAGAGCCCGTGTTCTTAGGCCCTAAATAAATCATCTAACACGGTGGCTGGACGACGAATTGTTGATGTTTGTTGGAGCGCGAGGTCAGAGAGCCCGTGTTCTCAGGCCCAGAATGAATCGTCTAACACGGTGGCTGGACGGTGAATTGTTGATGTTTGTTGGAGCGCGAGGTCGGAAAGCCCGTGTTCTTAGGCCCAGAATAAATCGTCTAACACGGTGGCTGGACGGTGAATTGTTGATGTTTGTTGGAGCGCGAGGTCGGAGAGCCCGTGTTCTCAGGCCCAGAATTAATCATCTAACACGGTGGCTGGACAACGAATTGTTGATGTTTGTTGGAGCGCGAGGTCGGAGAGCCCGTGTTCTTGGGCCCAGAATAAATCATCTAACACGGTGGCTGGACGACGAATCGTTGATGTTTGTTTGAGCGCGAGGTCGGAGAGCCCGTGTTCTTAGGCCCAGAATAA
The DNA here is from genome assembly GCA_964007535.1 of Brachyptera risi. Classification (NCBI taxonomy): domain Eukaryota; kingdom Metazoa; phylum Arthropoda; class Insecta; order Plecoptera; family Taeniopterygidae; genus Brachyptera; species Brachyptera risi. Next base: position 4,731,679 of record OZ023335.1, read on the forward strand.
ATCATCTAACACGGTGGCTGGACGACGAATTGTTGATGTTTGTTGGAGCGCGAGGTCGGAGAGCCCGTGTTCTCAGGCCCAGAATAAATCGTCTAACACGGTGGCTGGATGGTGAATTGTTGATGTTTGTTGGAGCGCGAGGTCGGAGAGCCCGTGTTCTTAGGCCCAGAATAAATCATCTAACACGGTGGCTGGACGACGAATTGTTGATGTTTGTTGGAGCGCGAGGTCGGAGAGCCCGTGTTCTCAGGCCCATAATAAATCACCTAACACGGTGGCTGGACGACGAATTGTTGATGTTTGTTGGAGCGCGAGGTCGGAGAGCCCGTGTTCTCAGGCCCAGAATAAATCATCTAACACGGTGCCTGGAAGGTGAATTGTTGATGTTTGTTGGAGCGCGAGGTCGGAGAGCCCGTGTTCTCAGGCCCAGAATGAATCATCTAACACGGTGGCTGGACGGTGAATTGTTGATGTTTGTTGGAGCGCGAGGTCGGAGAGCCCGTGTTCTCAGGCCCAGAATAAATCATCTAACACGGTGGCTGGACGACGAATTGTTGATGTTTGTTGGAGCGCGAGGTCGGAGAGCCCGTGTTCTCAGGCCTAGAATAAATCACCTAAAACGGTGGCTGGACGGTGAATAGTTGATGTTTGTTGGAGCGCGAGGTCGGAGAGCCCGTGTTCTCAGGCCCAGAATAAATCACCTAACACTGTGGCTGGACGACGGATTGTTGATGTTTTTTGGGGCGCGAGGTCGGAGAGCGCGTGTTCTCAGGCCCAGAATAAATCATCTAACACGGTGGCTGGACGACGAATTGTTGATGTTTGTTGGAGCGCGAGGTCGGAGAGCCCGTGTTCTTAGGCCCAGAATAAATCACCTAACACGGTGGCTGGACGACGAATTGTTGATGTTTGTTGGAGCGCGAGGTCGGAGAGCCCGTATTCTCAGGACCAGAATAAATAATCTAACACGGTGGCTGGACGACGAATTGTTGATGTTTGTTGGAGCGCGAGGTCGGAGAGCCCGTGTTCTCAGGCCTAGAATGAATCACCTGACACGGTGGCTGGACGGTGAATTGTTGATGTTTGTTGGAGCGCGAGGTCGGAGAGCCCGTGTTCTTAGGCCCAGAATAAATCACCTAACACGGTGGCTGGACGACGAATTGTTGATGTTTGTTGGAGCGCGAGGTCGGAGAGCCCGTGTTCTCAGGCCCAGAATAAATCATCTAACACAGTGGCTGGACGACGAATTGTTGATGTTTGTTGGAGCGCGAGGTCGGAGCGCCCGTGTTCTCAGGCTCAGGATAAATCATCTAACACGGTGGCTGGACGACGAATTGTTGATGTTTGTTGGAGCGCGAGGTCGGAGAGCCCGTGTTCTCAGGCTCAGAATAAATCATCTAACACGGTGGCTGGACGACGAATTGTTGATATTTGTTGGAGCGCGAGGTCGGAGAGCCCGTGTTCTCAGGCTCAGAATAGATCATCTAACACGGTGGCTGGACGACGAATTGTTGATGTTTGTTGGAGCGCGAGGTCCGAGAGCCCGTGTTCTTAGGCCCAGAATAAATCATCTAACACGGTGGCTGGACGGTGAATTGTTTATGTTTGTTGGAGCGCGAGGTCGGAGAGCCCGTGTTCTCAGGCTCAGAATAAATCATCTAACACGGTGGCTGGACGACGAATTGTTGATGTTTGTTGGAGCGCGAGGTCGGAGAGCCCGTGTTCTCAGGCTCAGAATGAATCATCTAACACGGTGGCTGGACGACGAATTGTTGATGTTTGTTGGAGCGCGAGGTCGGAGAGCCCGTGTTCTTAGGCCAAGAAAAAATCATCTAACACGGTGGCTGGACGACGAATTGTTGATGTTTGTTGGAGCGCGAGGTCGGAGAGACCGTGTTCTCAGGCCCAGAATAAATCGTCCAACACGGTGGCTGGACGGTGAATTGTTGATGTTTGTTGGAGCGCGAGGTCGGAGAGCCCGTGTTCTTAGGCCCAGAATAAATCATCTAACACGGTGGCTGGACGACGAATTGTTGATGTTTGTTAGAGCGCGAGGTCAGAGAGCCCGTGTTCTCAGGCCCAGAATGAATCGTCTAACACGGTGGCTGGAGGACGAATTGTAGATGTTTGTTGGAGCGCGAGGTCGGGGAGCCCGTGTTCTCAGGCCCAGAATAAATCATCAAACACGGTGGCTGGACGATGAATTGTTGATGTTTGTTGGAGCGCGAGGTCGGAGAGCCCGTGTTCTTAGGCCCAGTATAAATCATCTAACACGGTGGCTGGACGACGAATTGTTGATGTTTGTTGGAGCGCGAGGTCGGAGAGCCCATGTTCACAGGCCCAGAATAAATCATCTAACACGGTGGCTGGACGGTGAATTGTTGATGTTTGTTGGAGCGCGAGGTCGGAGAGCCCGTTTTCTCAGGCTCAGAATAAATCGTCTAACACGGTGGCTGGACGACGAATTGTTGATGTTTGTTGGAGCGCTAGGTCGGGGAGCCCGTGTTCTTAGGCCCAGAATAAATCATCTAACACGGTGGCTGGACGGTGAATTGTTGATGTTTGTTGGAGCGCGAGGTCGGAGAGCCCGTGTTCTCAGGCCCAGAATAAATCATCTAACACGGTGGCTGGACGACGAATTGTTGACGTTTGTTGGAGCGCGAGGTCGGAGAGCACGTGTTCTTAGGCCCAGAATAAATCATCTAACACGGTGGCTGGACGACGAATTGTTGATGTTTGTTGGAGCGCGAGGTCGGAGAGCCCGTGTTCTCAGGCCCAGAATAAATCATCTAACACGGTGGCTGGACGACGAATTGTTGACGTTTGTTGGAGCGCGAGGTCGGAGAGCACATGTTCTTAGGCCCAGAATAAATCATCTAACACGGTGGCTGGACGACGAATTGTTGATGTTTGTTGGAGCGCGAGGTCCGAGAGCCCGTGTCCTTAGGCCCAGAATAAATCATCTAACACGGTGGCTGGACGGTGAATTGTTGATGTTTGTTGGAGCGCGAGGTCGGAGAGCCCGTGTTCTCAGGCTCAGAATGAATCATCTAACACGGTGGCTGGACGACGAATTGTTGATGTTTGTTGGAGCGCGAGGTCGGAGAGCCCGTGTTCTCAGGCTCAGAATGAATCATCTAACACGGTGGCTGGACGACGAATTGTTGATGTTTGTTGGAGCGCGAGGTCGGAGAGCCCGTGTTCTTAGGCCCAGAATAAATCATCTAACACGGTGGCTGGACGACGAATTGTTGATGTTTGTTGGAGCGCGAGGTCGGAGAGACCGTGTTCTCAGGCCCAGAATAAATCGTCCAACACGGTGGCTGGACGGTGAATTGTTGATGTTTGTTGGAGCGCGAGGTCGGAGAGCCCGTGTTCTTAGGCCCAGAATAAATCATCTAACACGGTGGCTGGACGACGAATTGTTGATGTTTGTTGGAGCGCGAGGTCAGAGAGCCCGTGTTCTCAGGCCCAGAATGAATCGTCTAACACGGTGGCTGGACGGTGAATTGTTGATGTTTGTTGGAGCGCGAGGTCGGAAAGCCCGTGTTCTTAGGCCCAGAATAAATCGTCTAACACGGTGGCTGGACGGTGAATTGTTGATGTTTGTTGGAGCGCGAGGTCGGAGAGCCCGTGTTCTTAGGCCCAGAATAAATCATCTAACACGGTGGCTGGACGGTGAATTGTTGATGTTTGTTGGAGCGCGAGGTCGGAGAGCCCGTGTTCTTAGGCCCATAATAAGTCATCTAACACGGTGGCTGGACGGTGAATCGATGATGTTTGTTGGAGCGCGAGGTCGGAGAGCCCGTGTTCTCAGGCACAGAATAAATCATCTGACACGGTGGCTGGACGGTGAATTGTTGATGTTTGTTGGAGCGCGAGGTCGCAGAGCCCGTGTTCTCAGGCCCAGAATAAATCGTCTAACACGGTGGCTGGACGACGAATTGTTGATGTTTGTTGGAGCGCGAGGTCGGAGAGCTCGTGATTTTAGGCCCAGAATAATTCACCCAACACGGTAGCTGGACGACGAATTGTTGATGTTTGTTGGAGCGCGAGGTCGGAGAGCCCGTGTTCTCAGGCCCAGAATAAATCATCTAACACGGTGGCTGGACGACGAATTGTTGATGTTTGTTGGAGCGCGAGGTCGGAGAGCCCGTGTTCTCAGGCCCAGAATAAATCGTCTAACACGGTGGCTGGACGACGAATTGTTGACGTTTGTTGGAGCGCGAGGTCGGAGAGCCCGTGTTCTCAGGCCCAGATGAATCGTCTAACACGGTGGCTGGACGGTGAATTGTTGATGTTTGTTTGAGAGCGAGGTCGGAGAGCCCGTGTTCTCAGGCCCAGAATAAATCATCTAACACGGTGGCTGAACGACGAATTGTTGATGTTTGTTGGAGCGCGAGGTCGGAGAGCCCGGGTTCTTAGGCCCAGAATAAATCACCTAACACGGTGGCTGGACGGTGAATTGTTGATGTTTGTTGGAGCGCGAGGTCGGAGAGCCCGTGTTCTCAGGCACAGAATAAATCATCTAACACGGTGGCTGGACGGTGAATTGTTGATGTTTGTTGGAGCGCGAGGTCGGAGAGCCCGTGTTCTCAGGCCCAGAATAAATCATCTAACACGGTGGGTGGACGACGAATTGTTGATGTTTGTTGGAGCGCGAGGTCGGAGAGCCCGTGTTCTTAGGCCCAGAATGAATCACCTAACACGGTGGCTGGACGGTGAATTGTTGATGTTTGTTGGAGCGCGAGGTCGGAGAGCCCGTGTTCTCAGGCACAGAATAAATCACCTAACACGGTGGCTGGACGGTGAATTGTTGATGTTTGTTGGAGCGCGAGGTCGGAGAGCCCGTGTTCTCAGGCCCAGAATAAATCATCTAACACGGTGGCTGGACGACGAATTGTTGATGTTTGTTGGAGCGCGAGGTCGGAGAGCCCGTGTTCTTGGGCACAGAATATATCACCCAACACGGTGGCTGGACGGTGAATTGTTGATGTTTGTTGGAGCGCGAGGTCGGGGAGCCCGTGTTCACAGGCCCAGAATAAATCATCTAACACGGTGGCTGGACGACGAATTGTTGATGTTTGTTGGAGCGCGAGGTCGGAGAGCCCGTGTTCTTAGGCCCAGAATAAATCACCTAACACGGTGGCTGGACGGTGAATTGTTGATGTTTGTTGGAGCGCGAGGTCGGAGAGCCCGTGTTCTCAGGCCCAGAATTAATCATCTAACACGGTGGCTGGACAACGAATTGTTGATGTTTGTTGGAGCGCGAGGTCGGAGAGCCCGTGTTCTTGGGCCCAGAATAAATCATCTAACACGGTGGCTGGACGACGAATCGTTGATGTTTGTTTGAGCGCGAGGTCGGAGAGCCCGTGTTCTTAGGCCCAGAATAAATCATCTAACACGGTGGCTGGACGACGAATTGTTGATGTTTGTTGGAGCGCGAGGTCGGAGAGCCCGTGTTCTCAGGCCCAGAATAAATCGTCTAACACGGTGGCTGGATGGTGAATTGTTGATGTTTGTTGGAGCGCGAGGTCGGAGAGCCCGTGTTCTTAGGCCCAGAATAAATCATCTAACACGGTGGCTGGACGACGAATTGTTGATGTTTGTTGGAGCGCGAGGTCGGAGAGCCCGTGTTCTCAGGCCCATAATAAATCACCTAACACGGTGGCTGGACGACGAATTGTTGATGTTTGTTGGAGCGCGAGGTCGGAGAGCCCGTGTTCTCAGGCCCAGAATAAATCATCTAACACGGTGGCTGGACGGTGAATTGTTGATGTTTGTTGGAGCGCGAGGTCGGAGAGCCCGTGTTCTCAGGCCCAGAATGAATCATCTAACACGGTGGCTGGACTGTGAATTGTTGATGTTTGTTGGAGCGCGAGGTCGGAGAGCCCGTGTTCTCAGGCCCAGAATAGATCATCTAACACGGTGGCTGGACGACGAATTGTTGATGTTTGTTGGAGCGCGAGGTCGGAGAGCCCGTGTTCTCAGGCCTAGAATAAATCACCTAAAACGGTGGCTGGACGGTGAATAGTTGATGTTTGTTGGAGCGCGAGGTCGGAGAGCCCGTGTTCTCAGGCCCAGAATAAATCACCTAACACTGTGGCTGGACGACGGATTGTTGATGTTTGTTGGGGCGCGAGGTCGGAGAGCGCGTGTTCTCAGGCCCAGAATAAATCATCTAACACGGTGGCTGGACGACGAATTGTTGATGTTTGTTGGAGCGCGAGGTCGGAGAGCCCGTGTTCTTAGGCCCAGAATAAATCACCTAACACGGTGGCTGGACGACGAATTGTTGATGTTTGTTGGAGCGCGAGGTCGGAGAGCCCGTATTCTCAGGACCAGAATAAATAATCTAACACGGTGGCTGGACGACGAATTGTTGATGTTTGTTGGAGCGCGAGGTCGGAGAGCCCGTGTTCTCAGGCCTAGAATGAATCACCTGACACGGTGGCTGGACGGTGAATTGTTGATGTTTGTTGGAGCGCGAGGTCGGAGAGCCCGTGTTCTCAGGCCCAGAATAAATCATCTAACACGGTGGCTGGACGACGAATTGTTGATGTTTGTTGGAGCGCGAGGTCGGAGAGCCCGTGTTCTTGGGCACAGAATATATCACCCAACACGGTGGCTGGACGGTGAATTGTTGATGTTTGTTGGAGCGCGAGGTCGGGGAGCCCGTGTTCACAGGCCCAGAATAAATCATCTAACACGGTGGCTGGACGACGAATTGTTGATGTTTGTTGGAGCGCGAGGTCGGAGAGCCCGTGTTCTTAGGCCCAGAATAAATCACCTAACATGGTGGCTGGACGGTGAATTGTTGATGTTTGTTGGAGCGCGAGGTCGGAGAGCCCGTGTTCTCAGGCCCAGAATTAATCATCTAACACGGTGGCTGGACAACGAATTGTTGATGTTTGTTGGAGCGCGAGGTCGGAGAGCCCGTGTTCTTGGGCCCAGAATAAATCATCTAACACGGTGGCTGGACGACGAATCGTTGATGTTTGTTTGAGCGCGAGGTCGGAGAGCCCGTGTTCTTAGGCCCAGAATAAATCATCTAACACGGTGGCTGGACGACGAATTGTTGATGTTTGTTGGAGCGCGAGGTCGGAGAGCCCGTGTTCTCAGGCCCAGAATAAATCGTCTAACACGGTGGCTGGATGGTGAATTGTTGATGTTTGTTGGAGCGCGAGGTCGGAGAGCCCGTGTTCTTAGGCCCAGAATAAATCATCTAACACGGTGGCTGGACGACGAATTGTTGATGTTTGTTGGAGCGCGAGGTCGGAGAGCCCGTGTTCTCAGGCCCATAATAAATCACCTAACACGGTGGCTGGACGACGAATTGTTGATGTTTGTTGGAGCGCGAGGTCGGAGAGCCCGTGTTCTCAGGCCCAGAATAAATCATCTAACACGGTGGCTGGACGGTGAATTGTTGATGTTTGTTGGAGCGCGAGGTCGGAGAGCCCGTGTTCTCAGGCCCAGAATGAATCATCTAACACGGTGGCTGGACGGTGAATTGTTGATGTTTGTTGGAGCGCGAGGTCGGAGAGCCCGTGTTCTCAGGCCCAGAATAAATCATCTAACACGGTGGCTGGACGACGAATTGTTGATGTTTGTTGGAGCGCGAGGTCGGAGAGCCCGTGTTCTCAGGCCTAGAATAAATCACCTAAAACGGTGGCTGGACGGTGAATAGTTGATGTTTGTTGGAGCGCGAGGTCGGAGAGCCCGTGTTCTCAGGCCCAGAATAAATCACCTAACACTGTGGCTGGACGACGGATTGTTGATGTTTGTTGGGGCGCGAGGTCGGAGAGCGCGTGTTCTCAGGCCCAGAATAAATCATCTAACACGGTGGCTGGACGACGAATTGTTGATGTTTGTTGGAGCGCGAGGTCGGAGAGCCCGTGTTCTTAGGCCCAGAATAAATCACCTAACACGGTGGCTGGACGACGAATTGTTGATGTTTGTTGGAGCGCGAGGTCGGAGAGCCCGTATTCTCAGGACCAGAATAAATAATCTAACACGGTGGCTGGACGACGAATTGTTGATGTTTGTTGGAGCGCGAGGTCGGAGAGCCCGTGTTCTCAGGCCTAGAATGAATCACCTGACACGGTGGCTGGACGGTGAATTGTTGATGTTTGTTGGAGCGCGAGGTCGGAGAGCCCGTGTTCTTAGGCCCAGAATAAATCACCTAACACGGTGGCTGGACGACGAATTGTTGATGTTTGTTGGAGCGCGAGGTCGGAGAGCCCGTGTTCTCAGGCCCAGAATAAATCATCTAACACGGTGGCTGGACGACGAATTGTTGATGTTTGTTGGAGCGCGAGGTCGGAGCGCCCGTGTTCTCAGGCTCAGGATAAATCATCTAACACGGTGGCTGGACGACGAATTGTTGATGTTTGTTGGAGCGCGAGGTCGGAGAGCCCGTGTTCTCAGGCTCAGAATAAATCATCTAACACGGTGGCTGGACGACGAATTGTTGATGTTTGTTGGAGCGCGAGGTCGGAGAGCCCGTGTTCTCAGGCTCAGAATAGATCATCTAACACGGTGGCTGGACGACGAATTGTTGATGTTTGTTGGAGCGCGAGGTCCGAGAGCCCGTGTTCTTAGGCCCAGAATAAATCATCTAACACGGTGGCTGGACGGTGAATTGTTTATGTTTGTTGGAGCGCGAGGTCGGAGAGCCCGTGTTCTCAGGCTCAGAATAAATCATCTAACACGGTGGCTGGACGACGAATTGTTGATGTTTGTTGGAGCGCGAGGTCGGAGAGCCCGTGTTCTCAGGCTCAGAATGAATCATCTAACACGGTGGCTGGACGACGAATTGTTGATGTTTGTTGGAGCGCGAGGTCGGAGAGCCCGTATCCTTATATACCAAAACCAATGAGATGTAGTAAGTGCCACTTCTTTGGTCATACAGTGAAACACTGTAAGGGGAAAAGCACATGTGCGATATGTTCTTTGGATTCCCACGGCCCAGATCCTTGCAAATCACAACCGCGATGTATCAACTGTCACGAAAATCACCCTGCCACATCACAGGAATGCAGGGTATGGAAGAAGGAGAGGAAAATCTTAGAATACGTGGTGACAGAGAAACTCTCGACTTATGAGGCGCGTCAAAAGTTCAATAAGCTTTTCCCTCCAAGCTCGTTCAGCTTCTCGTTTGCCAAGGTAGCCGCTAACAACACATCCAAGACACCTTCACCTAATGACGACTTGTCTGAGGTGAAGAAATTGCTTATCGAGCAAGGTAAACAAATAGAGCTCCTTCATCTACAGCAATCAAAGCCGATGCCTTGTTCAAAAACATCAGAAGATCCATCAACGCAACACGCAATTGAACAACTACAAGCTCAGCTCGCTCGTGTCCAAGATCAGCTGGATAGGCAAAGTTTGCAAATCGCTGAACAGACCAAGAAATTAGCAGAGAAAGATGCCAAAATAAGAGAACAAGCGAAGAAAATATCAGATCTTACCAAACAGAACCACGAAAACGCTACAATTACAACGGACTCATTGCCCAAATCCAGAGCTCACTCACCTGTCACTCACAAGCCAGCCGGTCCCAAACCTGGAAGTGTCAAGGTCGACAGATCATCGTCCAAGGAGAGAGTTCGGAACACTCACAAGATGAGTAGCAGTCCTCAAGAAAAACCCTCGCCCTCTTCCGTACAAGATATGGATGTGGAGGACGGAATAGATAGTAGCGGTAATAATAACAAACGCCGCTAACTGTTTGTTTTGCATCATATAAATAACTATCATTTCAAAGAAGCAGACATTTGATAGCATATTCATTTAAATCATCCATTTATATCCCATTATCATGGCTTTCATCCAGTGGAATATCAATGGTTTCACGAGGAACAAAGAAGAGCTCAAATTATTAGCCTCCAATTTCAAACCTGTTTGCTTATTTCTTCAAGAGACTCATTTCAAACATGAAGATTCACCTTTATTGAGTAACTATAAATTCTATCGCCTTGACGACTTGACAGGTGACAGAGCTCAAGGGGGAGTGGCCACAGCTGTCCACGACAGCTGTCACGTGAGCCCACTGCCTCTGACAACACCCTTACAGGCGGTGGCAGTTCGTGTTTCTCTCCCTCAGCCTGTCACCTTCTGCAATATATACTTACCTGAGTGGGCACCTGTATCTAACACAACCTTACAAAGTCTTGTGTCCCAGCTTCCCCGTCCCTACGTGCTGCTAGGTGACGTAAATGCCCACAGCCCACTGTGGGGTGACACAGGGGTAATTGCAGATCGTCGAGGACGACTTTTCGAGACATTTCTTAATTCTAATGACCTTATTTTACTCAACAATGGAGAATACACGAGGTTCAATGCTTTTAATGGCCATTTCTCAAGCATTGATCTCTGCGCCTGTTCTCCGTCTATTGCCCCCCTTCTCAATCTGTCTGTTCACACTGATCTCTGTGGCAGTGACCACTTTCCGTTGATCCTTAATCTACTCGGAGACCATCAACATCCAAAGCGATGGGCGCAGTGGAATCTGCGCCGTGCTAATTGGATGACATTCACCTCTCTTGTCGATTTGAGAGACACAGGAAACATTACAAATGTTGAAGAAAGAGTTGGAAGTGTGACGGCAGCCATCATTCGTGCAGCGGAAGCCAGTATCCCTCTCACGTCCACAAACGTGAGACGCGTTCCTGTTCCTTGGTGGAATGATGAATGCAGAGAAGCGATACGGAAGCGCAAGGAAGCACTAAAAAATTATACTCGATACCCCACTGAACTGAACCTATCCTCCTTTCGACGACTTCGTGCGAAAGCTCGCTACATGATAAAATGTTCCAAAAAGGCTTCTTGGAATAGCTACGTTTCTTCTATCAATTGTTACACACATCCCACCAAAGTGTGGAACAGAGTGAAGAAGATAGAAGGAAAATTCAGATCCCAACAGATATCAGGGATTGAGTCGAACGGAACCATTGTCACACTGCCCCTTGACATTGCAAATACTATTGGTAGCCACTTTTCGAATGTCTCTAGCTCCCGTCACTATCCGGCATCGTTTCGGAATTTTAAGTGCGTAGCAGAGCGAAGACAACTTGACTTCGCCTCTCCCAACAGCGAGCCTTACAACATGCCATTTAGTAGGTGGGAGTTGGAGAACGCCATAGCTCACTCGAATAATACATCGCCTGGACCTGACAGAATACACAACCAATTTCTCAAACATCTATCATCAGATTCATTGGATATTCTTCTCACAACTTATAACCTTATTTGGAGCTCCGACTCATTTCCTGATAACTGGAGAGCAGCTGTTCTAATCCCTTTTTTGAAACCCGGTAGAGATAAGCATATGCCATCCAGCTATCGCCCAATTTCCCTGACTAGCTGTCTATGTAAAATAATGGAGAGAATGATTAACAACCGTCTCCTGTGGTTCTTAGAACGACACAACCTTATTTGCATGGAACAGTCTGGTTTCAGGAAGAATCGGAACACGACTGATCATCTTCTCCGTATGGAAGGTTTCATACAAGATGCATTTCTAACTCGGCAACATACTATTGGTGTATTTTTCGACATGGAAAAGGCATATGATACTACTTGGAGGTACAATATCTTAAGCACCTTGTCAAAATGGGGATTGAAAGGTCATCTGCCCCTCTTTGTGAAGCACTTTATGTCTAACCGACGCTTCTGTGTTCGCGTTGCCAACATTCTATCGGATAGTTTTCCACAAGAGAATGGAGTTCCGCAGGGCTCAGTCCTGAGTTGCACGTTGTTCGCAATCGCCATTAATGACATTGTGGATTGCATCCGCTCACCAGTCTCGTCTTCTCTGTTTGTTGATGATCTAGCCATTTTTTGCAAGTCTGCAAAACTCGAAACAGCAACCCGGCAGATCCAGCTTACGATTAACAGATTAGAGGAATGGACGAACCGAACTGGTTTCACCTTCTCAACAACAAAAACAACCTGCCTGCATTTCCATCGATTACGAGGATTACAACCCGCGCCTGATATTTTTCTCTATAAACAACTACTACCATTATCTGACACTACAAGATTCCTTGGCCTCACTTTTGATTCAAAGCTTAATTGGAAACCACATATTGCTCAACTCCGAACCAAGTGCTTCGCATCACTGAACCTTCTACGGTATCTAAGTGGCACCACGTGGGGGGCTGATCGTACCACGATGCTTCGGTTATACCGTGCACTGGTACGATCTAAACTCGATTACGGAAGTGTTGTATACGACTCGGCGAGGACTAGTTATTTGAAACCACTCAACACCGTTCACAATACCGGCATCCGACTGGCCATTGGAGCACTCCGTACCAGTCGGGTGGAGAGCCTGTATTGTGAGGCGAGTGAGCCTTCGCTGCAGATGCGACGGCAATACCTCTTATCGTCTTATGTTTCTAAACTACTGGGTATGCGGCGACACCCCACTTACCAGCAGATTCGTAACCCAAGATTTCAAGCATTATACGGCGCAAAACCGAGTTCCACGTTACCTGCTGGGATTCGTTTCATCAACATTCTATCTGAGGAGAGGTTCGTCTATCCTGAGCTGTACTCAATCGGATGTCGCGCTACTCCTCCATGGCTTGTACCCCGTCCCATATGCAACACACAACTTGCTGCTTATAACAAAAGCGATACCAGCGCACTTGTATACTGCCAACTGTTCAAAGAACTCATTTCCACGTATCCAGATCATCGAAGGTATTATACTGATGGGTCAAAACTTGATGATCAAGTTGGCTGTGCGTATGTATCTGGTCAGTCAGTCTCTCACCGCTTCAAACTCAGCCCTATGTGTAGTGTGTACACGGCAGAATTGTTCGCTCTATACAAAACCCTACAACATATTAGTTCACACAGAGAAGTTACCTCCTTTCTCATATGCTCAGACTCACTTAGTGCGCTCCACGCCATTTCACAGATCTTCCCGTCCCACCCACTTGTCCAGGAAGTGCAAACGCTCCTGACCACCCATGCTTCGCAGGATGTCAGGGTAGTGTTCTGCTGGGTACCCGGACATGTGGGAATTAGAGGGAACGAAATAGCTGACGACGCTGCTAAAGACGCCACTCAAAGGACCAGCATTGACGATACCAGAGTACCATCTAGCGACCTGAAAGCATATTTCAAGCAAATACATCAAAATAAATTCCAGAAAGAATGGGACGAGCAGCGCAACAACAAGCTGAAGGAAATAAAACAAACAATCGACCCTTGGGACTCCTCGATTCGTGGGTCACGCCGCGAAGAAGTTGTCTTGTCACGGTTACGAATAGGGCATTCACTGCTAACACACTCCTATTTATTTACCACTAATCCAATACCACCGACATGCGATCACTGCAATGTAACCCTCACAATAAAACACATCTTGGTTGATTGTGCTAAACATAGAGATTTAAGATTCAGCTTAAAAATGGCAGACAGCCTCTCGGCCATACTCTCAAATGATAGCAGAGAAGTAGACAAGGTTATCCTTTTCCTAAAGCATTCACACTTATTTGACAAGATCTAATCGAACTGTTCTCACCTTCTTTATTCACATAACAATTTCTCACTTTTATTGACATAAATATTAAATCTACGGTGCAAAATGACCTCGTCGTCGACGCACCTCAAACTCAACATTCAATTCAATTCGGAGAGCCCGTGTTCTTAGGCCCAGAAAAAATCATCTAACACGGTGGCTGGACGACGAATTGTTGATGTTTGTTGGAGCGCGAGGTCGGAGAGACCGTGTTCTCAGGCCCAGAATAAATCGTCCAACACGGTGGCTGGACGGTGAATTGTTGATGTTTGTTGGAGCGCGAGGTCGGAGAGCCCGTGTTCTTAGGCCCAGAATAAATCATCTAACACGGTGGCTGGACGACGAATTGTTGATGTTTGTTAGAGCGCGAGGTCAGAGAGCCCGTGTTCTCAGGCCCAGAATGAATCGTCTAACACGGTGGCTGGAGGACGAATTGTAGATGTTTGTTGGAGCGCGAGGTCGGGGAGCCCGTGTTCTCAGGCCCAGAATAAATCATCAAACACGGTGGTTGGACGATGAATTGTTGATGTTTGTTGGAGCGCGAGGTCGGAGAGCCCGTGTTCTTAGGCCCAGTATAAATCATCTAACACGGTGGCTGGACGACGAATTGTTGATGTTTGTTGGAGCGCGAGGTCGGAGAGCCCATGTTCACAGGCCCAGAATAAATCATCTAACACGGTGGCTGGACGGTGAATTGTTGATGTTTGTTGGAGCGCGAGGTCGGAGAGCCCGTTTTCTCAGGCTCAGAATAAATCGTCTAACACGGTGGCTGGACGACGAATTGTTGATGTTTGTTGGAGCGCTAGGTCGGGGAGCCCGTGTTCTTAGGCCCAGAATAAATCATCTAACACGGTGGCTGGACGGTGAATTGTTGATGTTTGTTGGAGCGCGAGGTCGGAGAGCCCGTGTTCTCAGGCCCAGAATAAATCATCTAACACGGTGGCTGGACGACGAATTGTTGACGTTTGTTGGAGCGCGAGGTCGGAGAGCACGTGTTCTTAGGCCCAGAATAAATCATCTAACACGGTGGCTGGACGACGAATTGTTGATGTTTGTTGGAGCGCGAGGTCGGAGAGCCCGTGTTCTCAGGCCCAGAATAAATCATCTAACACGGTGGCTGGACGACGAATTGTTGACGTTTGTTGGAGCGCGAGGTCGGAGAGCACATGTTCTTAGGCCCAGAATAAATCATCTAACACGGTGGCTGGACGACGAATTGTTGATGTTTGTTGGAGCGCGAGGTCCGAGAGCCCGTGTCCTTAGGCCCAGAATAAATCATCTAACACGGTGGCTGGACGGTGAATTGTTGATGTTTGTTGGAGCGCGAGGTCGGAGAGCCCGTGTTCTCAGGCCCAGAATAAATCGTCCAACACGGTGGCTGGACGGTGAATTGTTGATGTTTGTTGGAGCGCGAGGTCGGAGAGCCCGTGTTCTTAGGCCCAGAATAAATCATCTAACACGGTGGCTGGACGACGAATTGTTGATGTTTGTTAGAGCGCGAGGTCAGAGAGCCCGTGTTCTCAGGCCCAGAATGAATCGTCTAACACGGTGGCTGGAGGACGAATTGTAGATGTTTGTTGGAGCGCGAGGTCGGGGAGCCCGTGTTCTCAGGCCCAGAATAAATCATCAAACACGGTGGCTGGACGATGAATTGTTGATGTTTGTTGGAGCGCGAGGTCGGAGAGCCCGTGTTCTTAGGCCCAGTATAAATCATCTAACACGGTGGCTGGACGACGAATTGTTGATGTTTGTTGGAGCGCGAGGTCGGAGAGCCCATGTTCACAGGCCCAGAATAAATCATCTAACACGGTGGCTGGACGGTGAATTGTTGATGTTTGTTGGAGCGCGAGGTCGGAGAGCCCGTTTTCTCAGGCTCAGAATAAATCGTCTAACACGGTGGCTGGACGACGAATTGTTGATGTTTGTTGGAGCGCTAGGTCGGGGAGCCCGTGTTCTTAGGCCCAGAATAAATCATCTAACACGGTGGCTGGACGGTGAATTGTTGATGTTTGTTGGAGCGCGAGGTCGGAGAGCCCGTGTTCTCAGGCCCAGAATAAATCATCTAACACGGTGGCTGGACGACGAATTGTTGACGTTTGTTGGAGCGCGAGGTCGGAGAGCACGTGTTCTTAGGCCCAGAATAAATCATCTAACACGGTGGCTGGACGACGAATTGTTGATGTTTGTTGGAGCGCGAGGTCGGAGAGCCCGTGTTCTCAGGCCCAGAATAAATCATCTAACACGGTGGCTGGACGACGAATTGTTGACGTTTGTTGGAGCGCGAGGTCGGAGAGCACATGTTCTTAGGCCCAGAATAAATCATCTAACACGGTGGCTGGACGACGAATTGTTGATGTTTGTTGGAGCGCGAGGTCCGAGAGCCCGTGTCCTTAGGCCCAGAATAAATCATCTAACACGGTGGCTGGACGGTGAATTGTTGATGTTTGTTGGAGCGCGAGGTCGGAGAGCCCGTGTTCTCAGGCTCAGAATGAATCATCTAACACGGTGGCTGGACGACGAATTGTTGATGTTTGTTGGAGCGCGAGGTCGGAGAGCCCGTGTTCTCAGGCTCAGAATGAATCATCTAACACGGTGGCTGGACGACGAATTGTTGATGTTTGTTGGAGCGCGAGGTCGGAGAGCCCGTGTTCTTAGGCCCAGAATAAATCATCTAACACGGTGGCTGGACGACGAATTGTTGATGTTTGTTGGAGCGCGAGGTCGGAGAGACCGTGTTCTCAGGCCCAGAATAAATCGTCCAACACGGTGGCTGGACGGTGAATTGTTGATGTTTGTTGGAGCGCGAGGTCGGAGAGCCCGTGTTCTTAGGCCCAGAATAAATCATCTAACACGGTGGCTGGACGACGAATTGTTGATGTTTGTTGGAGCGCGAGGTCAGAGAGCCCGTGTTCTCAGGCCCAGAATGAATCGTCTAACACGGTGGCTGGACGGTGAATTGTTGATGTTTGTTGGAGCGCGAGGTCGGAAAGCCCGTGTTCTTAGGCCCAGAATAAATCGTCTAACACGGTGGCTGGACGGTGAATTGTTGATGTTTGTTGGAGCGCGAGGTCGGAGAGCCCGTGTTCTTAGGCCCAGAATAAATCATCTAACACGGTGGCTGGACGGTGAATTGTTGATGTTTGTTGGAGCGCGAGGTCGGAGAGCCCGTGTTCTTAGGCCCATAATAAGTCATCTAACACGGTGGCTGGACGGTGAATCGATGATGTTTGTTGGAGCGCGAGGTCGGAGAGCCCGTGTTCTCAGGCACAGAATAAATCATCTGACACGGTGGCTGGACGGTGAATTGTTGATGTTTGTTGGAGCGCGAGGTCGCAGAGCCCGTGTTCTCAGGCCCAGAATAAATCGTCTAACACGGTGGCTG
Source organism: Brachyptera risi (assembly GCA_964007535.1). Classification (NCBI taxonomy): domain Eukaryota; kingdom Metazoa; phylum Arthropoda; class Insecta; order Plecoptera; family Taeniopterygidae; genus Brachyptera; species Brachyptera risi. Next base: position 4,748,595 of record OZ023335.1, read on the forward strand.
GACGACGAATTGTTGATGTTTGTTGGAGCGCGAGGTCGGAGAGCCCGTGATTTTAGGCCCAGAATAATTCACCCAACACGGTAGCTGGACGACGAATTGTTGATGTTTGTTGGAGCGCGAGGTCGGAGAGCCCGTGTTCTCAGGCCCAGAATAAATCATCTAACACGGTGGCTGGACGACGAATTGTTGATGTTTGTTGGAGCGCGAGGTCGGAGAGCCCGTGTTCTCAGGCCCAGAATAAATCGTCTAACACGGTGGCTGGACGACGAATTGTTGACGTTTGTTGGAGCGCGAGGTCGGAGAGCCCGTGTTCTCAGGCCCAGATGAATCGTCTAACACGGTGGCTGGACGGTGAATTGTTGATGTTTGTTTGAGAGCGAGGTCGGAGAGCCCGTGTTCTCAGGCCCAGAATAAATCATCTAACACGGTGGCTGAACGACGAATTGTTGATGTTTGTTGGAGCGCGAGGTCGGAGAGCCCGGGTTCTTAGGCCCAGAATAAATCACCTAACACGGTGGCTGGACGGTGAATTGTTGATGTTTGTTGGAGCGCGAGGTCGGAGAGCCCGTGTTCTCAGGCACAGAATAAATCATCTAACACGGTGGCTGGACGGTGAATTGTTGATGTTTGTTGGAGCGCGAGGTCGGAGAGCCCGTGTTCTCAGGCCCAGAATAAATCATCTAACACGGTGGGTGGACGACGAATTGTTGATGTTTGTTGGAGCGCGAGGTCAGAGAGCCCGTGTTCTTAGGCCCAGAATGAATCACCTAACACGGTGGCTGGACGGTGAATTGTTGATGTTTGTTGGAGCGCGAGGTCGGAGAGCCCGTGTTCTCAGGCACAGAATAAATCACCTAACACGGTGGCTGGACGGTGAATTGTTGATGTTTGTTGGAGCGCGAGGTCGGAGAGCCCGTGTTCTCAGGCCCAGAATAAATCATCTAACACGGTGGCTGGACGACGAATTGTTGATGTTTGTTGGAGCGCGAGGTCGGAGAGCCCGTGTTCTTGGGCACAGAATATATCACCCAACACGGTGGCTGGACGGTGAATTGTTGATGTTTGTTGGAGCGCGAGGTCGGGGAGCCCGTGTTCACAGGCCCAGAATAAATCATCTAACACGGTGGCTGGACGACGAATTGTTGATGTTTGTTGGAGCGCGAGGTCGGAGAGCCCGTGTTCTTAGGCCCAGAATAAATCACCTAACACGGTGGCTGGACGGTGAATTGTTGATGTTTGTTGGAGCGCGAGGTCGGAGAGCCCGTGTTCTCAGGCCCAGAATTAATCATCTAACACGGTGGCTGGACAACGAATTGTTGATGTTTGTTGGAGCGCGAGGTCGGAGAGCCCGTGTTCTTGGGCCCAGAATAAATCATCTAACACGGTGGCTGGACGACGAATCGTTGATGTTTGTTTGAGCGCGAGGTCGGAGAGCCCGTGTTCTTAGGCCCAGAATAAATCATCTAACACGGTGGCTGGACGACGAATTGTTGATGTTTGTTGGAGCGCGAGGTCGGAGAGCCCGTGTTCTCAGGCCCAGAATAAATCGTCTAACACGGTGGCTGGATGGTGAATTGTTGATGTTTGTTGGAGCGCGAGGTCGGAGAGCCCGTGTTCTTAGGCCCAGAATAAATCATCTAACACGGTGGCTGGACGACGAATTGTTGATGTTTGTTGGAGCGCGAGGTCGGAGAGCCCGTGTTCTCAGGCCCATAATAAATCACCTAACACGGTGGCTGGACGACGAATTGTTGATGTTTGTTGGAGCGCGAGGTCGGAGAGCCCGTGTTCTCAGGCCAAGAATAAATCATCTAACACGGTGGCTGGACGGTGAATTGTTGATGTTTGTTGGAGCGCGAGGTCGGAGAGCCCGTGTTCTCAGGCCCAGAATGAATCATCTAACACGGTGGCTGGACGGTGAATTGTTGATGTTTGTTGGAGCGCGAGGTCGGAGAGCCCGTGTTCTCAGGCCCAGAATAAATCATCTAACACGGTGGCTGGACGACGAATTGTTGATGTTTGTTGGAGCGCGAGGTCGGAGAGCCCGTGTTCTCAGGCCTAGAATAAATCACCTAAAACGGTGGCTGGACGGTGAATAGTTGATGTTTGTTGGAGCGCGAGGTCGGAGAGCCCGTGTTCTCAGGCCCAGAATAAATCACCTAACACTGTGGCTGGACGACGGATTGTTGATGTTTGTTGGGGCGCGAGGTCGGAGAGCGCGTGTTCTCAGGCCCAGAATAAATCATCTAAAACGGTGGCTGGACGACGAATTGTTGATGTTTGTTGGAGCGCGAGGTCGGAGAGCCCGTGTTCTTAGGCCCAGAATAAATCACCTAACACGGTGGCTGGACGACGAATTGTTGATGTTTGTTGGAGCGCGAGGTCGGAGAGCCCGTATTCTCAGGACCAGAATAAATAATCTAACACGGTGGCTGGACGACGAATTGTTGATGTTTGTTGGAGCGCGAGGTCGGAGAGCCCGTGTTCTCAGGCCTAGAATGAATCACCTGACACGGTGGCTGGACGGTGAATTGTTGATGTTTGTTGGAGCGCGAGGTCGGAGAGCCCGTGTTCTTAGGCCCAGAATAAATCACCTAACACGGTGGCTGGACGACGAATTGTTGATGTTTGTTGGAGCGCGAGGTCGGAGAGCCCGTGTTCTCAGGCCCAGAATAAATCATCTAACACGGTGGCTGGACGACGAATTGTTGATGTTTGTTGGAGCGCGAGGTCGGAGCGCCCGTGTTCTCAGGCTCAGGATAAATCATCTAACACGGTGGCTGGACGACGAATTGTTGATGTTTGTTGGAGCGCGAGGTCGGAGAGCCCGTGTTCTCAGGCTCAGAATAAATCATCTAACACGGTGGCTGGACGACGAATTGTTGATGTTTGTTGGAGCGCGAGGTCGGAGAGCCCGTGTTCTCAGGCTCAGAATAGATCATCTAACACGGTGGCTGGACGACGAATTGTTGATGTTTGTTGGAGCGCGAGGTCCGAGAGCCCGTGTTCTTAGGCCCAGAATAAATCATCTAACACGGTGGCTGGACGGTGAATTGTTTATGTTTGTTGGAGCGCGAGGTCGGAGAGCCCGTGTTCTCAGGCTCAGAATAAATCATCTAACACGGTGGCTGGACGACGAATTGTTGATGTTTGTTGGAGCGCGAGGTCGGAGAGCCCGTGTTCTCAGGCTCAGAATGAATCATCTAACACGGTGGCTGGACGACGAATTGTTGATGTTTGTTGGAGCGCGAGGTCGGAGAGCCCGTGTTCTTAGGCCCAGAAAAAATCATCTAACACGGTGGCTGGACGACGAATTGTTGATGTTTGTTGGAGCGCGAGGTCGGAGAGACCGTGTTCTCAGGCCCAGAATAAATCGTCCAACACGGTGGCTGGACGGTGAATTGTTGATGTTTGTTGGAGCGCGAGGTCGGAGAGCCCGTGTTCTTAGGCCCAGAATAAATCATCTAACACGGTGGCTGGACGACGAATTGTTGATGTTTGTTAGAGCGCGAGGTCAGAGAGCCCGTGTTCTCAGGCCCAGAATGAATCGTCTAACACGGTGGCTGGAGGACGAATTGTAGATGTTTGTTGGAGCGCGAGGTCGGGGAGCCCGTGTTCTCAGGCCCAGAATAAATCATCAAACACGGTGGCTGGACGATGAATTGTTGATGTTTGTTGGAGCGCGAGGTCGGAGAGCCCGTGTTCTTAGGCCCAGTATAAATCATCTAACACGGTGGCTGGACGACGAATTGTTGATGTTTGTTGGAGCGCGAGGTCGGAGAGCCCATGTTCACAGGCCCAGAATAAATCATCTAACACGGTGGCTGGACGGTGAAATGTTGATGTTTGTTGGAGCGCGAGGTCGGAGAGCCCGTTTTCTCAGGCTCAGAATAAATCGTCTAACACGGTGGCTGGACGACGAATTGTTGATGTTTGTTGGAGCGCTAGGTCGGGGAGCCCGTGTTCTTAGGCCCAGAATAAATCATCTAACACGGTGGCTGGACGGTGAATTGTTGATGTTTGTTGGAGCGCGAGGTCGGAGAGCCCGTGTTCTCAGGCCCAGAATAAATCATCTAACACGGTGGCTGGACGACGAATTGTTGACGTTTGTTGGAGCGCGAGGTCGGAGAGCACGTGTTCTTAGGCCCAGAATAAATCATCTAACACGGTGGCTGGACGACGAATTGTTGATGTTTGTTGGAGCGCGAGGTCGGAGAGCCCGTGTTCTCAGGCCCAGAATAAATCATCTAACACGGTGGCTGGACGACGAATTGTTGACGTTTGTTGGAGCGCGAGGTCGGAGAGCACATGTTCTTAGGCCCAGAATAAATCATCTAACACGGTGGCTGGACGACGAATTGTTGATGTTTGTTGGAGCGCGAGGTCCGAGAGCCCGTGTCCTTAGGCCCAGAATAAATCATCTAACACGGTGGCTGGACGGTGAATTGTTGATGTTTGTTGGAGCGCGAGGTCGGAGAGCCCGTGTTCTCAGGCTCAGAATGAATCATCTAACACGGTGGCTGGACGACGAATTGTTGATGTTTGTTGGAGCGCGAGGTCGGAGAGCCCGTGTTCTCAGGCTCAGAATGAATCATCTAACACGGTGGCTGGACGACGAATTGTTGATGTTTGTTGGAGCGCGAGGTCGGAGAGCCCGTGTTCTTAGGCCCAGAATAAATCATCTAACACGGTGGCTGGACGACGAATTGTTGATGTTTGTTGGAGCGCGAGGTCGGAGAGACCGTGTTCTCAGGCCCAGAATAAATCGTCCAACACGGTGGCTGGACGGTGAATTGTTGATGTTTGTTGGAGCGCGAGGTCGGAGAGCCCGTGTTCTTAGGCCCAGAATAAATCATCTAACACGGTGGCTGGACGACGAATTGTTGATGTTTGTTGGAGCGCGAGGTCAGAGAGCCCGTGTTCTCAGGCCCAGAATGAATCGTCTAACACGGTGGCTGGACGGTGAATTGTTGATGTTTGTTGGAGCGCGAGGTCGGAAAGCCCGTGTTCTTAGGCCCAGAATAAATCGTCTAACACGGTGGCTGGACGGTGAATTGTTGATGTTTGTTGGAGCGCGAGGTCGGAGAGCCCGTGTTCTTAGGCCCAGAATAAATCATCTAACACGGTGGCTGGACGGTGAATTGTTGATGTTTGTTGGAGCGCGAGGTCGGAGAGCCCGTGTTCTTAGGCCCATAATAAGTCATCTAACACGGTGGCTGGACGGTGAATCGATGATGTTTGTTGGAGCGCGAGGTCGGAGAGCCCGTGTTCTCAGGCACAGAATAAATCATCTGACACGGTGGCTGGACGGTGAATTGTTGATGTTTGTTGGAGCGCGAGGTCGCAGAGCCCGTGTTCTCAGGCCCAGAATAAATCGTCTAACACGGTGGCTGGACGACGAATTGTTGATGTTTGTTGGAGCGCGAGGTCGGAGAGCCCGTGATTTTAGGCCCAGAATAATTCACCCAACACGGTAGCTGGACGACGAATTGTTGATGTTTGTTGGAGCGCGAGGTCGGAGAGCCCGTGTTCTCAGGCCCAGAATAAATCATCTAACACGGTGGCTGGACGACGAATTGTTGACGTTTGTTGGAGCGCGAGGTCGGAGAGCCCGTGTTCTCAGGCCCAGATAAATCTTCTAACACGGTGGCTGGACGGTGAATTGTTGATGTTTGTTTGAGCGCGAGGTCGGAGAGCCCGTGTTCTCAGGCCCAGAATAAATCATCTAACACGGTGGCTGAACGACGAATTGTTGATGTTTGTTGGAGCGCGAGGTCGGAGAGCCCGGGTTCTTAGGCCCAGAATAAATCACCTAACACGGTGGCTGGACGGTGAATTGTTGATGTTTGTTGGAGCGCGAGGTCGGAGAGCCCGTGTTCTCAGGCACAGAATAAATCATCTAACACGGTGGCTGGACTGTGAATTGTTGATGTTTGTTGGAGCGCGAGGTCGGAGAGCCCGTGTTCTCAGGCCCAGAATAAATCATCTAACACGGTGGGTGGACGACGAATTGTTGATGTTTGTTGGAACGCGAGGTCGGAGAGCCCGTGTTCTTAGGCCCAGAATGAATCACCTAACACGGTGGCTGGACGGTGAATTGTTGATGTTTGTTGGAGCGCGAGGTCGGAGAGCCCGTGTTCTCAGGCACAGAATAAATCACCTAACACGGTGGCTGGACGGTGAATTGTTGATGTTTGTTGGAGCGCGAGGTCGGAGAGCCCGTGTTCTCAGGCCCAGAATAAATCATCTAACACGGTGGCTGGACGACGAATTGTTGATGTTTGTTGGAGCGCGAGGTCGGAGAGCCCGTGTTCTTGGGCACAGAATATATCACCCAACACGGTGGCTGGACGGTGAATTGTTGATGTTTGTTGGAGCGCGAGGTCGGAGAGCCCGTGTTCACAGGCCCAGAATAAATCATCTAACACGGTGGCTGGACGACGAATTGTTGATGTTTGTTGGAGCGCGAGGTCGGAGAGCCCGTGTTCTTAGGCCCAGAATAAATCACCTAACACGGTGGCTGGACGGTGAATTGTTGATGTTTGTTGGAGCGCGAGGTCGGCGAGCCCGTGTTCTCAGGCCCAGAATTGATCATCTAACACGGTGGCTGGACGACGAATTGTTGATGTTTGTTGGAGCGCGAGGTCGGAGAGCCCGTGTTCTTGGGCCCAGAATAAATCATCTAACACGGTGGCTGGACGACGAATCGTTGATGTTTGTTGGAGCGCGAGGTCGGAGAGCCCGTGTTCTTAGGCCCAGAATAAATCATCTAACACGGTGGCTGGACGACGAATTGTTGATGTTTGTTGGAGCGCGAGGTCGGAGAGCCCGTGTTCTCAGGCCCAGAATAAATCGTCTAACACGGTGGCTGGATGGTGAATTGTTGATGTTTGTTGGAGCGCGAGGTCGGAGAGCCCGTGTTCTTAGGCCCAGAATAAATCATCTAACACGGTGGCTGGACGACGAATTGTTGATGTTTGTTGGAGCGCGAGGTCGGAGAGCCCGTGTTCTCAGGCCCATAATAAATCACCTAACACGCTGGCTGGACGACGAATTGTTGATGTTTGTTGGAGCGCGAGGTCGGAGAGCCCGTGTTCTCAGGCCCAGAATAAATCATCTAACACGGTGGCTGGACGGTGAATAGTTGATGTTTGTTGGAGCGCGAGGTCGGAGAGCCCGTGTTCTCAGGCCCAGAATGAATCATCTAACACGGTGGCTGGACGGTGAATTGTTGATGTTTGTTGGAGCGCGAGGTCGGAGAGCCCGTGTTCTCAGGCCCAGAATAAATCATCTAACACGGTGGCTGGACGACGAATTGTTGATGTTTGTTGGAGCGCGAGGTCGGAGAGCCCGTGTTCTCAGGCCTAGAATAAATCACCTAAAACGCTGGCTGGACGGTGAATAGTTGATGTTTGTTGGAGCGCGAGGTCGGAGAGCCCGTGTTCTCAGGCCCAGAATAAATCACCTAACACTGTGGCTGGACGACGAATTGTTGATGTTTGTTGGGGCGCGAGGTCGGAGAGCGCGTGTTCTCAGGCCCAGAATAAATCATCTAACACGGTGGCTGGACGACGAATTGTTGATGTTTGTTGGAGCGCGAGGTCGGAGAGCCCGTGTTCTTAGGCCCAGAATAAATCACCTAACACGGTGGCTGGACGACGAATTGTTGATGTTTGTTGGAGCGCGAGGTCGGAGAGCCCGTATTCTCAGGCCCAGAATAAATAATCTAACACGGTGGCTGGACGACGAATTGTTGATGTTTGTTGGAGCGCGAGGTCGGAGAGCCCGTGTTCTCAGGCCTAGAATAAATCACCTGACACGGTGGCTGGACGGTGTATTGTTGATGTTTGTTGGAGCGCGAGGTCGGAGAGCCCGTGTTCTTAGGCCCAGAATAAATCACCTAACACGGTGGCTGGACGACGAATTGTTGATGTTTGTTGGAGCGCGAGGTCGGAGAGCCCGTGTTCTCAGGCCCAGAATAAATCATCTAACACGGTGGCTGGACGACGAATTGTTGATGTTTGTTGGAGCGCGAGGTCGGAGAGCCCGTGTTCTCAGGCTCAGAATAGATCATCTAACACGGTGGCTGGACGACGAATTGTTGATGTTTGTTGGAGCGCGAGGTCCGAGAGCCCGTGTTCTTAGGCTCAGAATAAATCATCTAACACGGTGGCTGGACGGTGAATTGTTTATGTTTGTTGGAGCGCGAGGTCGGAGAGCCCGTGTTCTCAGGCTCAGAATAAATCATCTAACACGGTGGCTGGACGACGAATTGTTGATGTTTGTTGGAGCGCGAGGTCGGAGAGCCCGTGTTCTCAGGCTCAGAATGAATCATCTAACACGGTGGCTGGACGACGAATTGTTGATGTTTGTTAGAGCGCGAGGTCAGAGAGCCCGTGTTCTCAGGCCCAGAATGAATCGTCTAACACGGTGGCTGGACGGTGAATTGTTGATGTTTGTTGGAGCGCGAGGTCGGAAAGCCCGTGTTCTTAGGCCCAGAATAAATCATCTAACACGGTGGCTGGACAGTGAATTGTTGATGTTTGTTGGAGCGCGAGGTCGGAGAGCCCGTGTTCTTAGGCCCAGAATAAATCATCTAACACGGTGGCTGGACGGTGAATTGTTGATGTTTGTTGGAGCGCGAGGTCGGAGAGCCCGTGTTCTTAAGCCCATAATAAGTCATCTAACACGGTGGCTGGACGGTGAATCGATGATGTTTGTTGGAGCGCGAGGTCGGAGAGCCCGTGTTCTCAGGCCCAGAATGAATCATCTAACACGGTGGCTGGAGGACGAATTGTTGATGTTTGTTGGAGCGCGAGGTCGGGGAGCCCGTGTTCTCAGGCCCAGAATAAATCATCAAACACGGTGGCTGGACGATGAATTGTTGATGTTTGTTGGAGCGCGAGGTCGGAGAGCCCGTGTTCTTAGGCCCAGAATAAATCATCTAAGAAAGAGACCAAGAACGAAATAACAGTATGCCCTTTCCCCGATAACAGAAGAACAATCATCTTCATTCACATATATATAGTACTTCAACACCCAATTTTCAATAAATACGCCTGCATTCAAATTGTTCATATAACATATATTTTATTTTTTGATTTATAAATATATTTTATACATTATATATTTTATATTGTATACATGCAACGCCAAGATGGCGGAAGAGAAAGATGTGCCGAAGTGTCTGCTCTGTGAATTTGAAGTTAAATCAAAGGAAAATGAAAAAAAAAATCATTACGAAAGTTTGAGCTTCTGAAGAAGTAATACCGCGAGATCGGAGAGCCCGTGTTCTTAGGCTCAGAATAAATCATCCAACACGGTGGCTGGACGGTGAATTGTTGATGTTTGTTGGAGCGCGAGGTCGGAGAGCCCGTGTTCTCAGGACCAGAATAAATCATCTAACACGGTGGATGGACGACGAATTGTTGATGTTTGTTGGAGCGCGAGGTCGGAGAGCCCGTGTTCTCAGGCACAGAATGAATCATCTGACACGGTGGCTGGACGACGAATTGTTGATGTTTGTTTGTGCGCGAGGTCGGAGAGCCCGTGTTCTTAGGCCCAGAATAAATCATCTAACACGGTGGATGGACGACGAATTGTTGATGTTTGTTGGAGCGCGAGGTCGGAGAGCCCGTGTTCTCAGGCACAGAATAAATCATCTGACACGGTGGCTGGACGACGATATGTTGATGTTTGTTGGAGCGCGAGGTCGGAGAGCCCGTGTTCTTAGGCCCAGAATAAATCATCTAACACGGTGGCTGGACGGTGAATTGTTGATGTTTGTTGGAGCGCGAGGTCGGAGAGCCCGTGTTCTCAGGACCAGAATAAATCATCTAACACGGTGGCTGGACGGTGAATTGTTGATGTTTGTTGGAGCGCGAGGTCGGAGAGCCCGTGTTCTCAGGCACAGAATAAATCATCTAACACGGTGGCTGGACGGTGAATTGTTGATGTTTGTTGGAGACGAGGTCGGAGAGCCCGTGTTCTCAGGACCAGAATAAATCATCTAACACGGTGGCTGGACGACGAATTGTTGATGTTTGTTGGAGCGCGAGGTCGGAGAGCCCGTGTTCTCAGGCTCAGAATGAATCATCTAACACGGTGGCTGGACGACGAATTGTTGATGTTTGTTGGAGCGCGAGGTCGGAGAGCCCGTGTTCTTAGGCCCAGAATAAATCATCTAACACGGTGGCTGGACGACGAATTGTTGATGTTTGTTGGAGCGCGAGGTCGGAGAGACCGTGTTCTCAGGCCCAGAATAAATCGTCCAACACGGTGGCTGGACGGTGAATTGTTGATGTTTGTTGGAGCGCGAGGTCGGAGAGCCCGTGTTCTTAGGCCCAGAATAAATCATCTAACACGGTGGCTGGACGACGAATTGTTGATGTTTGTTGGAGCGCGAGGTCAGAGAGCCCGTGTTCTCAGGCCCAGAATGAATCGTCTAACACGGTGGCTGGACGGTGAATTGTTGATGTTTGTTGGAGCGCGAGGTCGGAAAGCCCGTGTTCTTAGGCCCAGAATAAATCGTCTAACACGGTGGCTGGACGGTGAATTGTTGATGTTTGTTGGAGCGCGAGGTCGGAGAGCCCGTGTTCTTAGGCCCAGAATAAATCATCTAACACGGTGGCTGGACGGTGAATTGTTGATGTTTGTTGGAGCGCGAGGTCGGAGAGCCCTTGTTCTTAGGCCCATAATAAGTCATCTAACACGGTGGCTGGACGGTGAATCGATGATGTTTGTTGGAGCGCGAGGTCGGAGAGCCCGTGTTCTCAGGCCCAGAATGAATCATCTAACACGGTGGCTGGAGGACGAATTGTTGATGTTTGTTGGAGCGCGATGTCGGGGAGCCCATGTTCTCAGGCCCAGAATAAATCATCAAACACGGTGGCTGGACGACGAATTGTTGATGTTTGTTGGAGCGCGAGGTCGGAGAGCCCGTGTTCTTAGGCCCAGTATAAATCATCTAACACGATGGCTGGACGACGAATTGTTGATGTTTGTTGGAGCGCGAGGTCGGAGAGCCCATGTTCACAGGCCCAGAATAAATCATCTAACATGGTGGCTGGACGGTGAATTGTTGATGTTTGTTGGAGCGCGAGGTCGGAGGGCCCGTTTTCTCAGGCTCAGAATAAATCGTCTAACACGGTGGCTGGACGACGAATTGTTGATGTTTGTTGGAGCGCGAGGTCGGAGAGCCCGCGTTCTTAGGCCCAGAATAAATCATCTAACACGGTGGCTGGACGGTGAATTGTTGATGTTTGTTGGAGCGCGAGGTCGGAGAGCCCGTGTTCTCAGGCCCAGAATAAATCATCTAACACGGTGGCTGGACGACGAATTGTTGACGTTTGTTGGAGCGCGAGGTCGGAGAGCACGTGTTCTTAGGCCCAGAATAAATCATCTAACACGGTGGCTGGACGACGAATTGTTGATGTTTGTTGGAGCGCGAGGTCGGAGAGCCCGTGTTCTTAGGCCCAGAATAAATCATCTAACACGGTGGCTGGACGACGAATTGTTGACGTTTGTTGGAGCGCGAGGTCAAAGAGCACATGTTCTTAGGCCCAGAATAAATCATCTAACACGGTGGCTGGACGACGAATTGTTGGTTTGTTGGAGCGCGAGGTCGGAGAGCCCGTGTTCTCAGGCCCAGAATAAATCATCTAACACGGTGGCTAGACGACGAATTGTTGACGTTTGTTGGAGCGCGAGGTCGGAGAGCACGTGTTCTTAGGCCCAGAATAAATCATCTAACACGGTGGCTGGACGACGAATTGTTGATGTTTGTTGGAGCGCGAGGTCGGAGAGTCCGTTTTCTCAGGCCCATAAATCGTCTAACACGGTGGCTAAACGGTGAATTGTTGATGTTTGTTGGAGCGCGAGGTCGGAGAGCCCGTGTTCTCAGGCCCAGAATAAATCATCTAACACGGTGGCTGGACGACGAATTGTTGATGTTTATTGGAGCGTGAGGTCGGAGAGCCCGCGTTCTCAGGCCCACAATAAATCCTCCAACACGGTGGCTGGACGGTGAATTGTTGATGTTTGTTGGAGCGCGAGGTCGGAGAGCCCGTGTTCTGAGGCCCAGAGCAAATCATCTAACACGGTGGCTGGACTACGAATTGTTGATGTTTGTTGGAGCGCGAGGTCGGAGAGCCCGTGTTCTTAGGCCCAGAATAAATCGTCTAACACGGTGGCTGGACGGTGAATTGTTGATGTTTGTTGGAGCGCGAGGTTGGAGAGCCCGTGTTCTTAGGCCCAGAATAAATCGTCTAACACGGTGGCTGGACGGTGAATTGTTGATGTTTGTTGGAGCGCGAGGTCTGAGAGCCCGTGTTCTTGGGCCCAGAATAAATCATCTAACACGGTGGCTGTACGACGAATTGTTGATGTTTGTTGGAGCGCGAGGTCGGAGAGCCCGTGTTCTCAGGCCCAGAATGAATCATCCAACACGGTGGCTGGACGACGAATTGTTGATGTTTGTTGGAGCGCAAGGTCGGAGAGCACGTGTTCTTAGGCTCAGAATAAATCATCTAACACGGTGGCTGGACGACGAATTGTTGATGTTTGTTGGAGCGCGAGGTCGGAGAGCCCGTGTTCTTAGGCCCAGAATAAATCGTCTAACACGGTGGCTGGACGGTGAATTGTTGATGTTTGTTGGAGCGCGAGGTCGGAGAGCCCGTGTTCTTAGGCCCACAATAAATCATCTAACACGGTGGCTGGACGACGAATTGTTGATGTTTGTTGGAGCGCGAGGTCGGAGAGCCCGTGTTCTCAGGCCCAGAATAAATCATCTAACACGGTGGCTGGACGACGAATTGTTGATGTTTGTTGGAGCGCGAGGTCGGAGAGCCCGTGTTCTCAGGCCCAGAATAAATCATCTAACACGGTGGCTGGACGACGAATTGTTGATGTTTGTTGGAGCGCGAGGTCGGAGAGCCCGTGTTCTCAGGCCCAGAATAAATCATCTAACACGGTGGCTGGACGACGAATTGTTGATGTTTGTTGGAGCGCGAGGTCGGAGAGCCCGTGTTCTCAGGCCCAGAATAAATCATCTAACACGGTAGCTGGACGGTGAATTGTTGATGTTTGTTGGAGCGCGAGGTCGGAGAGCCCGTGTTCTCAGGTCCAGAATGAATCATCTAACACGGTGGCTGGACGACGAATTGTTGATGTTTGTTGGAGCGCGAGGTCGGAGAGCCCGTGTTCTCAGGCCCAGAATAAATCATCTAACACGGTGGCTGGACGGTGAATTGTTGATGTTTGTTGGAGCGCGAGGTCGGAGAGCCCGTGTTCTTAGGCCCAGAATAAATCATCTAACACGGTGGCTGGACGACGAATTGTTGATGTTTGTTGGAGCGCGAGGTCGGAGAGCCCGTGTTCTTAGGCCTAGAATAAATCGTCTAACACGGTGGCTGGAGGGTGAATTGCTGATGTTTGTTGGAGCGCGAGGTCGGAGAGCCCGTGTTCTCAGGCCCAGAATGAATCATCTAACACGGTGGCTGGACGGTTAATTGTTGATGTTTGTTGGAGCGCGAGGTCGGAGAGCCCGTGTTCTTAGGCCCAGAATAAATCATCTAAGAAAGAGACCAAGAACGAAATAACAGTATGCCCTTTCCCCGATAACAGAAGAACAATCATCTTCATTCACATATATATAGTACTTCAACACCCAATTTTCAATAAATACGCCTGCATTCAAATTGTTCATATAACATATATTTTATTTTTTGATTTATAAATATATTTTATACATTATATATTTTATATTGTATACATGCAACGCCAAGATGGCGGAAGAGAAAGATGTGCCGAAGTGTCTGCTCTGTGAATTTGAAGTTAAATCAAAGGAAAATGAAAAAAAAAATCATTACGAAAGTTTGAGCTTCTGAAGAAGTAATACCGCGAGATCGGAGAGCCCGTGTTCTTAGGCTCAGAATAAATCATCCAACACGGTGGCTGGACGGTGAATTGTTGATGTTTGTTGGAGCGCGAGGTCGGAGAGCCCGTGTTCTCAGGACCAGAATAAATCATCTAACACGGTGGATGGACGACGAATTGTTGATGTTTGTTGGAGCGCGAGGTCGGAGAGCCCGTGTTCTCAGGCACAGAATGAATCATCTGACACGGTGGCTGGACGACGAATTGTTGATGTTTGTTTGTGCGCGAGGTCGGAGAGCCCTTGTTCTTAGGCCCAGAATAAATCATCTAACACGGTGGATGGACGACGAATTGTTGATGTTTGTTGGAGCGCGATGTCGGAGAGCCCGTGTTCTCAGGCACAGAATAAATCATCTGACACGGTGGCTGGACGACGATATGTTGATGTTTGTTGGAGCGCGAGGTCGGAGAGCCCGTGTTCTTAGGCCCAGAATAAATCATCTAACACGGTGGCTGGACGGTGAATTGTTGATGTTTGTTGGAGCGCGAGGTTGGAGAGCCCGTGTTCTCAGGACCAGAATAAATCATCTAACACGGTGGCTGGACGGTGAATTGTTGATGTTTGTTGGAGCGCGAGGTCGGAGAGCCCGTGTTCTCAGGCACAGAATAAATCATCTAACACGGTGGCTGGACGGTGAATTGTTGATGTTTGTTGGAGACGAGGTCGGAGAGCCCGTGTTCTCAGGACCAGAATAAATCATCTAACACGGTGGCTGGACGACGAATTGTTGATGTTTGTTTGAGCGCGAGGTCGGAGAGCCCGTGTTCTCAGGCACAGAATAAATCATCTGACACGGTGGCTGGAAGACGAATTGTTGATGTTTGTTGGAGCGCGAGGTCGGAGAGCCCGTGTTCTTAGGCCCAGAATGAATCATCTAACACGGTGGCTGGACGACGAATTGTTGATGTTTGTTGGAGCGCGAGGTCGGAGAGCCCGTGTTCACAGGCTCAGAATAAATCGTCTAACACGGTGGCTTTACGGTGAATTGTTGATGTTTGTTGAAGCGCGAGGTCGGAGAGCCCGTGTTCTCAGGCTCAGAATAAATCGTCTAACACGGTGGCTGGACGACGAATTGTTGATGTTTGTTGGAGCGCGAGGTCGGAGAGCCCATGTTCTTAAGCCCAGAATAAATCATCTAACACGGTGGCTGGACGGTGAATTGTTGATGTTTGTTGGAGCGCGAGGTCGGAGAGCCCGTGTTCTTAGGCCCAGAATAAATCATCTAACACGGTGGCTGGACGACGAATGTTTGATGTTTGTTGGAGCGCGAGGTCGGAGAGCCCGTGTTCTTAGGCCCAGAATAGATCATCCAACACGGTGGCTGGACGGTGAATTGTTGATGATTGTTGGAGCGCGAGGTCGGAGAGCCCGTGTTCTCAGGCTCAGAATAAATCATCTAACACGGTGGCTGGACGGTGAATTGTTGATGTTTGTTGAAGCGCGAGGTCGGAGAGCCCGTGTTCTTAGGCCCAGAATGGATCATCTAACACGGTGGCTGGACGACGAATTGTTGATGTTTGTTGAAGCGCGAGGTCGAAGAGCACGTGTTCTGAGGCCCAGAATGAATCATCTAACACGGTGGCTGGACGACGAATTGTTGATGTTTGTTGGAGCGCGAGGTCGGAGAGCCCGGGTTCTCAGGCTCAGAATAAATCGTCTAACACGGTGGCTGGACGACGAATTGTTGATGTTTGTTGAAGCGCGAGGTCGGAGAGCCCGTGTTCTTAGGCCCAGAATAAATCATCTAACACGGTGGCTGGACGACGAATTGTTGATGTTTGTTGGAGCGCGAGGTCGGAGAGCCCGTGTTCTTAGGCCCAGAAAAAATCGTCTAACACGGTGGCTGGACGGTGAATTGTTGATGTTTGTTGGAGCGCGAGGTCGGAGAGCTCGTGTTCTTAGGCCCAGAATGAATCATCTAACACGGTGGCTGGACGACGAATTGTTGATGTTTGTTGAAGCGCGAGGTCGGAGAGCCCGTTTTCTTAAGCCCAGAAAAAATCGTCTAACACGGTGGCTGGACGGTGAATTGTTGATGTTTGTTGGAGCGCGAGGTCGGAGAGCCCGTGTTCTTAGGCCCAGAATAAATCATCTAACACGGTGGCTGGACGACGAATTGTTGATGTTTGTTGGAGCGCGAGGTCGGAGAGCCCGTGTTCTCAGGCCCAGAATAAATCGTCTAACACGGTGGCTGGACGACGAATTGTTGATGTTTGTTGAAGCGCGAGGTCGGAGAGCCCGTGTTCTTAGGCCCAGAATAAATCATCTAAGAAAGAGTCCAAGAACGAAATAACAGTATGCCCTTTCCCCGATAACAGAAGAACAATCATCTTCATCCACATATATATAGTACTTCAACACCCAATTTTCAATAAATACGCCTGCCTTCAAATTGTTCATATAATATATATTTCATTTTTTGATTTATAAATATTTTTTATACATTATATATTTTATATTGTATACATGCAACGCCAAGATGGCGGAAGAGGAAGATGTGCCGAAGTGTCTGCTCTGTGAATTTGAAGTTAAATCAAAGGAAAATGTAAAAAAAAATCATTACGAAAGTTTAAGCTTCTGAAGAAGTAATACCGCGAGATCGGAGAGCCCGTGTTCTTAGGCCCAGAATAAATCATCCAACACGGTGGCTGGACAGTGAATTGTTGATGTTTGTTGGAGCGCGAGGTCGGAGAGCCCGTGTTCTCAGGACCAGAATAAATCATCTGACACGGTGGCTGGACGACGAATTGTTGATGTTTGTTTGAGCGCGAGGTCGGAGAGCCCGTGTTCTTAGGCCCAGAATAAATCATCTAACACGGTGGATGGACGACGAATTGTTGATGTTTGTTGGAGCGCGAGGTCGGAGAGCCCGTGTTCTCAGGCACAGAATAAATCATCTGACACGGTGGCTGGACGACGAATTGTTGATGTTAGTTGGAGCGCGAGGTCGGAGAGCCCGTGTTCTTAGGCCCAGAATAAATCATCTAACACGGTGGCTGGTCGGTGAATTGTTGATGTTTGTTGGAGCGCGAGGTCGGAGTGCCCTTGTTCTCAGGACCAGAATAAATCATCTAACACGGTGGCTGGACGGTGTATTGTTGATGTTTGTTGGAAGGCGAGGTCGGAGAGCCCGTGTTCTCAGGCACAGAATAAATCATCTAACACGGTGGCTGGACGGTGAATTGTTGATGTTTGTTGGAGCGCGAGGTCGGAGAGCCCGTGTTCTCAGGACCAGAATAAATCATCCAACACGGTGGCTGGACGACGAATTGTTGATGTTTGTTGAAGCGCGAGGTCGGAGAGCCCGTGTTCTCAGGCACAGGATAAATCATCTGACACGGTGGCTGGACGACGAATTGTTGATGTTTGTTGGAGCGCGATGTCGGAGAGCCCGTGTTCTTAGGCCCAGAATGAATCATCTAACACGGTGGCTGGACGACGAATTGTTGATGTTTGTTGGAGCGCGAGGTCGGAGAGCCCGTGTTCACAGGCCCAGAATAAATTGTCTAACACGGTGGCTGGACGGTGAATTGTTGATGTTTGTTGAAGCGCGAGGTCGGAGAGCCCGTGTTCTCAGGCTCAGAATAAAACATCTAACACGATGGCTGGACGACGAATTGTTGATGTTTGTTGGAGCGCGAGGTCGGAGAGCCCATGTTCTTAGGCCCAGAATAAATCATCTAACACGGTGGCTGGACGACGAATTGTTGATGTTTGTTGGAGCGCGAGGTCGGAGAGTCCGTTTTCTCAGGCCCATAAATCGTCTAACACGGTGGCTAAACGGTGAATTGTTGATGTTTGTTGGAGCGCGAGGTCGGAGAGCCCGTGTTCTCAGGCCCAGAATAAATCATCTAACACGGTGGCTGGACGACGAATTGTTGATGTTTATTGGAGCGTGAGGTCGGAGAGCCCGCGTTCTCAGGCCCACAATAAATCCTCCAACACGGTGGCTGGACGGTGAATTGTTGATGTTTGTTGGAGCGCGAGGTCGGAGAGCCCGTGTTCTGAGGCCCAGAGCAAATCATCTAACACGGTGGCTGGACGACGAATTGTTGATGTTTGTTGGAGCGCGAGGTCGGATAGCCCGTGTTCTTAGGCCCAGAATAAATCGTCTAACACGGTGGCTGGACGGTGAATTGTTGATGTTTGTTGGAGCGCGAGGTTGGAGAGCCCGTGTTCTTAGGCCCAGAATAAATCGTCTAACACGGTGGCTGGACGGTGAATTGTTGATGTTTGTTGGAGCGCGAGGTCTGAGAGCCCGTGTTCTTGGGCCCAGAATAAATCATCTAACACGGTGGCTGTACGACGAATTGTTGATGTTTGTTGGAGCGCGAGGTCGGAGAGCCCGTGTTCTCAGGCCCAGAATGAATCATCCAACACGGTGGCTGGACGACGAATTGTTGATGTTTGTTGGAGCGCAAGGTCGGAGAGCACGTGTTCTTAGGCTCAGAATAAATCATCTAACACGGTGGCTGGACGACGAATTGTTGATGTTTGTTGGAGCGCGAGGTCGGAGAGCCCGTGTTCTTAGGCCCAGAATAAATCGTCTAACACGGTGGCTGGACGGTGAATTGTTGATGTTTGTTGGAGCGCGAGGTCGGAGAGCCCGTGTTCTTAGGCCCACAATAAATCATCTAACACGGTGGCTGGACGACGAATTGTTGATGTTTGTTGGAGCGCGAGGTCGGAGAGCCCGTGTTCTCAGGCCCAGAATAAATCATCTAACACGGTGGCTGGACGACGAATTGTTGATGTTTGTTGGAGCGCGAGGTCGGAGAGCCCGTGTTCTCAGGCCCAGAATAAATCATCTAACACGGTGGCTGGACGACGAATTGTTGATGTTTGTTGGAGCGCGAGGTCGGAGAGCCCGTGTTCTCAGGCCCAGAATAAATCATCTAACACGGTGGCTGGACGACGAATTGTTGATGTTTGTTGGAGCGCGAGGTCGGAGAGCCCGTGTTCTCAGGCCCAGAATAAATCATCTAACACGGTAGCTGGACGGTGAATTGTTGATGTTTGTTGGAGCGCGAGGTCGGAGAGCCCGTGTTCTCAGGTCCAGAATGAATCATCTAACACGGTGGCTGGACGACGAATTGTTGATGTTTGTTGGAGCGCGAGGTCGGAGAGCCCGTGTTCTCAGGCCCAGAATAAATCATCTAACACGGTGGCTGGACGGTGAATTGTTGATGTTTGTTGGAGCGCGAGGTCGGAGAGCCCGTGTTCTTAGGCCCAGAATAAATCATCTAACACGGTGGCTGGACGACGAATTGTTGATGTTTGTTGGAGCGCGAGGTCGGAGAGCCCGTGTTCTTAGGCCTAGAATAAATCGTCTAACACGGTGGCTGGAGGGTGAATTGCTGATGTTTGTTGGAGCGCGAGGTCGGAGAGCCCGTGTTCTCAGGCCCAGAATGAATCATCTAACACGGTGGCTGGACGGTTAATTGTTGATGTTTGTTGGAGCGCGAGGTCGGAGAGCCCGTGTTCTTAGGCCCAGAATAAATCATCTAAGAAAGAGACCAAGAACGAAATAACAGTATGCCCTTTCCCCGATAACAGAAGAACAATCATCTTCATTCACATATATATAGTACTTCAACACCCAATTTTCAATAAATACGCCTGCATTCAAATTGTTCATATAACATATATTTTATTTTTTGATTTATAAATATATTTTATACATTATATATTTTATATTGTATACATGCAACGCCAAGATGGCGGAAGAGAAAGATGTGCCGAAGTGTCTGCTCTGTGAATTTGAAGTTAAATCAAAGGAAAATGAAAAAAAAAATCATTACGAAAGTTTGAGCTTCTGAAGAAGTAATACCGCGAGATCGGAGAGCCCGTGTTCTTAGGCTCAGAATAAATCATCCAACACGGTGGCTGGACGGTGAATTGTTGATGTTTGTTGGAGCGCGAGGTCGGAGAGCCCGTGTTCTCAGGACCAGAATAAATCATCTAACACGGTGGATGGACGACGAATTGTTGATGTTTGTTGGAGCGCGAGGTCGGAGAGCCCGTGTTCTCAGGCACAGAATGAATCATCTGACACGGTGGCTGGACGACGAATTGTTGATGTTTGTTTGTGCGCGAGGTCGGAGAGCCCTTGTTCTTAGGCCCAGAATAAATCATCTAACACGGTGGATGGACGACGAATTGTTGATGTTTGTTGGAGCGCGATGTCGGAGAGCCCGTGTTCTCAGGCACAGAATAAATCATCTGACACGGTGGCTGGACGACGATATGTTGATGTTTGTTGGAGCGCGAGGTCGGAGAGCCCGTGTTCTTAGGCCCAGAATAAATCATCTAACACGGTGGCTGGACGGTGAATTGTTGATGTTTGTTGGAGCGCGAGGTTGGAGAGCCCGTGTTCTCAGGACCAGAATAAATCATCTAACACGGTGGCTGGACGGTGAATTGTTGATGTTTGTTGGAGCGCGAGGTCGGAGAGCCCGTGTTCTCAGGCACAGAATAAATCATCTAACACGGTGGCTGGACGGTGAATTGTTGATGTTTGTTGGAGACGAGGTCGGAGAGCCCGTGTTCTCAGGACCAGAATAAATCATCTAACACGGTGGCTGGACGACGAATTGTTGATGTTTGTTTGAGCGCGAGGTCGGAGAGCCCGTGTTCTCAGGCACAGAATAAATCATCTGACACGGTGGCTGGAAGACGAATTGTTGATGTTTGTTGGAGCGCGAGGTCGGAGAGCCCGTGTTCTTAGGCCCAGAATGAATCATCTAACACGGTGGCTGGACGACGAATTGTTGATGTATGTTGGAGCGCGAGGTCGGAGAGCCCGTGTTCACAGGCTCAGAATAAATCGTCTAACACGGTGGCTTTACGGTGAATTGTTGATGTTTGTTGAAGCGCGAGGTCGGAGAGCCCGTGTTCTCAGGCTCAGAATAAATCGTCTAACACGGTGGCTGGACGACGAATTGTTGATGTTTGTTGGAGCGCGAGGTCGGAGAGCCCATGTTCTTAAGCCCAGAATAAATCATCTAACACGGTGGCTGGACGGTGAATTGTTGATGTTTGTTGGAGCGCGAGGTCGGAGAGCCCGTGTTCTTAGGCCCAGAATAAATCATCTAACACGGTGGCTGGACGACGAATGTTTGATGTTTGTTGGAGCGCGAGGTCGGAGAGCCCGTGTTCTTAGGCCCAGAATAGATCATCCAACACGGTGGCTGGACGGTGAATTGTTGATGATTGTTGGAGCGCGAGGTCGGAGAGCCCGTGTTCTCAGGCTCAGAATAAATCATCTAACACGGTGGCTGGACGGTGAATTGTTGATGTTTGTTGAAGCGCGAGGTCGGAGAGCCCGTGTTCTTAGGCCCAGAATGGATCATCTAACACGGTGGCTGGACGACGAATTGTTGATGTTTGTTGAAGCGCGAGGTCGAAGAGCACGTGTTCTGAGGCCCAGAATGAATCATCTAACACGGTGGCTGGACGACGAATTGTTGATGTTTGTTGGAGCGCGAGGTCGGAGAGCCCGGGTTCTCAGGCTCAGAATAAATCGTCTAACACGGTGGCTGGACGACGAATTGTTGATGTTTGTTGAAGCGCGAGGTCGGAGAGCCCGTGTTCTTAGGCCCAGAATAAATCATCTAACACGGTGGCTGGACGACGAATTGTTGATGTTTGTTGGAGCGCGAGGTCGGAGAGCCCGTGTTCTTAGGCCCAGAAAAAATCGTCTAACACGGTGGCTGGACGGTGAATTGTTGATGTTTGTTGGAGCGCGAGGTCGGAGAGCTCGTGTTCTTAGGCCCAGAATGAATCATCTAACACGGTGGCTGGACGACGAATTGTTGATGTTTGTTGAAGCGCGAGGTCGGAGAGCCCGTTTTCTTAAGCCCAGAAAAAATCGTCTAACACGGTGGCTGGACGGTGAATTGTTGATGTTTGTTGGAGCGCGAGGTCGGAGAGCCCGTGTTCTTAGGCCCAGAATAAATCATCTAACACGGTGGCTGGACGACGAATTGTTGATGTTTGTTGGAGCGCGAGGTCGGAGAGCCCGTGTTCTCAGGCCCAGAATAAATCGTCTAACACGGTGGCTGGACGACGAATTGTTGATGTTTGTTGAAGCGCGAGGTCGGAGAGCCCGTGTTCTTAGGCCCAGAATAAATCATCTAAGAAAGAGTCCAAGAACGAAATAACAGTATGCCCTTTCCCCGATAACAGAAGAACAATCATCTTCATCCACATATATATAGTACTTCAACACCCAATTTTCAATAAATACGCCTGCCTTCAAATTGTTCATATAATATATATTTCATTTTTTGATTTATAAATATTTTTTATACATTATATATTTTATATTGTATACATGCAACGCCAAGATGGCGGAAGAGGAAGATGTGCCGAAGTGTCTGCTCTGTGAATTTGAAGTTAAATCAAAGGAAAATGTAAAAAAAAATCATTACGAAAGTTTAAGCTTCTGAAGAAGTAATACCGCGAGATCGGAGAGCCCGTGTTCTTAGGCACAGAATAAATCATCCAACACGGTGGCTGGACAGTGAATTGTTGATGTTTGTTGGAGCGCGAGGTCGGAGAGCCCGTGTTCTCAGGACCAGAATAAATCATCTGACACGGTGGCTGGACGACGAATTGTTGATGTTTGTTTGAGCGCGAGGTCGGAGAGCCCGTGTTCTTAGGCCCAGAATAAATCATCTAACACGGTGGATGGACGACGAATTGTTGATGTTTGTTGGAGCGCGATGTCGGAGAGCCCGTGTTCTCAGGCACAGAATAAATCATCTGACACGGTGGCTGGACGACGAATTGTTGATGTTAGTTGGAGCGCGAGGTCGGAGAGCCCGTGTTCTTAGGCCCAGAATAAATCATCTAACACGGTGGCTGGTCGGTGAATTGTTGATGTTTGTTGGAGCGCGAGGTCGGAGTGCCCTTGTTCTCAGGACCAGAATAAATCATCTAACACGGTGGCTGGACGGTGTATTGTTGATGTTTGTTGGAAGGCGAGGTCGGAGAGCCCGTGTTCTCAGGCACAGAATAAATCATCTAACACGGTGGCTGGACGGTGAATTGTTGATGTTTGTTGGAGCGCGAGGTCGGAGAGCCCGTGTTCTCAGGACCAGAATAAATCATCCAACACGGTGGCTGGACGACGAATTGTTGATGTTTGTTGAAGCGCGAGGTCGGAGAGCCCGTGTTCTCAGGCACAGGATAAATCATCTGACACGGTGGCTGGACGACGAATTGTTGATGTTTGTTGGAGCGCGATGTCGGAGAGCCCGTGTTCTTAGGCCCAGAATGAATCATCTAACAGGGTGGCTGGACGACGAATTGTTGATGTTTGTTGGAGCGCGAGGTCGGAGAGCCCGTGTTCACAGGCCCAGAATAAATTGTCTAACACGGTGGCTGGACGGTGAATTGTTGATGTTTGTTGAAGCGCGAGGTCGGAGAGCCCGTGTTCTCAGGCTCAGAATAAAACATCTAACACGATGGCTGGACGACGAATTGTTGATGTTTGTTGGAGCGCGAGGTCGGAGAGCCCATGTTCTTAGGCCCAGAATAAATCATCTAACACGGTGGCTGGACGGTGAATTGTTGATGTTTGTTGGAGCGCGAGGTCGGAGAGCCCGTGTTCTTAGGCCCAGAATAAATCATCTAACACGGTGGCTGGACGACGAATGTTTGATGTTTGTTGGAGCGCGAAGTCGGAGAGCCCGTGTTCTTAGGCCCAGAATAAATCATCCAACACGGTGGCTGGACTGTGAATTGTTGATGTTTGTTGGAGGGCGAGGTCGGAGAGCCCGTGTTCTCAGGCTCAGAATAAATCATCTAACACGGTGGCTGGACGGTGACTTGTTGATGTTTGTTGAAGCGCGAGGTCGAAGAGCACGTGTTCTGAGGCCCAGAATAAATCATCTAACACGGTGGCTGGACGACGAATAGTTGATGTTTGTTGGAGCGCGAGGTCGGAGAGCCCGTGTTCTCAGGCTCAGAATAAATCGTCTAACACGATGGCTGGACGACGAATTGTTGATGTTTGTTGGAGCGCGAGGTCGGAGAGCCCATGTTCTTAGGCCCAGAATAAATCATTTAACACGGTGGCTGGACGGTGAATTGTTGATGTTTGTTGGAGCGCGAGGTCGGAGAGCCCGTGTTCTTAGGCCCATAATAAATCATCTAACACGGTGGCTGGACGACGAATGTTTGATGTTTGTTGGAGCGCGAGGTCGGAGAGCCCGTGTTCTTAGGCCCAGAATAAATCATCCAACACGGTGGCTGGACGGTGAATTGTTGATGTTTGTCGGAGGGCGAGGTCGGAGAGCCCGAGTTCTCAGGCTCAGAATAAATCATCTAACACGGTGGCTGGACGGTGAATTGTTGATGTTTGTTGAAGCGCGAGGTCGGAGAGCCCGTGTTCTTAGGCCCAGAATAAATCATCTAACACGGTGGCTGGACGACGAATTGTTGATGTTTGTTGAAGCGCGAGGTCGAAGAGCACGTGTTCTGAGGCCCAGAATAAATCATCTAACACGGTGGCTGGACGACGAATTGTTGATGTTTGTTGGAGCGCGAGGTCGGAGAGCCCGTGTTCTCAGGCTCAGAATAAATCGTCTAACACGGTGGCTGGACGACGAATTGTTGATGTTTGTTGAAGCGCGAGGTCGGAGAGCCCGTGTTCTTAGGCCCAGAATAAATCATCTAACACGGTGGCTGGACGACGAATTGTTGATGTTTGTTGGAGCGCGAGGTCGGAGAGCCCGTGTTCTTAGGCCCAGAAAAAATCGTCTAACACGGTGGCTGGACGGTGAATTTTTGATGTTTGTTGGAGCGCGAGGTCGGAGAGCCCGTGTTCTTAGGCCCAGAATGAATCATCTAACCCGGTGGCTGGACGACGAATTGTTGATGTTTGTTGGAGCGCGAGGTTGGAGAGCCCGTTTTCTTAAGCCCAGAAAAAATCGTCTAACACGGTGGCTGGACGGTGAATTGTTGATGTTTGTTGGAGCGCGAGGTCGGAGAGCCCGTGTTCTTAGGCCCAGAAAAAATCATCTATCACGGTGGCTGGAGGGTGAATTGCTGATTTTTGTTGGAGCGCGAGGTCGGAGAGCCCGTGTTCTCAGGCCCAGAATAAATCATCTAACACGGTGGCTGGACGGTGTATTGTTGATGTTTGTTGGAGCGCGAGGTCGGAGAGCCCGTGTTCTTAGGCCCAGAATAAATCATCTAAGAAAGAGACCAAGAACGAAATAACAGTATGCCCTTTCCCCGATAACAGAAAAACAATCATCTTCATTCACATATATATTGTACTTCAACACCCAATTTTCAATAAATACGCCTGCCTTCAAATTGTTCATATAATATATATTTCATTTTTTGATTTATAAATATTTTTTATACATTATATATTTTATATTGTATACATGCAACGCCAAGATGGCGGAAGAGGAAGATTTGCCGAAGTGTCTGCTCTGTGAGTTTGAAGTTAAATCAAAGGAAAATGTAAAAAAAAATCATTACGAAAGTTTAAGCTTCTGAAGAAGTAATACCGCGAGATCGGAGAGCCCGTGTTCTTAGGCCCAGAATAAATCATCCAACACGGTGGCTGGACGGTGAATCGTTGATGTTTGTTGGAGCGCGAGGTCGGAGAGCCCGTGTTCTCAGGACCAGAATAAATCATCTAACACGGTGGATGGACGACGGATTGTTGATGTTTGTTGGAGCGCGAGGTCGGAGAGCCCGTGTTCTCAGGCCCAGAATAAATCATCTGACACGGTGACTGGACGACGAATTGTTGATGTTTGTTTGAGCGCGAGGTCGGAGAGCCCGTGTTCTTAGGCCCAGAATAGATCATCTAACACGGTGGATGGACGACGAATTGTTGATGTTTGTTGGAGCGCGAGGTCGGAGAGCCCGTGTTCTCAGGCACAGAATAAATCATCTGACACGGTGGCTGGACGACGAATTGTTGATGTTTGTTGGAGCGCGAGGTCGGAGAGCCCGTGTTCTTAGGCTCAGAATAAATCATCTAACACGGTGTCTGGACGGTGAATTGTTGATGTTTGTTGGAGCGCGAGGTCGGAGAGCCCGTGTTCTCAGGACCAGAATAAATCATCTAACACGGTGGCTGGACGGTGAATTGTTGATGTTTGTTGGAGCGCGAGGTCGGAGAGCCCGTGTTCTCAGGCACAGAATAAATCATCTAACACGGTGGCTGGACGGTGAATTGTTGATGTTTGTTGGAGCGCGAGGTCGGAGAGCCCGTGTTCTCAGGACCAGAATAAATCATCTAACACGGTGGATGGACGACGAATTGTTGATGTTTGTTGGAGCGCGAGGTCGGAGAGCCCGTGTTCTCAGGCACAGAATAAATCATCTGACACGGTGGCTGGACGACGAATGTTTGATGTTTGTTGAAGCGCGAGGTCGGAGAGCCCGTGTTCTTAGGCCCAGAATAAATCATCCAACACGGTGGCTGGACGGTGAATTGTTGATGTTTGTTGGAGCGCGAGGTCGGAGAGCCCGTGTTCTCAGGCTCAGAATAAATCATCTAACACGGTGGCTGGACGGTGAATTGTTGATGTTTGTTGAAGCGCGAGGTCGGAGAGCCCGTGTTCTTAAGCCCAGAATAAATCATCTAACACGGTGGCTGGACGACGAATTGTTGATGTTTGTTGAAGCGCGAGGTCGAAGAGCACGTGTTCTTAGGCCCAGAATAAATCATCTAACACGGTGGCTGGACGACGAATTGTTGATGTTTGTTGGAGCGCGAGGTCGGAGAGCCCGTGTTCTCAGGCTCAGAATAAATCGTCTAACACGGTGGCTGGACGACGAATTGTTGATGTTTGTTGAAGCGCGAGGTCGGAGAGCCCGTGTTCTTAGGCCCAGAATAAATCATCTACCACGGTGGCTGGACGACGAATTGTTGATGTTTGTTGAAGCGCGAGGTCGAAGAGCACGTGTTCTTAGGCCTAGAATAAATCACCTAACACGGTGGCTGGACGGTGAATTGTTGATGTTTGTTGGAGCGCGATGTCGGGGAGCCCGTGTTCTCAGGCTCAGAATAAATCGTCTAACACGGTGGCTGGACGATGAATTGTTGATGTTTGTTGAAGCGCGAGGTCGGAGAGCCCGTGTTCTTAGGCCCAGAATAAATCATCTAACACGGTGGCTGGACGACGAATTGTTGATGTTTGTTGGAGCGCGAGGTCGAAGAGCACGTGTTCTTAGGCCCAGAATAAATCATCTAACACGGTGGCTGGACGACGAATTGTTGATGTTTGTTGAAGCGCGAGGTCGAAGAGCACGTGTTCTGAGGCCCAGAATAAATCATCTAGCACGGTGGCTGGACGACGAATTGTTGATGTTTGTTGGAGCGCGAGGTCGGAGAGCCCGTGTTCTCAGGCTCAGAATAAATCATCTAACACGGTGGCTGGACGGTGAATTGTTGATGTTTGTTGAAGCGCGAGGTCGGAGTGCCCGTGTTCTTAGGCCCAGAATAAATCATCTAACACGGTGGCTGGACGACGAATTGTTGATGTTTGTCGAAGCGCGAGGTCGAAGAGCACGTGTTCTGAGGCCCAGAATAAATCATCTAACACGGTGGCTGGACGACGAATTGTTGATGTTTGTTGGAGCGCGAGGTCGGAGAGCCCGTGTTCTCAGGCTCAGAATAAATCGTCTAACACGATGGCTGGACGACGAATTGTTGATGTTTGTTGGAGCGCGAGGTCGGAGAGCCCATGTTCTTAGGCCCAGAATAAATCATTTAACACGGTGGCTGGACGGTGAATTGTTGATGTTTGTTGGAGCGCGAGGTCGGAGAGCCCGTGTTCTTAGGCCCAGAATAAATCATCTAACACGGTGGCTGGACGACGAATGTTTGATGTTTGTTGGAGCGCGAGGTCGGAGAGCCCGTGTTCTTAGGCCCAGAATGAATCATCCAACACGGTGGCTGGACGGTGAATTGTTGATGTTTGTTGGAGTGCGAGGTCGGAGAGCCCGAGTTCTCAGGCTCAGAATAAATCATCTAACACGGTGGCTGGACGGTGAATTGTTGATGTTTGTTGAAGCGCCAGGTCGGAGAGCCCGTGTTCTTAGGCCCAGAATAAATCATCTAACACGGTGGCTGGACGACGAATTGTTGATGTTTGTTGAAGCGCGAGGTCGAAGAGCACGTGTTCTGAGGCCCAGAATAAATCATCTAACACGGTGGCTGGACGACGAATTGATGATGTTTGTTGGAGCGCGAGGTCGGAGAGCCCGTGTTCTCAGGCTCAGAATAAATCGTCTAACACGGTGGCTGGACGACGAATTGTTGATGTTTGTTGAAGCGCGAGGTCGGAGAGCCCGTGTTCTTAGTCCCAGAATAAATCATCTAACACGGTGGCTGGACGACGAATTGTTGATGTTTGTTGGAGCGCGAGGTCGGAGAGCCTGTGTTCTTAGGCCCAGAAAAAATCGTCTAACACGGTGGCTGGACGGTGAATTGTTGATGTTTGTTGGAGCGCGAGGTCGGAGAGCCCGTGTTCTTAGGCTTAGAATGAATCATCTAACCCGGTGGCTGGACGACGAATTGTTGATGTTTGTTGGAGCGCGAGGTTGGAGAGCCCGTTTTCTTAAGCCCAGAAAAAATCGTCTAACACGGTGGCTGGACGGTGAATTGTTGATGTTTGTTGGAGCGCGAGGTCGGAGAGCCCGTGTTCTTAGGCCCAGAAAAAATCATCTATCACGGTGGCTGGAGGGTGAATTGCTGATTTTTGTTGGAGCGCGAGGTCGGAGAGCCCGTGTTCTCAGGCCCAGAATAAATCATCTAACACGGTGGCTGGACGGTGAATTGTTGATGTTTGTTGGAGCGCGAGGTCGGAGAGCCCGTGTTCTTAGGCCCAGAATAAATCATCTAAGAAAGAGACCAAGAACGAAATAACAGTATGCCCTTTCCCCGATAACAGAAGAACAATCATCTTCATTCACATATATATAGTACTTCAACACCCAATTTTCAATAAATACGCCTGCCTTCAAATTGTTCATATAATATATATTTCATTTTTTGATTTATAAATATTTTTTATACATTATATATTTTATATTGTATACATGCAACGCCAAGATGGCGGAAGAGGAAGATTTGCCGAAGTGTCTGCTCTGTGAGTTTGAAGTTAAATCAAAGGAAAATGTAAAAAAAAATCATTACGAAAGTTTAAGCTTCTGAAGAAGTAATACCGCGAGATCGGAGAGCCCGTGTTCTTAGGCCCAGAATAAATCATCCAACACGGTGGCTGGACGGTGAATTGTTGATGTTTGTTGGAGCGCGAGGTCGGAGAGCCCGTGTTCTCAGGACCAGAATAAATCATCTAACACGGTGGATGGACGACGAATTGTTGATGTTTGTTGGAGCGCGAGGTCGGAGAAACCGTGTTCTCAGGCACAGAATAAATCATCTGACACGGTGGCTGGACGACGAATTGTTGATGTTTGTTGGAGCGCGAGGTCGGAGAGCCCGTGTTCTTAGGCCCAGAATAAATCATCTAACACGGTGGCTGGACGGTGAATTGTTGATGTTTGTTGGAGCGCGAGGTCGGAGAGCCCGTGTTCTCAGGACCAGAATAAATCATCTAACACGGTGGCTGGACGACGAATTGTTGATGTTTGTCGAAGCGCGAGGTCGAAGAGCACGTGTTCTGAGGCCCAGAATAAATCATCTAACACGGTGGCTGGACGACGAATTGTTGATGTTTGTTGGAGCGCGAGGTCGGAGAGCCCGTGTTCTCAGGCTCAGAATAAATCGTCTAACACGATGGCTGGACGACGAATTGTTGATGTTTGTTGGAGCGCGAGGTCGGAGAGCCCATGTTCTTAGGCCCAGAATAAATCATTTAACACGGTGGCTGGACGGTGAATTGTTGATGTTTGTTGGAGCGCGAGGTCGGAGAGCCCGTGTTCTTAGGCCCAGAATAAATCATCTAACACGGTGGCTGGACGACGAATGTTTGATGTTTGTTGGAGCGCGAGGTCGGAGAGCCCGTGTTCTTAGGCCCAGAATGAATCATCCAACACGGTGGCTGGACGGTGAATTGTTGATGTTTGTTGGAGTGCGAGGTCGGAGAGCCCGAGTTCTCAGGCTCAGAATAAATCATCTAACACGGTGGCTGGACGGTGAATTGTTGATGTTTGTTGAAGCGCCAGGTCGGAGAGCCCGTGTTCTTAGGCCCAGAATAAATCATCTAAGAAAGAGACCAAGAACGAAATAACAGTATGCCCTTTCCCCGATAACAGAAGAACAATCATCTTCATTCACATATATATAGTACTTCAACACCCAATTTTCAATAAATACGCCTGCCTTCAAATTGTTCATATAATATATATTTCATTTTTTGATTTATAAATATTTTTTATACATTATATATTTTATATTGTATACATGCAACGCCAAGATGGCGGAAGAGGAAGATTTGCCGAAGTGTCTGCTCTGTGAGTTTGAAGTTAAATCAAAGGAAAATGTAAAAAAAAATCATTACGAAAGTTTAAGCTTCTGAAGAAGTAATACCGCGAGATCGGAGAGCCCGTGTTCTTAGGCCCAGAATAAATCATCCAACACGGTGGCTGGACGGTGAATTGTTGATGTTTGTTGGAGCGCGAGGTCGGAGAGCCCGTGTTCTCAGGACCAGAATAAATCATCTAACACGGTGGATGGACGACGAATTGTTGATGTTTGTTGGAGCGCGAGGTCGGAGAAACCGTGTTCTCAGGCACAGAATAAATCATCTGACACGGTGGCTGGACGACGAATTGTTGATGTTTGTTGGAGCGCGAGGTCGGAGAGCCCGTGTTCTTAGGCCCAGAATAAATCATCTAATACGGTGGCTGGACGGTGAATTGTTGATGTTTGTTGGAGCGCGAGGTCGGAGAGCCCGTGTTCTCAGGACAAGAATAAATCATCTAACATGGTGGCTGGACGGTGAATTGTTGATGTTTGTTGGAGCGCGAGGTCGGAGAGCCCGTGTTCTCAGGCACAGAATAAATCATCTAACACGGTGGCTGGACGGTGAATTGTTGATGTTTGTTGGAGTGCGAGGTCGGAGAGCCCGTGTTCTCAGGACCAGAATAAATCATCTAACACGGTGGATGGACGACGAATTGTTGATGTTTGTTGGAGCGCGAGGTCGGAGAGCCCGTGTTCTCAGGCACAGAATAAATCATCTGACACGGTGGCTGGACGACGAATGTTTGATATTTGTTGAAGCGCGAGGTCGGAGAGCCCGTGTTCTTAGGCCCAGAATAAATCATCCAACACGGTGGCTGGACGGTGAATTGTTGATGTTTGTTGGAGCGCGAGGTCGGAGAGCCCGTGTTCTCAGGCTCAGAATAAATCATCTAACACGGTGGCTGGACGGTGAATTGATGATGTTTGTTGAAGCGCGAGGTCGGAGAGCCCGTGTTCTTAAGCCCAGAATAAATCATCCAACACGGTGGCTGGACGACGAATTGTTGATGTTTGTTGAAGCGCGAGGTCGGAGAGCCCGTGTTCTTAGGCCCAGAATAAATCATCTACCACGGTGGCTGGACGACGAATTGTTGATGTTTGTTGAAGCGCGAGGTCGAAGAGCACGTGTTCTTAGGCCTAGAATAAATCACCTAACACGGTGGCTGGACGGTGAATTGTTGATGTTCGTTGGAGCGCGAGGTCGGAGAGCCCGTGTTCTCAGGCTCAGAATAAATCGTCTAACACGGTGGCTGGACGATGAATTGTTGATGTTTGTTGAAGCGCGAGGTCGGAGAGCCCGTGTTCTTAGGCCCAGAATAAATCATCTAACACGGTGGCTGGACGACGAATTGTTGATGTTTGTTGGAGCACGAGGTCGAAGAGCCCGTGTTCTTAGGCCCAGAATAAATCATCTAACAAGGTGGCTGGACGACGAATTGTTGATGTTTGTTGGAGCGCGAGGTCGGAGAGCCAGTGTTTCGAGGCCCAGAATAAATCGTCTAACACGGTGGCTGGACGGTGAATTGTTGATGTTTGTTGGAGCGCGAGGTCGGAGAGCCCGTGTTCTTAGGCCCAGAATGAATCATCTAACACGGTGGCTGGACGACGAATTGTTGATGTTTGTTGGAGCGCGAGGTCGGAGAGCCCGTTTTCTTAAGCCCAGAAAAAATCGTCTAACACGGTGGCTGGACGGTGAATTGTTGATGTTTGTTGGAGCGCGAGGTCGGAGAGCCCGTGTTCTTAGGCCCAGAATAAATCATCTTACACGGTGGCTGGACGACGAATTGTTGATGTTTGTTGGAGCGCGAGGTCGGAGAGCCCGTGTTCTCAGGCCCAGAATAAATCATCTAACACGGTGGCTGGACGGTGAATTGTTGATGTTTGTTGGAGCGCGAGGTCGGAGAGCCCGTGTTCTTAGGCCCAGAATGAATCATCTAACACGGTGGCTGGACGGTGAATTGTTGATGTTTGTTGGAGCGCGAGGTCGGAGAGTCCGTGTTCTCAGGCTCAGAATAAATCGTCTAACACGGTGGCTTTACGGTGATTTGTTGATGTTTGTTGGAGCGTGAGGTCGGAGAGCCCGTGTTCTTAGGCCCAGAATAAATCATCTAACACGGTGGCTGGACGGTGAATTGTTGATGTTTGTTGGAGCGTGAGGTCGGAGAGCCCGTTTTCTTAGGCCCAGAATAAATCGTCTAACACGGTGGCTGGACGGTGAATTGTTGATGTTGTTTGAGCGTGAGGTCGGAGAGCCCTTGTTCTTAGGCCCAGAATAAATCATCTAACACGGTGGCTGGACGGTGAATTGTTGATGTTTGTTGGAGCGCGAGGTCGGAGAGCCCGTGTTCTTAGGCCCAGAATAAATCATCTAACACGGTGGCTGGACGGTGAATGGTTGATGTTTGTTGGAGCGTGAGGTCGGAGAGCCCGTGTTCTTAGGCCCAGAATAAATCGTCTAACACGGTGGCTGGACGGTGAATTGTTGATGTTTGTTGGAGCGCGAGGTCGGAGAGCCCGTGTTCTCAGGCTCAGAATAAATCTTCTAACACGGTGGCTGGACGACGAATTGTTGATGTTTGTTGGAGCGTGAGGTCGGAGAGCCCGTGTTCTTAGGCCCAGAATAAATCACCTAACACGGTGACCGGACGTTGAATTGTTGATGTTTGTTGGAGCGCGAGGTCGGAGAGCTCGTGTTCACAGGCCCAGAATAAATCACCTGACACGGTGGCTGGACGATGAATTGTTGATGTTTGTTGGAGCGCGAGGTCGGAGAGCCCGTGTTCTCAGGCCCAGGATTAATCACCTGACACGGTGGCTGGACGGTGATGTGTGACGTTTGTTGGAGCGCGAGGTCGCAGAGTCCGTGTTATTAGTCCCAGAATAAATCATCTAACACGGTGGCTGGACGGTGAATTGTTGATGTTTGTTGGAGCGCAAGGTCGGAGAGCCCGTGTTCTCAGGCCCAGAATGAATCATCTAACACGGTGGCTGGACGGTGAATTGTTGATGTTTGTTGGAGCGCGAGGTCGGAGAGCCCGTGTTCTCAGGCCCAGAATAAATCGACTAACACGGTGGCTGGACGGTGAATTGTTTATGTTTGTTGGAGCGCGAGGTCGGAGAGCCCGTGTTCTTAGGCCCAGAATAAATCTCTAACACGGTGGCTGGACGGTGAATTGTTGATGTTTGTTGGAGCGCGAGGTCGGAGAGCCCGTGTTCTCAGGCCCAGAATAAATCATCTAACACGGTGTGCTGGACGACGAATGTTTGATGTTTGTTGGAGCGCGAGGTCGGAGAGCCCGTGTTCTCAGGCTCAGAATGAATCGTCTAACACGGTGGCTGGACGGTGAATTGTTGATGTTTGTTGGAGCGCGAGGTCGGAGAGCCCGTGTTCTCAGGCCCAGAATAAATCATCTAACACGGTGGCTGGACGACGAATGTTTGACGTTTGTTGGAGCGCGAGGTCGGAGAGCCCGTGTTCTCAGGCCCAGAATAAATCGTCCGACACGGAGACTGGACGGTGAATTGTTGATGTTCGTTGGAGCGCGAGGTCGGAGAGCCCGTGTTTTTACGCCCACAATGAATCATCTGACACGGTGGCTGGACGACGATTTGTTGATGTTTGTTGGAGCGCGAGGTCGGAGAGCCCGTGTTCTCAGGCCCAGAATAAATCATCCAACACGGTGGCTGGACGAAGAATTGTTGATGTTTGTTGGAGCGCGAGGTCGGAGAGCCCTTGTTTTCACGCCCACAATGAATCATCTAACACGGTGGCTGGACGACGAATTGTTGATGTTTGTTGGAGCGCGAGGTCGGAGAGCCCGTGTTCTTAGGCCCAGAATAAATCACCTAACACGGTGGCTGGACGGTGAATTGTTGATGTTTGTTGGAGCGCGAGGTCGGAGAGCCCGTGTTCTCAGGCCCAGAATAAATCATCTAACACAGTGGCTGGACGACGAATGTTTGATGTTTGTTGGAGCGCGAGGTCGGAGAGCCCGTGTTTTTAGGCCCAGAATAAATCACCTAACACGGTGGCTGGACGGTGAATTGTTGATTTTTGTTGGAGCGCGAGGTCGGAGAGCCCGTGTTCTTAGGCCCAGAATAAATCATCTAACACTGTGGCTGGACGGTGAATTGTTGATGTTTGTTGGAGCGCGAGGTCGGAGAGTCCGTGTTTTTAGGCCCAGAATAAATCATCTAACACGGTGGCTGGACGACGAATTGTTGATGTTTGTTGGAGCGCGAGGTCCGAGAGCCCGTGTTCTCAGGCCCAGAATAAATCATCTAACACGGTGGCTGGACGGTGAATTGTTGATGTTTGTTGGAGCGCGAGTTTGGAGAGCCCGTATCTTAGGCTCAGAATAAATCGTCTAACACGGTGGCTAGAGGGTGAATTGCTGATGTTTGTTGGAGCGCGAGGTCGGAGAGCCAGTGTTCTTAGGCCCAGAATAAATCACCTAAAACGGTGGTTCGAGGGTGAATTGTTGATGTTTGTTGTAGCGCGTGGTCGGAGAGCCCGTGTTCTTAGGCCCAGAATAAATCGTCTAACACGGTGGCCGGACGGTGAATTGTTGATGTGTGTTGGAGCACAAGGTCGGAGAGCCCGTGCTCTTAAACCTAGGATAATTCACCCAACACGGTGGCTGGACGACGAATGTTTGATGTTTGTTGGAGCGCGAGGTCGGAGAGCCCGTGTTTTTAGCCCCAGAATAATTCACCTAACACGGTGGCTGGACGACGAATGTTTGATGTTTGTTGGAGCGCGAGGTCGGAGAGCCCGTGTTTTTAGCCCCAGAATAATTCACCTAACACGGTGGCTGGACGACGAATGTTTGATGTTGGTTGGAGCGCGAGGTCGGAGAGCCCGTGTTTTTAGCCCCAGAATAATTCACCTAACACGGTGGCTGGACGACGAATGTTTGATGTTTGTTGGAGCGCGAGGTCGGAGAGCCCGTGTTTTAAGCCCCAGAATAATTCACCTAACACGGTGGCTGGACGACGAATGTTTGATGTTGTTGGAGCGCGAGGTCGGAGAGCCCGTGTTTTTACGCCCAGAAAAAATCGTCTAACACGGTGGCTGGACGACGAATGTTTGATGTTTGTTGGAGCGCGAGGTCGGAGAGCCCGTGTTCTTAGGCCCAGAATAATTCACCCAACACGGTGGCTGGACGACGAATAATTGATGTTTGTTGGAGCGCGAGGTCGGAGAGCCCGTGTTCTTAGGCCCAGAATAAATCACCTAATCCGGTGTGCTGGACGACGAATTGTTGATGTTTGTTGGAGCGCGAGGTCGGAGAGCCAGTGTTTCGAGGCCCAGAATAAATCGTCTAACACGGTGGCTGGAGGGTGAATTGCTGATTTTTGTTGGAGCGCGAGGTCGGAGAGCCCGTGTTTTTAGGCCCAGAATGAATCACCCAACACGGTGGCTGGACGGTGAATTGTTGATGTTTGTTGGAGCGCGAGGTCGGAGAGCCCGTGTTCTTAGGCCCAGAATAAATCACCTAACACGGTGGCTGGACGACGAATTGTTGATGTTTGTTGGAGCGCGAGGTCGGAGAGCCCGTGTTATTGGGCCCAGAATAAATCATCTAACACGGTGGCTGGACGACGAATTGTTGATGTTTGTTGGAGCGCGAGGTCGGAGCGCCCGTGTTCTCAGGCTCAGAATAAATCATCTAACACGGTGGCTGGACGACGAATTGTTGATGTTTGTTGGAGCGCGAGGTCGGAGAGCCCGTGTTCTCAGGCCCAGAATGAATCATCTAACACTGTGGCTGGACGGTGAATTATTGATGTTTGTTGGAGCGCGAGGTCGGAGAGCCCGTGTTCTTAGGCCCAGAATGAATCATCTAACACGGTGGCTGGATGGTGAATTGTTGTTGTTTGTTGGAGCGCGAGGTCGGAGAGTCCGTGTTCTCAGGCTCAGAATAAATCGTCTAACACGGTGGCTGGACGACGAATTGTTGATGTTTGTTGGAGCGTGAGGTCGGAGAGCCCGTGTTCTTGTGCCCAGAATAAATCACCTAACACGGTGCCTGGACGGTGAATTGTTGATGTTTGTTGGAGCGCGAGGTCGGAGAGCTCGTGTTCTCAGGCCCAGAACAAATCACCTAACACGGTGGCTGGACGATGAATTGTTGATGTTAGTTGGAGCGCGAGGTCGGAGAGCCCGTGTTCTCAGGCCCAGGATAAATCACCTGACACGTTGGCTGGACGGTGATGTGTGACGTTTGTTGGAGCGCGAGGTCGCAGAGCCCGTGTTCTTAGGCCCAGAATGAATCATCTAACACGGTGGCTGGACGGTGAATTGTTGATGTTTGTTGGAGCGCGAGGTCGGAGAGCCCGTGTTCTCAGGCCCAGAATAAATCATCTAACACGGTGGCTGGACGGTGAATTGTTGATGTTTGTTGGAGCGCGAGGTCGGAGAGCCCGTGTTCTCAGGCCCAGAATAAATCGACTAACACGGTGGCTGGACGGTGAATTGTTTATGTTTGTTGAGCGAGAGGTCGGAGAGCCCGTGTTCTTAGGCCCAGAATAAATCGTCTAACACGGTGGCTGGACGGTGAATTGTTGATGTTTGTTGGAGCGCGAGGTCGGAGAGCCCGTGTTCTCAGGCTCAGAATAAATCATCTAACACGGTGTGCTGGACGACGAATGTTTGATGTTTCTGAGCGCGAGGTCGGATAGCCCGTGTTCTCAGGCCCAGGATAAATCGTCCAACACGGAGACTGGACGGTGAATTGTTGATGTTCGTTGGAGCGCGAGGTCGGAGAGCCCGTGTTTTTACGCCCACAATGAATCATCTGACACGGTGGCTGGACGACGAATTGTTGATGTTTGTTGGAGCGCGAGGTCGGAGAGCCCGTGTTCGCAGGCCCAGAATAAATCATCTAACACGGTGGCTGGACGGTGAATTGTTGATGTTTGTTGGAGCGCGAGGTCGGAGAGCCCTTGTTTTTACGCCCACAATGAATCATCTAACACGGTGGCTGGACGACGAATTGTTGATGTTTGTTGGAGCGCGAGGTCGGAGAGCCCGTGTTCTTAGGCCCAGAATAAATCACCTAACACGGTGGCTGGACGGTGAATTGTTGATGTTTGTTGGAGCGCGAGGTCGGAGAGCCCGTGTTCTCAGGCCCAGAATGAAATCATCTAACACAGTGGCTGGACGACGAATGTTTGATGTTTGTTGGAGCGCGAGGTCGGAGAGCCCGTGTTTTTAGGCCCAGAATAAATCACCTAACACGGTGGCTGGACGGTGAATTGTTGATGTTTGTTGGAGCGCGAGGTCGGAGAGCCCGTGTTCTCAGGCACAGAATAAATCATCTAACACGGTGGCTGGACGGTGAATTGTTGATGTTTGTTGGTGCGCGAGGTCGGATAGCCCGTGTTCTCAGGACCAGAATAAATCATCTAACACGGTGGATGGACGACGAATTGTTGATGTTTGTTGGAGCGCGAGGTCGGAGAGCCCGTGTTCTCAGGCACAGAATAAATCATCTGACACGGTGGCTGGACGACGAATTGTTGATGTTTGTTGGAGCGCGAGGTCGGAGAGCCCGTGTTCTCAGGCACAGAATAAATCATCTGACACGGTGGCTGGGCGACGAATTGTTGATGTTTGTTGGAGCGCGAGGTCGGAGAGCCCGTGTTCTTAGGCCCAGAATGAATCATCTAACACGGTGGCTGGACGACGAATGTTTGATGTTTGTTGAAGCGCGAGGTCGGAGAGCCCGTGTTCTTAGGCCCAGAATAAATCATCCAACACGGTGGCTGGACGGTGAATTGTTGATGTTTGTTGGAGCGCGAGGTCGGAGAGCCCGTGTTCTCAGGCTCAGAATAAATCATCTAACACGGTGGCTGGACGGTGAATTGTTGATGTTTGTTGAAGCGCGAGGTCGGAGAGCCCGTGTTCTTAAGCCCAGAATAAATCATCTAACACGGTGGCTGGACGACGAATTGTTGATGTTTGTTGAAGCGCGAGGTCGAAGAGCACGTTTTCTTAGGCCCAGAATAAATCATCTAACACGGTGGCTGGACGACGAATTGTTGATGTTTGTTGGAGCGCGAGGTCGGAGAGCCCGTGTTCTCAGGCTCAGAATAAATCGTCTAACACGGTGGCTGGACGACGAATTGTTGATGTTTGTTGAAGCGCGAGGTCGGAGAGCCAGTGTTCTTAGGCCCAGAATAAATCATCTACCACGGTGGCTGGACGACGAATTGTTGATGTTTGTTGAAGCGCGAGGTCGAAGAGCACGTGTTCTTAGGCCTAGAATAAATCACCTAACACGGTGGCTGGACGGTGAATTGTTGATGTTTGTTGGAGCGCGAGGTCGGAGAGCCCGTGTTCTCAGGCTCAGAATAAATCGTCTAACACGGTGGCTGGACGATGAATTGTTGATGTTTGTTGAAGCGCGAGGTCGGAGAGCCCGTGTTCTTAGGCCCAGAATAAATCATCTAACACGGTGGCTGGACGACGAATTGTTGATGTTTGTTGGAGCGCGAGGTCGAAGAGCACGTGTTCTTAGGCCCAGAATAAATCATCTAACACGGTGGCTGGACTGTGAATTGTTGATGTTTGTTGGAGCGCGAGGTCGGAGAGCCCGTGTTCTTAGGCCCAGTATAAATCATCTAACACGGTGGCTGGACGGTGAATTGTTGATGTTCGTTGGAGCGCGAGGTCGGAGAGCCCGTGTTCTCAGGCCCAGAATGAATCATCTAACACGGTGGCTGGAGGACGAATTGTTGATGTTTGTTGGAGCGCGAGGTCGGGGAGCCCGTGTTCTCAGGCCCAGAATAAATCATCAAACACGGTGGCTGGACGACGAATTGTTGATGTTTGTTGGAGCGCGAGGTCGGAGAGCCCGTGTTCTTAGGCCCAGAATAAATCATCTAACACGGTGGCTGGACGACGAATTGTTGATGTTTGTTGGAGCGCGAGGTCGGAGAGCCCATGTTCACAGGCCCAGAATAAATCATCTAACACGGTGGCTGGACGGTGAATTGTTGATGTTTGTTGGAGCGCGAGGTCGGAGAGCCCGTGTTCTCAGGCTCAGAATAAATCGTCTAACACGGTGACTGGACGACGAATTGTTGATGTTTGTTGGAGCGCGAGGTCGGAGAGCCCGTGTTCTTAGGCCCAGAATAAATCATCTAACACGGTGGCTGGACGGTGAATTGTTGATGTTTGTTGGAGCGCGAGGTCGGCGAGCCCGTGTTCTTAGGCCCAGAATGAATCATCTAACACGGTGGCTGGACGGTGAATTGTTGATGTTTGTTGAAGCGCGAGATCGGAGAGGCCGTGTTCTTAGGCCCAGAATAAATCATCTAACACGGTGGCTGGACGACGAATTGTTGACGTTTGTTGGAGCGCGAGTTCGGAGAGCACGTGTTCTTAGGCCCAGAATGAATCATCTAACACGGTGGCTGGACGACGAATTGTTAATGTTTGTTGGAGCGCGAGGTCGGAGAGCCCGTGTTCTTAGGCCCAGAATAAATCGTCTAACACGGTGGCTGGACGGTGAATTGTTGATGTTTGTTGGAGCGCGAGGTCGGAGAGACCGTGTTCTCAGGCTCAGAATAAATCATCTAACACGGTGGCTGGACGACGAATTGTTGATGTTTGTTGGAGCGCGAGGTCGGAGAGCCCGTGTTCTCAGGCCCAGAATAAATCATCTAACACAGTGGCTGGACGACGAATTGTTGATGTTTGTTGGAGCGCGAGGTCGGAGAGCCCGTGTTCTTAGGCCCAGAATAAATCGTCTAACACGGTGGCTGGACGGTGAATTGTTGATGTTTGTTGGAGCGCGAGGGCGGAGAGCCCGTGTTCTTAGGCCCACAATAAATCGTCTAACACGGTGGCTGGACGGTGAATTGTTGATGTTTGTTGGAGCGCGAGGTCGGAGAGCCCGTGATCATAGGCCCAGA
The DNA here is from genome assembly GCA_964007535.1 of Brachyptera risi. Taxonomy (NCBI): domain Eukaryota; kingdom Metazoa; phylum Arthropoda; class Insecta; order Plecoptera; family Taeniopterygidae; genus Brachyptera; species Brachyptera risi. The sequence goes on from OZ023335.1 coordinate 4,788,923, forward strand.
ATAAATCATCTAACACGGTGGCTGGACGACGAATTGTTGATGTTTGTTGGAGCGCGAGGTCGGAGAGCCCGTGTTCTCAGGCCCAGAATAGATCATCTAACACGGTGGCTGGACGACGAATTGTTGATGTTTGTTGGAGCGCGAGGTCGGAGAGCACGTGTTCTTAGGCCCAGAATAAATCATCCAACACGGTGGCTGGACGACGAATTGTTGATGTTTGCTGGAGCGCGAGGTGGGAGAGGCCGTGTTCTCAGGCCCAGAATAAATCATCTAACACGGTGGCTGGACGACGAATTGTTGATGTTTGTTGGAGCGCGAGGTCGGAGAGCCCGTGTTCTCAGGCCCAGAATAAATCATCTAACACGGTGGCTGGACGGTTAATTGTTGATGTTTGTTGGAGCGCGAGGTCGGAGAGCCCGTGTTCTTAGGCCCAGAATAAATCATCCAACACGGTGGCTGGACGACGAATTGTTGATGTTTGTTGGAGCGCGAGGTCGGAGAGCCCGTGTTCTCAGGCCCAGAATAAATCATCTAACACGGTGGCTGGACGGTGAATTGTTGATGTTTGTTGGAGCGCGAGTTCGGAGAGCCCGTGTTTTTAGGCCCAGAATAAATCACCTAACACGGTGGCTGGACGGTGAATTGTTGATGTTTGTTGGAGCGCGAGGTCGGAGAGCCCGTGTTTTTAGGCCCAGAATAAATCACCTAACACGGTGGCTGGACGGTGATTTGTTGATGTTTGTTGGAGCGCGAGGTCGGAGAGCGCGTGTTCTTAGGCCCAGAATAGATCACCTAACACGGTGAATGGACGGTGAATTGTTGATGTTTGTTGGAGCGCGAGGTCGGAGAGCCCGTGTTCTCAGGCTCAGAATGAATCACCTAACACGGTGGCTGGACGGTGAATTGTTGATGTTTGTTGGAGCGCGAGGTCGGAGAGCCCGTGTTCTTAGGCCCAGAATAAATCATCTAAGAAAGAGACCAAGAACGAAATAACAGTATGCCCTTTCCCCGATAACAGAAGAACAATAATCTTCATTCACATATAGATAGTACTTCAACACCCAATTTTCAATAAATACGCCTGCATTCAAATTGTTCATATAACATATATTTTATTTTTTGATTTATAAATATATTTTACACATTATATATTTTATATTGTATACATGCAACGCCAAGATGGCGGAAGAGAAAGATGTGCCGAAGTGTCTGCTCTGTGAATTTGAAGTTAAATCGAAGGAAAATGTAAAAAAAAATCATTACGAAAGTTTAAGCTTCTGAAGGAGTAATACCGCGAGATCGGAGAGCCCGTGTTCTTAGGCCCAGAATAAATCATCTAACACGGTGGCTGGACGGTGAATTGTTGATGTTTGTTGGAGCGCGAGGTCGGAGAGCCCGTGTTCTCAGGACCAGAATAAATCATCTAACACGGTGGATGGACGACGAATTGTTGATGTTTGTTGGAGCGCGAGGTCGGAGAGCCCGTGTTCTCAGGCACAGAATAAATCATCCGACACGGTGGCTGGACGACGAATTGTTGATGTTTGTTTGAGCGTGAGGTCGGAGAGCCCGTGTTCTTAGGCCCAGAATAAATCATCTAACACGGTGGATGGACGACGAATTGTTGATGTTTGTTGGAGCGCGAGGTCGTAGAGCCCGTGTTCTCAGGCACAGGATAAATCATCTGACACGGTGGCTGGACGAGGAATTGTTGATGTTTGTTGGAGCGCGAGGTCGGAGAGCCCGTGTTCTAAGGCCCAGAATAAATCATCTAACACGGTGGCTGGACGGTGAATTGTTGATGTTTGTTGGAGCGCGAGGTCGAAGAGCCCGTGTTCTCAGGACCAGAATAAATCATCTAACACGGTGGCTGGAGGACGAATTGTTGATGTTTGTTGGAGCGCGAGGTCGGGGAGCCCGTGTTCTTAGGCACAGAATAAATCATCTGACACGGTGGCTGGACGACGAATTGTTGATGTTTGTTGGAGCGCGAGGTCGGAGAGCCCGTGTTCTTAGGCCCAGAATAAATCATCTAACACGGTGGCTGGACGACGAATTGTTGATGTTTGTTGGAGCGCGAGGTCGGAGAGCCTGTGTTCTTAGGCCCAGAATAAATCGTCTAACACGGTGGCTGGACGGTGAATTGTTGATGTTTGTTGGAGAGCGAGGTCGGAGAGCCCGTGTTCTCAGGCTAAGAATAAATCGTCTAACACGGTGGCTGGACGACGAATTGTTGATGTTTGTTGGAGCGCGAGGTCGGAGAGCCCATGTTCTCAGGCCCAGAATAAATCATCTAACACGGTGGCTTGACGGTGAATTGTTGATGTTTGTTGGAGCGCGAGGTCGGAGAGCCCGTGTTCTTAGGCCCAGAATAAATCATCTAACACGGTGGCTGGACGACGAATGTTTGATGTTTGTTGGAGCGCGAGGTCGGAGAGCCCGTGTTCTTAGGCCCGGAATAAATCATCTAACACGGTGGCTGGACGACGAATTGTTGATGTTTGTTGGAGCGCGAGGTCGGAGAGCCCGTGTTCTCAGGCTCAGAATAAATCGTCTAACACGGTGGCTGGACAACGAATTGTTGATGTTTGTTGAAGCGCGAGGTCGGAGAGCCCGTGTTCTTAGGCCCAGAATGAATCATCTAACACGGTGGCTGGACGACGAATTGTTGATGTTTGTTGAAGCGCGAGGTCGAAGAGCACGTGTTCTTAGGCCTAGAATAAATCACCTAACACGGTGGCTGGACGGTGAATTGTTGATGTTTGTTGGAGCGCGAGGTCGGAGAGCCCGTGTTCTCAGGCTCAGAATAAATCGTCTAACACGGTGGCTGGACGATGAATTGTTGATGTTTGTTGAAGCGCGAGGTCGGAGAGCCCGTGTTCTCAGGCCCAGCATAAATCATCTAACACTGTGGCTGGACGACGAATTGTTGATGTTTGTTGGAGCGCGAGGTCGAAGAGCACGTGTTCTTAGGACCAGAATAAATCATCTAACACGGTGGCTGGACGACGAATTGTTGATGTTTGTTGGAGCGCGAGGTCGGAGAGCCCGTGTTCTTAGGCCCAGAAAAAATCGTCTAACATGGTGGCTGGACTGTGAATTGTTGATGTTTGTTGGAGCGCGAGGTCGGAGAGCCCGTGTTCTCAGGCCCAGAATAAATCATCTAACACGGTGGCTGGACGACGAATTGTTGATGTTTGTTGGAGCGCGAGGTCGGAGAGCCCGTGTTCTTAGGCCCAGAAAAAATCGTCTAACACGGTGGCTGGACGGTGAATTGTTGATGTTTGTTGGAGCGCGAGGTCGGAGAGCCCGTGTTCTTAGGCCCAGAATAAATCATCTAACACGGTGGCTGGAAGACGAATTGTTGATGTTTGTTGGAGCGCGAGGTCGGAGAGCCCGTTTTCTTAAGCCCAGAAAAAATCGTCTAACACGGTGGCTGGACGGTAAATTGTTGATGTTTGTTGGAGCGCGAGGTCGGAGAGCCCGTGTACTTAGGCCCGGAATAAATCATCTAACACGGTGGCTGGACGACGAATTGTTGATGTTTGTTGGAGCGCAAGGTCGGAGAGCCCGTGTTCTCAGGCCCAGAATAAATCATCTAACACGGTGGCTGGACGGTGAATTGTTGATGTTTGTTGGAGCGCGAGGTCGGAGAGCCCGTGTTCTTAGGCCCAGAATGAATCATCTAACACGGTGGCTGGACGGTGAATTGTTGATGTTTGTTGGAGCGCGAGGTCGGAGAGTCCGTGTTCTCAGGCTCAGAATGAATCGTCTGACACGGTGGCTGGACGGTGAATTGTTGATGTTTGTTGGAGCGTGAGGTCGGAGAGCCCGTGTTCTTAGGCCCAGAATAAATCATCTGACACGGTGGCTGGATGGTGAATTGTTGATTTTGTTGGAGCGTGAGGTCGGAGAGCCCGTGTTCTTAGGCCCAGAATAAATCGTCTAACACGGTGGCTGGACGGTGAATTGTTGATGTTTGTTGGAGCGTGAGGTCGGAGAGCCCGTGTTCTTAGGCCCAGAATAAATCATCTAACACGGTGGCTTGACGGTGAATTGTTGATGTTTGTTGGAGCGTGAGGTCGGAGAGCCCGTGTTTTTAGGCCCAGAATGAATCATCTAACACGGTGGCTGGACTGTGAATTGTTGATGTTTGTTGGAGCGCGAGGTCGGAGAGCCCGTGTTCTTAGGCCCAGTATAAATCATCTAACACGGTGGCTGGACGGTGAATTGTTGATGTTTGTTGGAGCGCGAGGTCGGAGAGCCCGTGTTCTCAGGCCCAGAATGAATCATCTAACACGGTGGCTGGAGGACGAATTGTTGATGTTTGTTGGAGCGCGAGGTCGGGGAGCCCGTGTTCTCAGGCCCAGAATAAATCATCAAACACGGTGGCTGGACGACGAATTGTTGATGTTTGTTGGAGCGCGAGGTCGGAGAGCCCGTGTTCTTAGGCCCAGAATAAATCATCTAACACGGTGGCTGGACGACGAATTGTTGATGTTTGTTGGAGCGCGAGGTCGGAGAGCCCATGTTCACAGGCCCAGAATAAATCATCTAACACGGTGGCTGGACGGTGAATTGTTGATGTTTGTTGGAGCGCGAGGTCGGAGAGCCCGTGTTCTCAGGCTCAGAATAAATCGTCTAACACGGTGGCTGGACGACGAATTGTTGATGTTTGTTGGAGCGCGAGGTCGGAGAGCCCGTGTTCTTAGGCCCAGAATAAATCATCTAACACGGTGGCTGGACGGTGAATTGTTGATGTTTGTTGGAGCGCGAGGTCGGCGAGCCCGTGTTCTTAGGCCCAGAATGAATCATCTAACACGGTGGCTGGACGGTGAATTGTTGATGTTTGTTGAAGCGCGAGATCGGAGAGGCCGTGTTCTTAGGCCCAGAATAAATCATCTAACACGGTGGCTGGACGACGAATTGTTGACGTTTGTTGGAGCGCGAGTTCGGAGAGCACGTGTTCTTAGGCCCAGAATGAATCATCTAACACGGTGGCTGGACGACGAATTGTTAATGTTTGTTGGAGCGCGAGGTCGGAGAGCCCGTGTTCTTAGGCCCAGAATAAATCGTCTAACACGGTGGCTGGACGGTGAATTGTTGATGTTTGTTGGAGCGCGAGGTCGGAGAGCCCGTGTTCTCAGGCTCAGAACAAATCATCTAACACGGTGGCTGGACGACGAATTGTTGATGTTTGTTGGAGCGCGAGGTCGGAGAGCCGGTGTTCTCAGGCCCAGAATAAATCATCTAACACAGTGGCTGGACGACGAATTGTTGATGTTTGTTGGAGCGCGAGGTCGGAGAGCCCGTGTTCTTAGGCCCAGAATAAATCGTCTAACACGGTGGCTGGACGGTGAATTGTTGATGTTTGTTGGAGCGCGAGGTCGGAGAGCCCGTGTTCTTAGGCACAGAATAAATCGTCTAACACGGTGGCTGGACGGTGAATTGTTGATGTTTGTTGGAGCGCGAGGTCGGAGAGCCCGTGATCATAGGCCCAGAATAAATCATCTAACACGGTGGCTGGACGACGAATTGTTGATGTTTGTTGGAGCGCGAGGTCGGAGAGCCCGTGTTCTCAGGCCCAGAATAGATCATCTAACACGGTGGCTGGACGACGAATTGTTGATGTTTGTTGGAGCGCGAGGTCGGAGAGCACGTGTTCTTAGGCCCAGAATAAATCATCCAACACGGTGGCTGGACGACGAATTGTTGATGTTTGCTGGAGCGCGAGGTGGGAGAGGCCGTGTTCTCAGGCCCAGAATAAATCATCTAACACGGTGGCTGGACGACGAATTGTTGATGTTTGTTGGAGCGCGAGGTCGGAGAGCCCGTGTTCTCAGGCCCAGAATAAATCATCTAACACGGTGGCTGGACGGTTAATTGTTGATGTTTGTTGGAGCGCGAGGTCGGAGAGCCCGTGTTCTTAGGCCCAGAATAAATCATCCAACACGGTGGCTGGACGACGAATTGTTGATGTTTGTTGGAGCGCGAGGTCGGAGAGCCCGTGTTCTCAGGCCCAGAATAAATCATCTAACACGGTGGCTGGACGGTGAATTGTTGATGTTTGTTGGAGCGCGAGTTCGGAGAGCCCGTGTTTTTAGGCCCAGAATAAATCACCTAACACGGTGGCTGGACGGTGAATTGTTGATGTTTGTTGGAGCGCGAGGTCGGAGAGCCCGTGTTTTTAGGCCCAGAATAAATCACCTAACACGGTGGCTGGACGGTGATTTGTTGATGTTTGTTGGAGCGCGAGGTCGGAGAGCGCGTGTTCTTAGGCCCAGAATAGATCACCTAACACGGTGAATGGACGGTGAATTGTTGATGTTTGTTGGAGCGCGAGGTCGGAGAGCCCGTGTTCTCAGGCTCAGAATGAATCACCTAACACGGTGGCTGGACGGTGAATTGTTGATGTTTGTTGGAGCGCGAGGTCGGAGAGCCCGTGTTCTTAGGCCCAGAATAAATCATCTAAGAAAGAGACCAAGAACGAAATAACAGTATGCTCTTTCCCCGATAACAGAAGAACAATAATCTTCATTCACATATAGATAGTACTTCAACACCCAATTTTCAATAAATACGCCTGCATTCAAATTGTTCATATAACATATATTTTATTTTTTGATTTATAAATATATTTTATACATTATATATTTTATATTGTATACATGCAACGCCAAGATGGCGGAAGAGGAAGATGTGCCGAAGTGTCTGCTCTGTGAATTTGAAGTTAAATCGAAGGAAAATGTAAAAAAAAATCATTACGAAAGTTTAAGCTTCTGAAGAAGTAATACCGCGAGATCGGAGAGCCCGTGTTCTTAGGCCCAGAATAAATCATCTAACACAATGCTGGACGGTGAATTGTTGATGTTTGTTGGAGCGCGAGGTCGGAGAGCCCGTGTTCTCAGGACCAGAATAAATCATCTAACACGGTGGATGGACGACGAATTGTTGATGTTTGTTGGAGCGCGAGGTCGGAGAGCCCGTGTTATCAGGCACAGAATAAATCATCCGACACGGTGGCTGGACGACGAATTGTTGATGTTTGTTTGAGCGTGAGGTCGGAGCGCCCGTGTTCTTAGGCCCAGAATAAATCATCTAACACGGTGGATGGACGACGAATTGTTGATGTTTGTTGGAGCGCGAGGTCGGAGAGCCCGTGTTCTCAGGCACAGGATAAATCATCTGACACGGTGGCTGGACGAGGAATTGTTGATGTTTGTTGGAGCGCGAGGTCGGAGAGCCCGTGTTCTAAGGCCCAGAATAAATCATCTAACACGGTGGCTGGACGGTGAATTGTTGATGTTTGTTGGAGCGCGAGGTCGAAGAGCCCGTGTTCTCAGGACCAGAATAAATCATCTAACACGGTGGCTGAAGGACGAATTGTTGATGTTTGTTGGAGCGCGAGGTCGGGGAGCCCGTGTTCTTAGGCACAGAATAAATCATCTGACACTGTGGCTGGACGACGAATTGTTGATGTTTGTTGGAGCGCGAGGTCGAAGAGCCCGTGTTCTCAGGACCAGAATAAATCATCTAACACGGTGGCTGAAGGACGAATTGTTGATGTTTGTTGGAGCGCGAGGTCGGGGAGCCCGTGTTCTTAGGCACAGAATAAATCATCTGACACGGTGGCTGGACGACGAATTGTTGATGTTTGTTGGAGCGCGAGGTCGGAGAGCCCGTGTTCTTAGGCCCAGAATAAATAATCTAACACGGTGGCTGGACGACGAATTGTTGATGTTTGTTGGAGCGCGAGGTCGGAGAGCCTGTGTTCTTAGGCCCAGAATAAATCGTCTAACACGGTGGCTGGACGGTGAATTGTTGATGTTTGTTGGAGAGCGAGGTCGGAGAGCCCGTGTTCTCAGGCTAAGAATAAATCGTCTAACACGGTGGCTGGACGACGAATTGTTGATGTTTGTTGGAGCGCGAGGTCGGAGAGCCCATGTTCTCAGGCCCAGAATAAATCATCTAACACGGTGGCTTGACGGTGAATTGTTGATGTTTGTTGGAGCGCGAGGTCGGAGAGCCCTTGTTCTTAGGCCCAGAATAAATCATCTAACACGGTGGCTGGACGACGAATGTTTGATGTTTGTTGGAGCGCGAGGTCGGAGAGCCCGTGTTCTTAGGCCCGGAATAAATCATCTAACACGGTGGCTGGACGACGAATTGTTGATGTTTGTTGGAGCGCGAGGTCGGAGAGCCCGTGTTCTCAGGCTCAGAATAAATCGTCTAACACGGTGGCTGGACGACGAATTGTTGATGTTTGTTGAAGCGCGAGGTCGGAGAGCCCGTGTTCTTAGGCCCAGAATGAATCATCTAACACGGTGGCTGGACGACGAATTGTTGATGTTTGTTGAAGCGCGAGGTCGAAGAGCACGTGTTCTTAGGCCTAGAATAAATCACCTAACACGGTGGCTGGACGGTGAATTGTTGATGTTTGTTGGAGCGCGAGGTCGGAGAGCCCGTGTTCTCAGGCTCAGAATAAATCGTCTAACACGGTGGCTGGACGATGAATTGTTGATGTTTGTTGAAGCGCGAGGTCGGAGAGCCCGTGTTCTCAGGCCCAGCATAAATCATCTAACACTGTGGCTGGACGACGAATTGTTGATGTTTGTTGGAGCGCGAGGTCGAAGAGCACGTGTTCTTAGGACCAGAATAAATCATCTGACACGGTGGCTGGACGACGAATTGTTGATGTTTGTTGGAGCGCGAGGTCGGAGAGCCCGTGTTCTTAGGCCCAGAAAAAATCGTCTAACATGGTGGCTGGACTGTGAATTGTTGATGTTTGTTGGAGCGCGAGGTCGGAGAGCCCGTGTTCTCAGGCCCAGAATAAATCATCTAACACGGTGGCTGGACGACGAATTGTTGATGTTTGTTGGAGCGCGAGGTCGGAGAGCCCGTGTTCTTAGGCCCAGAAAAAATCGTCTACCACGGTGGCTGGACGGTGAATTGTTGATGTTTGTTGGAGCGCGAGGTCGGAGAGCCCGTGTTCTTAGGCCCAGAATGAATCATCTAACACGGTGGCTGGACGGTGAATTGTTGATGTTTGTTGGAGCGCAAGGTCGGAGAGTCCGTGTTCTCAGGCTCAGAATGAATCGTCTGACACGGTGGCTGGACGGTGAATTGTTGATGTTTGTTGGAGCGTGAGGTCGGAGAGCCCGTGTTCTTAGGCCCAGAATAAATCATCTGACACGGTGGCTGGATGGTGAATTGTTGATTTTGTTGGAGCGTGAGGTCGGAGAGCCCGTGTTCTTAGGCCCAGAATAAATCGTCTAACACGGTGGCTGGACGGTGAATTGTTGATGTTTGTTGGAGCGTGAGGTCGGAGAGCCCGTGTTCTTAGGCCCAGAATAAATCATCTAACACGGTGGCTTGACGGTGAATTGTTGATGTTTGTTGGAGCGTGAGGTCGGAGAGCCCGTGTTCTTAGGCCCAGAATAAATCATCTAACACGGTGGCTGGACGGTGAATTGTTGATGTTTGTTGGAGCGTGAGGTCGGAGAGCCCGTGTTCTTAGGCCCAGAATAAATCGTCTAACACGGTGGCTGGACGGTGGATTGTTGATGTTTGTTGGAGCGCGAGGTCGGAGAGCCCGTGTTCTCAGGCTCAGAATAAATCGTCTAACACGGTGGCTGGACGACGAATTGTTGATGTTTGTTGGAGCGTGAGGTCGGAGAGCCCGTGTTCTTAGGCCCAGAATGATTCACATAACACGGTGACTGGACGGTGAATTGTTGATGTTTGTTGGAGCGCGAGGTCGGAGAGCTCGTGTTCTCACGCCCAGGATAAATCACCTGACACGGTGGCTGGACGATGAATTGTTGATGTTTGTCGGAGCGCGAGGTCGGAGAGCCCGTGTTCTCAGGCCCAGGATAAATCACCTGACACGGTGGCTGGACGGTGATGTGTGACGTTTGTTGGAGCGCGAGGTCGGAGAGCCCGTGTTCTTAGGCCCAGAATAAGTCATCTAACACGTTGGCTGGACGGTGAATTGTTGATGTTTGTTGGAGCGCGAGGTCGGAGAGCCCGTGTTCTCAGGCCCAGAATGAATCGTCTAACACGGTGGCTGGACGGTGAATTAATGATGTTTGTTGGAGCGAGAGGTCGGAGAGTCCGCGTTTTTAGGCCCAGAATAAATCATCTAACACGGTGGCTGGACGTAGAATTGTTGATGTTTGTTGAAGCGCGAGGTCGGAGAGCCAGTTTTCTTAGGCCCAGAATAAATCGTTTAACACGGTGGCCGGACGGTGAATTGTTGATGTGTGTTGGAGCGCGAGGTCGGAGAGCCCGTGCTCTTAGGCCCAGAATAATTCACCTGACACGGTGGCTGGACGACGAATGTTTGATGTTTGTTGGAGGGCGAGGTAAGAGAGCCCGTGTTTTTAGCCCCAGAATAATTCACCTAACACGGTGGCTGGACGACGAATGTTTGATGTTTGTTGGAGCGCGAGGTCGGAGAGCCCGTGTTTTTAGCCCCAGAATAATTCACCTAACACGGTGGCTGGACGACGAATGTTTGATGTTTGGTGGAGCGCGAGGTCGGAGAGCCCGTGTTTTTAGCCCCAGAATAATTCACCTAACACGGTGGATGGACGACGAATGTTTGATGTTCCATGGAGCGCGAGGTCGGAGAGCCCGTGTTGTTAGCCTCAGAATAATTCACCTAACACGGTGGCTGGACGACGAATGTTTGATGTTTGTTGGAGCGCGAGGTCGGAGAGCCCGTGTTTTTAGCCCCAGAATAATTCACCTAACACGGTGGCTGGACGACGAATGTTTGATGTTTGTTGGAGCGCGAGGTCGGAGAGCCCGTGTTTTTACGCCCAGAAAAAATCGTCTAACACGGTGGCTGGACGACGAATGTTTGATGTTTGTTGGAGCGCGAGGTCGGAGAGCCCGTGTTCTTAGGCCCAGAATAATTCACCCAACACGGTGGCTGGACGACGAATGTTTGATTTTTGTTGGAGCGCGAGGTCGGAGAGCCCGTGTTCTTAGGCCCAGAATAAATCACCTAACACGGTGTGGTGGACGACGAATTGTTGATGTTTGTTGGAGCGCGAGGTCGGAGAGCCCGTGTTCCGAGGACCAGAATAAATCGTCTAACACGGTGGCTGGAGGGTGAATTGCTGATTTTTGTTGGAGCGCGAGGTCGGAGAGCCCGTGTTTTTAGGCCCAGAATGAATCACCCAACACGGTGGCTGGACGGTGAATTGTTGATGTTTGTTGGAGCGCGAGGTCGGAGAGCCCGTGTTCTTGGGCCCAGAATAAATCACCTAACACGGTGGCTGGACTGTGAATTGCTGACGTTTGTTTGAGCGCGAGGTCGGAGAGCCCGTGTTCTTAGGCCCAGAATAATTCACCTAACACGGTGGCTGGAGGACGAATGTTTGATGTTTGTTGGAGCGCGAGGTCGGAGAGCCCGTGTTTTTAGCCCCAGAATAATTCACCTAACACGGTGGCTGGACGGTGAATTGTTGATGTTAGTTGGAGCGTGAGGTCGGAGAGCCCGTGTTCTCAGGCCCGGAATAAATCATCTAACACGGTGGCTGGACGGTGAATCGTTGATGTTTGTTGGAGCGCGAGGTCGGAGAGCCCGTGTTCTTAGGCCCAGAATAAATCACCTAACACGGTGGCTGGACGACGAATGTTTGATGTTTGTTGGAGCGCAAGGTCGGAGAGCCCGTGTTCTCAGGACCAGAATAAATCATCTAACACGGTGGCTGGAGGACGAATTGTTGATGTTTGTTGGAGCGCGAGGTCGGGGAGCCCGTGTTCTTAGGCACAGAATAAATCATCTGACACGGTGGCTGGACGACGAATTGTTGATGTTTGTTGGAGCGCGAGGTCGGAGAGCCCGTGTTCTTAGGCCCAGAATAAATCATCTAACACGGTGGCTGGACGACGAATTGTTGATGTTTGTTGGAGCGCGAGGTCGGAGAGCCTGTGTTCTTAGGCCCAGAATAAATCGTCTAACACGGTGGCTGGACGGTGAATTGTTGATGTTTGTTGGAGAGCGAGGTCGGAGAGCCCGTGTTCTCAGGCTAAGAATAAATCGTCTAACACGGTGGCTGGAAGACGAATTGTTGATGTTTGTTGGAGCGCGAGGTCGGAGAGCCCATGTTCTCAGGCCCAGAATAAATCATCTAACACGGTGGCTTGACGGTGAATTGTTGATGTTTGTTGGAGCGCGAGGTCGGAGAGCCCGTGTTCTTAGGCCCAGAATAAATCATCTAACACGGTGGCTGGACGACGAATGTTTGATGTTTGTTGGAGCGCGAGGTCGGAGAGCCCGTGTTCTTAGGCCCGGAATAAATCATCTAACACGGTGGCTGGACGACGAATTGTTGATGTTTGTTGGAGCGCGAGGTCGGAGAGCCCGTGTTCTCAGGCTCAGAATAAATCGTCTAACACGGTGGCTGGACGACGAATTGTTGATGTTTGTTGAAGCGCGAGGTCGGAGAGCCCGTGTTCTTAGGCCCAGAATGAATCATCTAACACGGTGGCTGGACGACGAATTGTTGATGTTTGTTGAAGCGCGAGGTCGAAGAGCACGTGTTCTTAGGCCTAGAATAAATCACCTAACACGGTGGCTGGACGGTGAATTGTTGATGTTTGTTGGAGCGCGAGGTCGGAGAGCCCGTGTTCTCAGGCTCAGAATAAATCGTCTAACACGGTGGCTGGACGATGAATTGTTGATGTTTGTTGAAGCGCGAGGTCGGAGAGCCCGTGTTCTCAGGCCCAGCATAAATCATCTAACACTGTGGCTGGACGACGAATTGTTGATGTTTGTTGGAGCGCGAGGTCGAAGAGCACGTGTTCTTAGGACCAGAATAAATCATCTAACACGGTGGCTGGACGACGAATTGTTGATGTTTGTTGGAGCGCGAGGTCGGAGAGCCCGTGTTCTTAGGCCCAGAAAAAATCGTCTAACATGGTGGCTGGACTGTGAATTGTTGATGTTTGTTGGAGCGCGAGGTCGGAGAGCCCGTGTTCTCAGGCCCAGAATGAATCATCTAACACGGTGGCTGGACGACGAATTGTTGATGTTTGTTGGAGCGCGAGGTCGGAGAGCCCGTGTTCTTAGGCCCAGAAAAAATCGTCTAACACGGTGGCTGGACGGTGAATTGTTGATGTTTGTTGGAGCGCGAGGTCGGAGAGCCCGTGTTCTTAGGCCCAGAATGAATCATCTAACACGGTGGCTGGACGGTGAATTGTTGATGTTTGTTGGAGCGCGAGGTCGGAGAGTCCGTGTTCTCAGGCTCAGAATGAATCGTCTAACACGGTGGCTGGACGGTGAATTGTTGATGTTTGTTGGAGCGTGAGGTCGGAGAGCCCGTGTTCTTAGGCCCAGAATAAATCATCTGACACGGTGGCTGGATGGTGAATTGTTGATTTTGTTGGAGCGTGAGGTCGGAGAGCCCGTGTTCTTAGGCCCGGAATAAATCGTCTAACACGGTGGCTGGACGGTGAATTGTTGATGTTTGTTGGAGCGTGAGGTCGGAGAGCCCGTGTTCTTAGGCCCAGAATAAATCATCTAACACGGTGGCTTGACGGTGAATTGTTGATGTTTGTTGGAGCGTGAGGTCGGAGAGCCCGTGTTCTTAGGCCCAGAATAAATCATCTAACACGGTGGCTGGACGGTGAATTGTTGATGTTTGTTGTAGCGTGAGGTCGGAGAGCCCGTGTTCTTAGGCCCAGAATAAATCGTCTAACACGGTGGCTGGACGGTGGATTGTTGATGTTTGTTGGAGCGCGAGGTCGGAGAGCCCGTGTTCTCAGGCTCAGAATAAATCGTCTAACACGGTGGCTGGACGACGAATTGTTGATGTTTGTTGGAGCGTGAGGTCGGAGAGCCCGTGTTCTTAGGCCCAGAATGATTCACATAACACGGTGACTGGACGGTGAATTGTTGATGTTTGTTGGAGCGCGAGGTCGGAGAGCTCGTGTTCTCAGGCCCAGGATAAATCACCTGACATGGTGGCTGGACGATGAATTGTTGATGTTTGTCGGAGCGCGAGGTCGGAGAGCCCGTGTTCTCAGGCCCAGGATAAATCACCTGACACGGTGGCTGGACGGTGATGTGTGACGTTTGTTGGAGCGCGAGGTCGGAGAGCCCGTGTTCTTAGGCCCAGAATAAGTCATCTAACACGTTGGCTGGACGGTAAATTGTTGATGTTTGTTGGAGCGCGAGGTCGGAGAGCCCGTGTTCTCAGGCCCAGGAAAAATCATCTAACACGGTGGCTGGACGGTGAATTGTTGATGTTTGTTGGAGCGCGAGGTCGGAGAGCCCGTGTTCTCAGGCCCAGAATGAATCGTCTAACACGGTGGCTGGACGGTGAATTGTTGATGTTTGTTGGAGCGCGAGGTCGGAGAGCCCGTATTCTCAGGCCCAGAATGAATCATCTAACACGGTTGCTGGACGACGTATGTTTGATGTTTGTTGGAGCGCGAGGTCGGAGAGCCCGTGTTCTCAGGCCCAGAATAAATCGTCCAAAACGGAGACTGGACGGTGAATTGTTGATGTTCGTTGGAGCGCGAGGTCGGAGAGCCCGTGTTTTTACGCCCACAATGAATCATCTGACACGGTGGCTGGACGACGAATTGTTGATGTTTGTTGGAGCGCGAGGTCGGAGAGCCCGTGTTCTCAGGCCCAGAATAAATCATCTAACACGGTGGCTGGACGGTGAATTGCTGATGTTTGTTGGAGCGCGAGGTCGGAGAGCCCTTGTTTTTACGCCCACAATGAATCATCTAACACGGTGGCTGGACGACGAATTGTTGATGTTTGTTGGAGCGCGAGGTCGGAGAGCCCGTGTTCTTAGGCCCAGGATAAATCAACTAACACGGTGGCTGGACGGTGAATTGTTGATGTTTGTTGGAGCGCGAGGTCGGAGAGCCCGTGTTCACAGGCCCAGAATAAATCATCTAACACAGTGGCTGGACGACGAATGTTTGATGTTTGTTGGAGCGCGAGGTCGGAGAGCCCGTGTTTTTAGGCCCAGAATAAATCACCCAACACGGTGGCTGGACGGTGAATTGTTGATTTTTGTTGGAGCGCGAGGTCGGAGAGCCCGTGTTCTTAGGCCCAGAATAAATCATCTAACACTGTGGCTGGACGGTGAATTGTTGATGTTTGTTGAAGCGCGAGGTCGGAGAGTCCGCGTTTTTAGGCCCAGAATAAATCATCTAACACGGTGGCTGGACGTAGAATTGTTGATGTTTGTTGAAGCGCGAGGTCGGAGAGCCAGTTTTCTTAGGCCCAGAATAAATCGTTCAACACGGTGGCCGGACGGTGAATTGTTGATGTGTGTTGGAGCGCGAGGTCGGAGAGCCCGTGCTCTTAGGCCCAGAATAATTCACCTGACACGGTGGCTGGACGACGAATGTTTGATGTTTGTTGGAGGGCGAGGTAAGAGAGCCCGTGTTTTTAGCCCCAGAATAATTCACCTAACACGGTGGCTGGACGACGAATGTTTGATGTTTGTTGGAGCGCGAGGTCGGAGAGGCCGTGTTTTTAGCCCCAGAATAATTCACCTAACACGGTGGCTGGACGACGAATGTTTGATGTTTGGTGGAGCGCGAGGTCGGAGAGCCCGTGTTTTTAGCCCCAGAATAATTCACCTAACACGGTGGATGGACGACGAATGTTTGATGTTCCATGGAGCGCGAGGTCGGAGAGCTCGTGTTTTTAGCCCCAGAATAATTCACCTAACACGGTGGCTGGACGACGAATGTTTGAAGTTTGTTGGAGCGCGAGGTCGGAGAGCCCGTGTTTTTAGCCCCAGAATAATTCACCTAACACGGTGGCTGGACGACGAATGTTTGATGTTTGTTGGAGCGCGAGGTCGGAGAGCCCGTGTTTTTACGCCCAGAAAAAATCGTCTAACACGGTGGCTGGACGACGAATGTTTGATGTTTGTTGGAGCGCGAGGTCGGAGAGCCCGTGTTCTTAGGCCCAGAATAATTCACCCAACACGGTGGCTGGACGACGAATGTTTGATTTTTGTTGGAGCGCGAGGTCGGAGAGCCCGTGTTCTTAGGCCCAGAATAAATCACCTAACACGGTGTGGTGGACGACGAATTGTTGATGTTTGTTGGAGCGCGAGGTCGGAGAGCTCGTGTTCCGAGGACCAGAATAAATCGTCTAACACGGTGGCTGGAGGGTGAATTGCTGATTTTTGTTGGAGCGCGAGGTCGGAGAGCCCGTGTTTTTAGGCCCAGAATAAATCACCCTACACGGTGGCTGGACGGTGAATTGTTGATGTTTGTTGGAGCGCGAGGTCGGAGAGCCCGTGTTCTTGGGCCCAGAATAAATCACCTAACACGGTGGCTGGACTGTGAATTGCTGACGTTTGTTTGAGCGCGAGGTCGGAGAGCCCGTGTTCTTAGGCCCAGAATAATTCACCTAACACGGTGGCTGGAGGACGAATGTTTGATGTTTGTTGGAGCGCGAGGTCGGAGAGCCCGTGTTTTTAGCCCCAGAATAATTCACCTAACACGGTGGCTGGACGGTGAATTGTTGATGTTAGTTGGAGCGTGAGGTCGGAGAGCCCGTGTTCTCAGGCCCGGAATAAATCATCTAACACGGTGGCTGGACGGTGAATCGTTGATGTTTGTTGAAGCGCGAGGTCGGAGAGCCCGTGTTCTTAGGCCCAGAATAAATCACCTAACACGGTGGCTGGACGACGAATGTTTGATGTTTGTTGGAGCGCAAGGTCGGAGAGCCCGTGTTCTTAGGCCCAGAATGAATCACCTAACACGGTGGCTGGACGACGAATGTTTGATGATTGTTGGAGCGCGAGGTCGGAGAGTCCGTGTTCTTAGGCCCAGAATTAATCACCTAACACGGTGGCTGGACGACGAATGTTTGATGTTTGTTGGAGCGCGAGGTCGGAGAGCCCGTGTTCTTAGGCCCAGAATAAATCACCTAACACGGTGGCTGGACGACGAATTGTCGATGTTTTTTGGAGCGCGAGGTCGGAGAGCCCGTGTTCTTAGGCCCAGAATAAATCGTCTAACACGGTGGCTGGACGGTGAATTGTTGATGTTCGTTGAAGCGCGAGGTCGGAGAGCCCGTGTTCTTAGGCCCAGAATAAATCGTCTAACACGGTGGCTGGACGGTGAATTGTTGATGTTTGTTGGAGCGCGAGGTCGGAGAGCCCGTGTTCTTAGGCCCAGAATAAATCATCTAACACGGTGGCTGGACGGTGAATTGTTGATGTTTGTTGGAGCGCGAGGTCGGAGAGCACGTGTTCTCAGGCCCAGAATGAATCATCTAACACGGTGACTGGACGGTGAATTGTTGATGTTTGTTGGAGCGCGAGGTCGGAGAGCCCGTGTTCTCAGGCCCAGAATAAAACATCTAACACGGTGGCTGGACGGTGAATTGTTGATGTTTGTTGGAGCGCGAGGTCGGAGAGCCCGTGTTCTCAGGCCCAGAATAAATCATCCAACACGGTGGCTGGACGGTGAATTGTTGATGTTTGTTGGAGCGCGAGGTCGGTGAGCCGGTGTTCTCAGGCCCAGAATAAATCACCTAACACGGTGGCTGGACGGTGAATTGTTGATGTTTGTTGGAGCGCGAGGTCGGAGAGCCCTTGTTCTCAGGCCCAGAATAAATCACCCAACACGGTGGCTGGACGACGAATTGTTGATGTTTGTTGGAGCGCGAGGTCGGAAAGCCCGTGTTCTCAGGCCCAGAATAAATCATCTGACACGGTGGCTGGGCGGTGATGTGTGACGTTTGTTGGAGCGCGAGGTCGGAGAGCCCTTGTTCTCAGGCCCAGAATAAATCACCTAACACGGTGGCTGGACGACGAATTGTTGATGATTGTTGGAGCGCGAGGTCGGAGAGCCCGTGTTCTCAGGCCCAGAATAAATCACCTAACACGGTGGCTGGATGGTGAATTGTTGATGTTTGTTGGAGCGCGAGGTCGGAGAGCCCGTGTTCTCGAGCCCAGAATAAATCATCTAAGACGGTGGCTGGACGGTGATGTGTGACGTTTGTTGGAGCGCGAGGTCGGAGAGCCCTTGTTCTCAGGCCCAGAATAAATCACCTAACACGGTAGCTGGACGACAAATGTTTGATGTTTGTTGGAGCGCAAGGTCGGAGAGCCCGTGTTCTTAGGCCCAGAATAAATCACCTAACACGGTGGCTGGACGACGAATTGTCGATGTTTTTTGGAGCGCGAGGACGGAGAGCCCGTGTTCTTAGGCCCAGAATAAATCGTCTAACACGGTGGCTGGACGGTGAATTGTTGATGTTCGTTGAAGCGCGAGGTCGGAGAGCCCGTGTTCTTAGGCCCAGAATAAATCGTCTAACACGGTGGCTGGACGGTGAATTGTTGATGTTTGTTGGAGCGCGAGGTCGGAGAGCCCGTGTTCTTAGGCCCAGAATAAATCATCTAACACGGTGGCTGGACGACGAATTGTTGATGTTTGTTGGAGCGCGAGGTCGGAGAGCCCGTGTTCTTAGGCCCAGAAAAAATCGTCTAACACGGTGGCTGGACGGTGAATTGTTGATGTTTGTTGGAGCGCGAGGTCGGAGAGCCCGTGTTCTTAGGCCCAGAATAAATTATCTAACACGGTGGCTGGACGACGAATTGTTGATGTTTGTTGGAGCGCGAGCTCGGAGAGCCCGTTTTCTTATGCCCAGGAAAAATCGTCTAACACGGTGGCTGGACGGTGAATTATTGATGTTTGTTGGAGCGCGAGGTCGGAGAGCCCGTGTTTTTAGCCCCAGAATAATTCACCTAACACGGTGGCTGGACGGTGAATTGTTGATGTTAGTTGGAGCGTGAGGTCGGAGAGCCCGTGTTCTCAGGCCCGGAATAAATCATCTAACACGGTGGCTGGACGGTGAATTGTTGATGTTTGTTGGAGCGCGAGGTCGGAGAGCCCGTGTTCTTAGGCCCAGAATAAATCACCTAACACGGTGGCTGGACGACGAATGTTTGATGTTTGTTGGAGCGCAAGGTCGGAGAGCCCGTGTTCTTAGGCCCAGAATGAATCACCTAACACGGTGGCTGGACGACGAATGTTTGATGTTTGTTGGAGCGCGAGGTAAGAGAGCCCGTTTTCTTAGGCCCAGAATAAATCACCTAACACGGTGGCTGGACGACGAATGTTTGATGTTTGTTGGAGCGCGAGGTCGGAGAGCCCGTGTTCTTAAGCCCAGAATAAATCACCTAACACGGTGGCTGGACGACGAATTGTCGATGTTTTTTGGAGCGCGAGGTCGGAGAGCCCGTGTTCTTAGGCCCAGAATAAATCGTCTAACACGGTGGCTGGACGGTGAATTGTTGATGTTCGTTGAAGCGCGAGGTCGGAGAGCCCGTGTTCTTAGGCCCAGAATAAATCGTCTAACACGGTGGCTGGACGGTGAATTGTTGATGTTTGTTGGAGCGCGAGGTCGGAGAGCCCGTGTTCTTAGGCCCAGAATAAATCATCTAACACGGTGGCTGGACGGTGAATTGTTGATGTTTGTTGGAGCGCGAGGTCGGAGAGCACGTGTTCTCAGGCCCAGAATGAATCATCTAACACGGTGACTGGACGGTGAATTGTTGATGTTTGTTGGAGCGCGAGGTCGGAGAGCCCGTGTTCTCAGGCCCAGAATAAATCATCTAACACGGTGGCTGGACGGTGAATTGTTGATGTTTGTTGGAGCGCGAGGTCGGAGAGCCCGTGTTCTCAGGCCCAGAATAAATCATCCAACACGGTGGCTGGACGGTGAATTGTTGATGTTTGTTGGAGCGCGAGGTCGGTGAGCCCGTGTTCTCAGGCCCAGAATAAATCACCTAACACGGTGGCTGGACGGTGAATTGTTGATGTTTGTTGGAGCGCGAGGTCGGAGAGCCCTTGTTCTCAGGCCCAGAATAAATCACCTAACACGGTGGCTGGACGACGAATTGTTGATGTTTGTTGGAGCGCGAGGTCGGAAAGCCCGTGTTCTCAGGCCCAGAATAAATCACCTAACACGGTGGCTGGACGGTGAATTGTTGATGTTTGTTGGAGCGCGAGGTCGGAGAGCCCGTGTTCTCAGGCCCAGAATAAATCACCCAACACGGTGGCTGGACGACGAATTGTTGATGTTTGTTGGAGCGCGAGGTCGGAAAGCCCGTGTTCTCAGGCCCAGAATAAATCATCTGACACGGTGGCTGGACGTTGATGTGTGACGTTTGTTGGAGCGCGAGGTCGGAGAGCCCTTGTTCTCAGGCCCAGAATAAATCACCTAACACGGTGGCTGGACGACGAATTGTTGATGATTGTTGGAGCGCGAAGTCGGAGAGCCCGTGTTCTCAGGCCCAGAATAAATCACCTAACACGGTGGCTGGATGGTGAATTGTTGATGTTTGTTGGAGCGCGAGGTCGGAGAGCCCGTGTTCTCGAGCCCAGAATAAATCATCTAAGACGGTGGCTGGACGGTGATGTGTGACGTTTGTTGGAGCGCGAGGTCGGAGAGCCCTTGTTCTCAGGCCCAGAATAAATCACCTAACACGGTAGCTGGACGACGAATGTTTGATGTTTGTTGGAGCGCGAGGTCGGAGAGCCCGTGTTCTTAGGCCCAGAATAAATCACCTAACACGGTGGCTGGACGACGAATTGTCGATGTTTTTTGGAGCGCGAGGACGGAGAGCCCGTGTTCTTAGGCCCGGAATAAATCGTCTAACACGGTGGCTGGACGGTGAATTGTTGATGTTCGTTGAAGCGCGAGGTCGGAGAGCCCGTGTTCTTAGGCCCAGAATAAATCGTCTAACACGGTGGCTGGACGGTGAATTGTTGATGTTTGTTGGAGCGCGAGGTCGGAGAGCCCGTGTTCTTAGGCCCAGAATAAATCATCTAGCACGGTGGCTGGACGACGAATTGTTGATGTTTGTTGGAGCGCGAGGTCGGAGAGCCCGTGTTCTTAGGCCCAGAAGAAATCGTCTAACACGGTGGCTGGACGGTGAATTGTTGATGTTTGTTGGAGCGCGAGGTCGGAGAGCCCGTGTTCTTAGGCCCAGAATAAATCATCTAACACGGTGGCTGGACGACGAATTGTTGATGTTTGTTGGAGCGCGAGGTCGGAGAGCCCGTTTTCTTAAGCCCAGAAAAAATCGTCTAACACGGTGGCTGGACGGTGAATTGTTGATGTTTGTTGGAGCGCGAGGTCGGAGAGCCCGTGTTCTTAGGCCCGGAATAAATCATCTAACACGGTGGCTGGACGACGAATTGTTGATGTTTGTTGGAGCGTGAGGTCGGAGAGCACGTGTTCTTAGGCCCAGAATAAATCGTCTAACACGGTGGCTGGACGGTGAATTGTTGATGTTTGTTGGAGCGTGAGGTCGGAGAGCCCGTGTTCTTAGGCCCAGAATAAATCATCCAACACGGTGGCTTGACGGTGAATTGTTGATGTTTGTTGGAGCGTGAGGTCGGAGAGCCCGTGTTCTTAGGCCCAGAATAAATCATCTAACACGGTGGCTGGACGGTGAATTGTTGATGTTTGTTGGAGCGTGAGGTCGGAGAGCCCGTGTTCTTAGGCCCAGAATAAATCGTCTAACACGGTGGCCGGACGGTGAATTGTTGATGTTTGTTGGAGCGCGAGGTCGGAGAGCCCGTGTTCTCAGGCTCAGAATAAATCGTCTAACACGGTGGCTGGACGACGAATTGTTGATGTTTGTTGGAGCGTGAGGTCGGAGAGCCCGTGTTCTTAGGCCCAGAATAAATCACCTAACACGTTGACTGGACGGTGAATTGTTGATGTTTGTTGGAGCGCGAGGTCGGAGCGCTCGTGTTCTCAGGCCCAGAATAAATCACCTAACACGGTGGCTGGACGATGAATTGTTGATGTTTGTTGGAGCGCGAGGTCGGAGAGCCCGTGTTCTCAGGCCCAGGATTAATCACCTGACACGGTGGCTGGACGGTGATGTGTGACGTTTGTTGGAGCGCGAGGTCGGAGAGCCCGTGTTCTTAGGCCCAGAATAAGTCATCTAACACGGTGGCTGGACGGTGAATTGTTGATGTTTGTTGGAGCGCGAGGTCGGAGAGCCCGTGTTCTCAGGCCCAGAAAAAATCATCTAACACGGTGGCTGGACGGTGAATTGTTGATGTTTGTTGGAGCGCGAGGTCGGAGAGCCCGTGTTCTCAGGCCCAGAATAAATCATCCCACACGGTGGCTGGACGGTGAATTGTTGATGTTTGTTGGAGCGCGAGGTCGGAGAGCCCGTGTTCTCAGGCCCAGAATGAATCATCTAACACGGTGGCTGGACGGTGAATGTTTGATGTTCGTTGGAGCGCGAGGTCGGAGAGCCCGTGTTTTTAGCCCCAGAATAATTCACCTAACACGGTGGCTGGACGACGAATGTTTGATGTTTGTTGGAGCGCGAGGTCGGAGAGCCCGTGTTTTTAGACCCAGAATAATTCACCTAACACGGTGGCTGGACGACGAATGTTTGATGTTTGTTGGAGCGCGAGGTCGGAGAGCCCGTGTTTTTAGCCCCAGAATAATTCACCTAACACGGTGGCTGGACGACGAATGTTTGATGTTTGTTGGAGCGCGAGGTCGGAGAGCCCGTGTTTTTAGCCCCAGAATAATTCACCTAACACGGTGGCTGGACGACGAATGTTTGATGTTTGTTGGAGCGCGAGGTCGGAGAGCCCGTGTTTTTACGCCCAGAAAAAATCGTCTAACACGGTGGCTGGACGACGAATGTTTGATGTTTGTTGGAGCGCGAGGTCGGAGAGCCCGTGTTCTTAGGCCCAGAATAATTCACCCAACACGGTGGCTGGACGACGAATGTTTGATGTTTGTTGGAGCGCGAGGTCGGAGAGCCCGTGTTTTTAGACCCAGAATAATTCACCTAACACGGTGGCTGGACGACGAATGTTTGATGTTTGTTGGAGCGCGAGGTCGGAGAGCCCGTGTTTTTAGACCCAGAATAATTCACCTAACACGGTGGCTGGACGACGAATGTTTGATGTTTGTTGGAGCGCGAGGTCGGAGAGCCCGTGTTTTTAGCCCCAGAATAATTCACCTAACACGGTGGCTGGACGACGAATGTTTGATGTTTGTTGGAGCGCGAGGTAGGAGAGCCCGTGTTTTTAGACCCAGAATAATTCACCTAACACGGTGGCTGGACGACGAATGTTTGATGTTCGTTGGAGCGCGAGGTCGGAGAGCCCGTGTTTTTAGCCCCAGAATAATTCACCTAACACGGTGGCTGGACGACGAATGTTTGATGTTTGTTGGAGCGCGAGGTCGGAGAGCCCGTGTTTTTAGCCCCAGAATAATTCACCTAACACGGTGGCTGGACGACGAATGTTTGATGTTTGTTGGAGCGCGAGGTCGGAGAGCCCGTGTTTTTACGCCCAGAAAAAATCGTCCAACACGGTGGCTGGACGACGAATGTTTGATGTTTGTTGGAGCGCGAGGTCGGAGAGCCCGTGTTCTTAGGCCCAGAATAATTCACCCAACACGGTGGCTGGACGACGAATGTTTGATGTTTGTTGGAGCGCGAGGTCGGAGAGCCCGTGTTCTTAGGCCCAGAATAAATCACCTAACACGGTGTGCTGGACGACGAATTGTTGATGTTTGTTGGAGCGCGAGGTCGGAGAGCCCGTGTTCCGAGGCCCAGAATAAATCGTCTAACACGGTGGCTGGAGGGTGAATTGCTGATTTTTGTTGAAGCGCGAGGTCGGAGAGCCCGTGTTTTTAGGCCCAGAATAAATCACCCAACACGGTGGCTGGACGGTGAATTGTTGATGTTTGTTGGAGCGCGAGGTCGGAGAGCCCGTGTTCTTGGGCCCAGAATAAATCACCTAACACGGTGGCTGGACTGTGAATTGCTGATGTTTGTTTGAGCGCGAAGTCGGAGAGCCCGTGTTCTTAGGCCCAGAATAATTCACCTAACACGGTGGCTGGAGGACGAATGTTTGATGTTTGTTGGAGCGCGAGGTCGGAGAGCCCGTGTTTTGAGCCCCAGAATAATTCACCTAACATGGTGGCTGGACGGTGAATTGTTGATGTTAGTTGGAGCGTGAGGTCGGAGAGCCCGTGTTCTCAGGCCCGGAATAAATCATCTAACACGGTGGCTGAACGGTGAATTGTTGATGTTTGTTGGAGCGCAAGGTCGGAGAGCCCGTGTTCTAAGGCCCAGAATAAATCACCTAACACGGTGGCTGGACGACGAATGTTTGATGTTTGTTGGAGCGCAAGGTCGGAGAGCCCGTGTTCTTAGGCCCAGAATGAATCACCTAACACGGTGGCTGGACGACGAATGTTTGATGTTTGTTGGAGCGCGAGGTCGGAGAGCCCGTGTCCTTAGGCCCAGAATAAATCACCTAACACGGTGGCTGGACGACGAATGTTTGATGTTTGTTGGAGCGCGAGGTCGGAGAGCCCGTGTTCTTAGGCCCAGAATAAATCACCTAACACGGTGGCTGGACGACGAATTGTCGATGTTTTTTGGAGCGCGAGGTCGGAGAGCCCGTGTTCTTAGGCCCAGAATAAATCGTCTAACACGGTGGCTGGACGGTGAATTGTTGATGTTCGTTGAAGCGCGAGGTCGGAGAGCCCGTGTTCTTAGGCCCAGAATAAATCGTCTAACACGGTGGCTGGACGGTGAATTGTTGATGTTTGTTGGAGCGCGAGGTCGGAGAGCCCGTGTTCTTAGGCCCAGAAAAAATCGTCTAACACGGTGGCTGGACGGTGAATTGTTGATGTTTGTTGGAGCGCGAGGTCGGAGAGCCCGTGTTCTTAGGCCCAGAATAAATCATCTAACACGGTGGCTGGACGACGAATTGTTGATGTTTGTTGGAGCGCGAGGTCGAAGAGCCCGTTTTCTTAAGCCCAGAAAAAATCGTCTAACACGGTGGCTGGACGGTGAATTGTTGATGTTTGTTGGAGCGCGAGGTCGGAGAGCCCGTGTTCTTAGGCCCGGAATAAATCATCTAACACGGTGACTGGACGACGAATTGTTGGTGTTTGTTGGAGCGCGAGGTCGGAGAGCCCGTGTTCTCAGGCCCAGAATAAATCGTCTAACACGGTGGCTGGACGGTGAATTGTTGATGTTTGTTGGAGCGTGAGGTCGGAGAGCCTGTGTTCTTAGGCCCAGAATAAATCATCTAACACGGTGGCTTGACGGTGAATTGTTGATGTTTGTTGGAGCGTGAGGTCGGAGAGCCCGTGTTCTTAGGCCCAGAATAAATCATCTAACACGGTGGCTGGACTGTGAATTGTTGATGTTTGTTGGAGCGTGAGGTCGGAGAGCCCGTGTTCTTAGGCCCAGAATAAATCGTCTAACACGGTGGCCGGACGGTGAATTGTTGATGTTTGTTGGAGCGCGAGGTCGGAGAGCCCGTGTTCTCAGGCTCAGAATAAATCGTCTAACACGGTGGCTGGACGACGAATTGTTGATGTTTGTTGGAGCGTGAGGTCGGAGAGCCCGTGTTCTTAGGCCCAGAATAAATCACCTAACACGGTGACTGAACGGTGAATTGTTGATGTTTGTTGGAGCGCGAGGTCGGAGAGCTCGTGTTCTCAGGTCCAGAATAAATCACCTAACACGGTGGCTGGACGATGAATTGTTGATGTTTGTTGGAGCGCGAGGTCGGAGAGCCCGTGTTCTCAGGCCCAGGATAAATCACCTGACACGGTGGCTGGACGGTGATGTGTGACGTTTGTTGGAGCGCGAGGTCGGAGAGCCCGTGTTCTTAGGCCCAGAATAAGTCATCTAACACGGTGGCTGGACGGTGAATTGTTGATGTTTGTTGGAGCGCGAGGTCGGAGAGCCCGTGTTCTCAGGCCCAGAAAAAATCATCTAACACGGTGGCTGGACGGTGAATTGTTGATGTTTGTTGGAGCGCGAGGTCGGAGAGCCCGTGTTCTCAGGCCCAGAATAAATCATCCCACACGGTGGCTGGACGGTGAATTGTTGATGTTTGTTGGAGCGCGAGGTCGGAGAGCCCGTGTTCTCAGGCCCAGAATGAATCATCTAACACGGTGGCTGGACGGTGAATTGTTGATGTTTGTTGGAGCGCGAGGTCGGAGAGCCCGTGTTCTCAGGCCCAGAATAAATCGACTAACACGGTGGCTGGACGGTGAATTGTTTATGTTTGTTGGAGCGCGAGGTCGGAGAGCCAGTGTTCTTAGGCCCAGAATAAATCACCCAACACGGTGGCTGGACGGTGACTTGTTGATGTTTGTTGGAGCGCGAGGTCGGAAAGCCCGTGTTCTTAGGCCCAGAATAAATCATCTAACACGGTGGCTGGACGGTGAATTGTTGACGTTTGTTGGAGCGCGAGGTCGGAGAGCCCGTGTTCTCAGGCCCAGAATAAATCATCTAACACGGTGTGCTGGACGACGAATGTTTGATGTTTGTAGGAGCGCGAGGTCGGAGAGCCTGTGTTCTCAGGCCCAGAATGAATCGTCTAACACGGTGGCTGGACGGTGAATTGTTGATGTTTGTTGGAGCGCGAGGTCGGAGAGCCCGTATTCTCAGGCCCAGAATAAATCATCTAACACGGTGGCTGGACGACGAATGTTTGATGTTTGTTGGAGCGCGAGGTCGGAGAGCCCGTGTTCTCAGGCCCAGAATAAATCGTCCAACACGGAGACTGGACGGTGAATTGTTGATGTTCGTTGGAGCGCGAGGTCGGAGAGCCCGTGTTTTTACGCCCACAATGAATCATCTGAAACGGTGGCTGGACGGTGAATTGTTGATGTTTGTTGGAGCGCGAGGTCGGAGAGCCCGTGTTCTCAGGCCCAGAATGAATCATCTAACACGGTGGCTGGACGGTGAATTGCTGATGTTTGTTGGAGCGCGAGGTCGGAGAGCCCTTGTTTTTACGCCCACAATGAATCATCTAACACGGTGGCTGGACGACGAATTGTTGATGTTTGTTGGAGCGCGAGGTCGGAGAGCCCGTGTTCTTAGGCCCAGGATAAATCACCTAACACGGTGGCTGGACGGTGAATTGTTGATGTTTGTTGGAGCGCGAGGTCGGAGAGCCCGTGTTCTCAGGCCCAGAATAAATCATCTAACACAGTGGCTGGACGACGAATGTTCGATGTTTGTTGGAGCGCGAGGTCGGAGAGCCCGTGTTTTTAGGCCCAGAATAAATCACCCAACACGGTGGCTGGACGGTGAATTGTTGATTTTTGTTGGAGCGCGAGGTCGGAGAGCCCGTGTTCTTAGGCCCAGAACAAATCATCGAACACTGTGGCTGGACGGTGAATTGTTGATGTTTGTTGGAGCGCGAGGTCGGAGAGTCTACGTTTTTAGGCCCAGAATAAATCATCTAACACGGTGGCTGGACGTAGAATTGTTGATGTTTGTTGGAGCGCGAGGTCAGAGAGCCCGTGTTCTTAGGCCCAGATTGAATCATCCAAAACGGTGGCTGGACGGTGAATGGTTGATTTTCGTTGGAGCGCGAGTTTGGAGAGCCCGTGTTCTTAGGCCCAGAATAAATCGTCTAACACGGTGGCTGGAGGGTGAATTGCTGATGTTTGTTGGAGCGCGAGGTCGGAGAGCCAGTTTTCTTAGGCCCAGAATAAATCGTTTAACACGGTGGCCGGACGGTGAATTGTTGATGTGTGTTGGAGCGCGAGGTCGGAGAGCCCGTGCTCTTAGGCCCAGAATAATTCACCTGACACGGTGGCTGGACGACGAATGTTTGATGTTTGTTGGAGCGCGAGGTCGGAGAGCCCGTGTTTTTAGCCCCATAATAATTCACCTAACACGGTGGCTGGACGACGAATGTTTGATGTTTGTTGGAGCGCGAGGTCGGAGAGCCCGTGTTTTTAGCCCCAGAATAATTCACCTAACACGGTGGCTGGACGACGAATGTTTGATGTTTGTTGGAGCGCGAGGTCGGAGAGCCCGTGTTTTTAGCCCCAGAATAATTCACCTAACACGGTGGCTGGACGACGAATGTTTGATGTTCGTTGGACCGCGAGGTCGGAGAGCCCGTGTTTTTAGCCCCAGAATAATTCACCTAACACGGTGGCTGGACGACGAATGTTTGATGTTTGTTGGAGCGCGAGGTCGGAGAGCCCGTGTTTTTAGCCCCAGAATAATTCACCTAACACGGTGGCTGGACGACGAATGTTTGATGTTTGTTGGAGCGCGAGGTCGGAGAGCCCGTGTTTTTACGCCCAGAAAAAATCGTCTTACACGGTGGCTGGACGACGAATGTTTGATGTTTGTTGGAGCGCGAGGTCGGAGAGCCCGTGTTCTTAGGCCCAGAATAAATCACCTAACACGGTGTGCTGGACGACGAATTGTTGATGTTTGTTGGAGCGCGAGGTCGGAGAGCCCGTGTTCCGAGGCCCAGAATAAATCGTCTAACACGGTGGCTGGAGGGTGAATTGCTGATTTTTGTTGGAGCGCGAGGTCGGAGAGCCCGTGTTTTTAGGCCCAGAATAAATCACCCAACACGGTGGCTGGACGGTGAATTGTTGATGTTTGTTGGAGCGCGAGGTCGAAGAGCCCGTGTTCTTGGGCCCAGAATAAATCACCTAACACGGTGGCTGGACTGTGAATTGCTGATGTTTGTTTGAGCGCGAGGTCGGAGAGCCCGTGTTCTTAGGCCCAGAATAATTCACCTAACACGGTGGCTGGAGGACGAATGTTTGATGTTTGTTGGAGCGCGAGGTCGGAGAGCCCTTGTTTTTAGCCCCAGAATAATTCACCTAACACGGTGGCTGGACGGTGAATTGTTGATGTTAGTTGGAGCGTGAGGTCGGAGAGCCCGTGTTCTCAGGCCCGGAATAAATCATCTAACACGGTGGCTGGACGGTGAATTGTTGATGTTTGTTGGAGCGTGAGGTCGGAGAGCCCGTGTTCTTAGGCCCAGAATAAATCACCTAACACGGTGGCTGGACGACGAATTTTTGATGTTTGTTGGAGCGCGAGGTCGGAGAGCCCGTGTTCTCAGGCCCAGAATAAATCATCTGACACGGTGGCTGGACGGTGATGTGTGACGTTTGTTGGAGCGCGAGGTCGGAGAGCCCTTGTTCTCAGGCCCAGAATAAATCACCTAACACGGTGGCTGGACGACGAATTGTTGATGATTGTTGGAGCGCGAGGTCGGAGAGCCCGTGTTCTCAGGCCCAGAATAAATCACCTCACACGGTGGCTGGACGGTGAATTGTTGATGTTTGTTGGAGCGCGAGGTCGGTGAGCCCTTGTTCTCAGGCCCAGAATAAATCACCTAACACGGTGGCTGGACGACGAATTGTTGATGTTTGTTGGAGCGCGAGGTCGGAGAGCCCGTGTTCTCGAGCCCAGAATAAATCATCTAAGACGGTGGCTGGACGTTGAATTGTTGATGTTTGTTGGAGCGCGAGGTCGGAGAGCCCGTGTTCTCAGGCCCAGAATAAATCACCTAACACGGTGGCTGGACGGTGAATTGTTAATGTTAGTTGGAGCGTGAGGTCGGAGAGCCCGTGTTCTCAGGCCCGGAATAAATCATCTAACACGGTGGCTGAACGGTGAATTGTTGATGTTTGTTGGAGCGCAAGGTCGGAGAGCCCGTGTTCTAAGGCCCAGAATAAATCACCTAACACGGTGGCTGGACGACGAATGTTTGATGTTTGTTGGAGCGCAAGGTCGGAGAGCCCGTGTTCTTAGGCCCAGAATGAATCACCTAACACGGTGGCTGGACGACGAATGTTTGATGTTTGTTGGAGCGCGAGGTCGGAGAGCCCGTGTCCTTAGGCCCAGAATAAATCACCTAACACGGTGGCTGGACGACGAATGTTTGATGTTTGTTGGAGCGCGAGGTCGGAGAGCCCGTGTTCTTAGGCCCAGAATAAATCACCTAACACGGTGGCTGGACGACGAATTGTCGATGTTTTTTGGAGCGCGAGGTCGGAGAGCCCGTGTTCTTAGGCCCATAATAAATCGTCTAACACGGTGGCTGGACGGTGAATTGTTGATGTTCGTTGAAGCGCGAGGTCGGAGAGCCCGTGTTCTTAGGCCCAGAATAAATCGTCTAACACGGTGGCTGGACGGTGAATTGTTGATGTTTGTTGGAGCGCGAGGTCGGAGAGCCCGTGTTCTTAGGCCCAGAAAAAATCGTCTAACACGGTGGCTGGACGGTGAATTGTTGATGTTTGTTGGAGCGCGAGGTCGGAGAGCCCGTGTTCTTAGGCCCAGAATAAATCATCTAACACGGTGGCTGGACGACGAATTGTTGATGTTTGTTGGAGCGCGAGGTCGAAGACCCGTTTTCTTAAGCCCAGAAAAAATCGTCTAACACGGTGGCTGGACGGTGAATTGTTGATGTTTGTTGGAGCGCGAGGTCGGAGAGCCCGTGTTCTTAGGCCCGGAATAAATCATCTAACACGGTGACTGGACGACGAATTGTTGGTGTTTGTTGGAGCGCGAGGTCGGAGAGCCCGTGTTTTCAGGCCCAAAATAAATCATCTAACAAGGTGGCTGGACGGTGAATTGTTGATGTTTGTTGGAGCGCGAGGTCGGAGAGCCCGTGTTCTTAGGCCCAGAATGAATCATCTACCACGGTGGCTGGACGGTGAATTGTTGATGTTTGTTGGAGCGCGAGGTCGGAGAGTCCGTGTTCTCAGGCTCAGAATAAATCGTCTAACACGGTGGCTGGACGGTGAATTGTTGATGTTTGTTGGAGCGTGAGGTCGGAGAGCCCGTGTTCTTAGGCCCAGAATAAATCATCTGACACGGTGGCTGGATGGTGAATTGTTGATTTTGTTGGAGCGTGAGGTCGGAGAGCCCGTGTTCTCAGGCCCAGAATAAATCGTCTAACACGGTGGCTGGACGGTGAATTGTTGATGTTTGTTGGAGCGTGAGGTCGGAGAGCCTGTGTTCTTAGGCCCAGAATAAATCATCTAACACGGTGGCTTGACGGTGAATTGTTGATGTTTGTTGGAGCGTGAGGTCGGAGAGCCCGTGTTCTTAGGCCCAGAATGAATCATCTAACACGGTGGCTGGACTGTGAATTGTTGATGTTTGTTGGAGCGTGAGGTCGGAGAGCCCGTGTTCTTAGGCCCAGAATAAATCGTCTAACACGGTGGCCGGACGGTGAATTGTTGATGTTTGTTGGAGCGCGAGGTCGGAGAGCCCGTGTTCTCAGGCTCAGAATAAATCGTCTAACACGGTGGCTGGACGACGAATTGTTGATGTTTGTTGGAGCGTGAGGTCGGAGAGCCCGTGTTCTTAGGCCCAGAATAAATCACCTAACACGGTGACTGAACGGTGAATTGTTGATGTTTGTTGGAGCGCGAGGTCGGAGAGCTCGTGTTCTCAGGTCCAGAATAAATCACCTAACACGGTGGCTGGACGATGAATTGTTGATGTTTGTTGGAGCGCGAGGTCGGAGAGCCCGTGTTCTCAGGCCCAGGATAAATCACCTGACACGGTGGCTGAACGGTGATGTGTGACGTTTGTTGGAGCGCGAGGTCGGAGAGCCCGTGTTCTTAGGCCCAGAATAAGTCATCTAACACGGTGGCTGGACGGTGAATTGTTGATGTTTGTTGGAGCGCGAGGTCGGAGAGCCCGTGTTCTCAGGCCCAGAAAAAATCATCTAACACGGTGGCTGGACGGTGAATTGTTGATGTTTGTTGGAGCGCGAGGTCGGAGAGCCCGTGTTCTCAGGCCCAGAATAAATCATCCCACACGGTGGCTGGACGGTGAATTGTTGATGTTTGTTGGAGCGCGAGGTCGGAGAGCCCGTGTTCTCAGGCCCAGAATGAATCATCTAACACGGTGGCTGGACGGTGAATTGTTGATGTTTGTTGGAGCGCGAGGTCGGAGAGCCCGTGTTCTCAGGCCCAGAATAAATCGACTAACACGGTGGCTGGACGGTGAATTGTTTATGTTTGTTGGAGCGCGAGGTCGGAGAGCCAGTGTTCTTAGGCCCAGAATAAATCACCCAACACGGTGGCTGGACGGTGACTTGTTGATGTTTGTTGGAGCGCGAGGTCGGAAAGCCCGTGTTCTTAGGCCCAGAATAAATCATCTAACACGGTGGCTGGACGGTGAATTGTTGACGTTTGTTGGAGCGCGAGGTCGGAGAGCCCGTGTTCTCAGGCCCAGAATAAATCATCTAACACGGTGTGCTGGACGACGAATGTTTGATGTTTGTAGGAGCGCGAGGTCGGAGAGCCTGTGTTCTCAGGCCCAGAATGAATCGTCTAACACGGTGGCTGGACGGTGAATTGTTGATGTTTGTTGGAGCGCGAGGTCGGAGAGCCCGTATTCTCAGGCCCAGAATAAATCATCTAACACGGTGGCTGGACGACGAATGTTTGATGTTTGTTGGAGCGCGAGGTCGGAGAGCCCGTGTTCTCAGGCCCAGAATAAATCGTCCAACACGGAGACTGGACGGTGAATTGTTGATGTTCGTTGGAGCGCGAGGTCGGAGAGCCCGTGTTTTTACGCCCACAATGAATCATCTGAAACGGTGGCTGGACGACGAATTGTTGATGTTTGTTGGAGCGCGAGGTCGGAGAGCCCGTGTTCTCAGGCCCAGAATGAATCATCTAACACGGTGGCTGGACGGTGAATTGCTGATGTTTGTTGGAGCGCGAGGTCGGAGAGCCCTTGTTTTTACGCCCACAATGAATCATCTAACACGGTGGCTGGACGACGAATTGTTGATGTTTGTTGGAGCGCGAGGTCGGAGAGCCCGTGTTCTTAGGCCCAGGATAAATCACCTAACACGGTGGCTGGACGGTGAATTGTTGATGTTTGTTGGAGCGCGAGGTCGGAGAGCCCGTGTTCTCAGGCCCAGAATAAATCATCTAACACAGTGGCTGGACGACGAATGTTCGATGTTTGTTGGAGCGCGAGGTCGGAGAGCCCGTGTTTTTAGGCCCAGAATAAATCACCCAACACGGTGGCTGGACGGTGAATTGTTGATTTTTGTTGGAGCGCGAGGTCGGAGAGCCCGTGTTCTTAGGCCCAGAACAAATCATCGAACACTGTGGCTGGACGGTGAATTGTTGATGTTTGTTGGAGCGCGAGGTCGGAGAGTCTACGTTTTTAGGCCCAGAATAAATCATCTAACACGGTGGCTGGACGTAGAATTGTTGATGTTTGTTGGAGCGCGAGGTCAGAGAGCCCGTGTTCTTAGGCCCAGATTGAATCATCCAAAACGGTGGCTGGACGGTGAATGGTTGATTTTCGTTGGAGCGCGAGTTTGGAGAGCCCGTGTTCTTAGGCCCAGAATAAATCGTCTAACACGGTGGCTGGAGGGTGAATTGCTGATGTTTGTTGGAGCGCGAGGTCGGAGAGCCAGTTTTCTTAGGCCCAGAATAAATCGTTTAACACGGTGGCCGGACGGTGAATTGTTGATGTGTGTTGGAGCGCGAGGTCGGAGAGCCCGTGCTCTTAGGCCCAGAATAATTCACCTGACACGGTGGCTGGACGACGAATGTTTGATGTTTGTTGGAGCGCGAGGTCGGAGAGCCCGTGTTTTTAGCCCCATAATAATTCACCTAACACGGTGGCTGGACGACGAATGTTTGATGTTTGTTGGAGCGAGAGGTCGGAGAGCCCGTGTTTTTAGCCCCAGAATAATTCACCTAACACGGTGGCTGGACGACGAATGTTTGATGTTTGTTGGAGCGCGAGGTCGGAGAGCCCGTGTTTTTAGCCCCAGAATAATTCACCTAACACGGTGGCTGGACGACGAATGTTTGATGTTCGTTGGACCGCGAGGTCGGAGAGCCCGTGTTTTTAGCCCCAGAATAATTCACCTAACACGGTGGCTGGACGACGAATGTTTGATGTTTGTTGGAGCGCGAGGTCGGAGAGCCCGTGTTTTTAGCCCCAGAATAATTCACCTAACACGGTGGCTGGACGACGAATGTTTGATGTTTGTTGGAGCGCGAGGTCGGAGAGCCCGTGTTTTTACGCCCAGAAAAAATCGTCTTACACGGTGGCTGGACGACGAATGTTTGATGTTTGTTGGAGCGCGAGGTCGGAGAGCCCGTGTTCTTAGGCCCAGAATAAATCACCTAACACGGTGTGCTGGACGACGAATTGTTGATGTTTGTTGGAGCGCGAGGTCGGAGAGCCCGTGTTCCGAGGCCCAGAATAAATCGTCTAACACGGTGGCTGGAGGGTGAATTGCTGATTTTTGTTGGAGCGCGAGGTCGGAGAGCCCGTGTTTTTAGGCCCAGAATAAATCACCCAACACGGTGGCTGGACGGTGAATTGTTGATGTTTGTTGGAGCGCGAGGTCGAAGAGCCCGTGTTCTTGGGCCCAGAATAAATCACCTAACACGGTGGCTGGACTGAGAATTGCTGATGTTTGTTTGAGCGCGAGGTCGGAGAGCCCGTGTTCTTAGGCCCAGAATAATTCACCTAACACGGTGGCTGGAGGACGAATGTTTGATGTTTGTTGGAGCGCGAGGTCGGAGAGCCCTTGTTTTTAGCCCCAGAATAATTCACCTAACACGGTGGCTGGACGGTGAATTGTTGATGTTAGTTGGAGCGTGAGGTCGGAGAGCCCGTGTTCTCAGGCCCGGAATAAATCATCTAACACGGTGGCTGGACGGTGAATTGTTGATGTTTGTTGGAGCGTGAGGTCGGAGAGCCCGTGTTCTTAGGCCCAGAATAAATCACCTAACACGGTGGCTGGACGACGAATTTTTGATGTTTGTTGGAGCGCGAGGTCGGAGAGCCCGTGTTCTCAGGCCCAGAATAAATCATCTGACACGGTGGCTGGACGGTGATGTGTGACGTTTGTTGGAGCGCGAGGTCGGAGAGCCCTTGTTCTCAGGCCCAGAATAAATCACCTAACACGGTGGCTGGACGACGAATTGTTGATGATTGTTGGAGCGCGAGGTCGGAGAGCCCGTGTTCTCAGGCCCAGAATAAATCACCTCACACGGTGGCTGGACGGTGAATTGTTGATGTTTGTTGGAGCGCGAGGTCGGTGAGCCCTTGTTCTCAGGCCCAGAATAAATCACCTAACACGGTGGCTGGACGACGAATTGTTGATGTTTGTTGGAGCGCGAGGTCGGAGAGCCCGTGTTCTCGAGCCCAGAATAAATCATCTAAGACGGTGGCTGGACGTTGAATTGTTGATGTTTGTTGGAGCGCGAGGTCGGAGAGCCCGTGTTCTCAGGCCCAGAATAAATCACCTAACACGGTGGCTGGACGGTGAATTGTTGATGTTTGTTGGAGCGCGAGGTCGGAGAGCCCTTGTTCTCAGGCCCAGAACAAATCACCTAACACGGTGGCTGGACGACGAATGTTTGATGTTTGTTGGAGCGCGAGGTCGGAGAGCCCGTGTTCTTAGGCCCAGAATAAATCACCTAACACGGTGGCTGGACGACGAATTGTCGATGTTTTTTGGAGCGCGAGGACGGAGAGCCCGTGTTCTTAGGCCCAGAATAAATCGTCTAACACGGTGGCTGGACGGTGAATTGTTGATGTTCGTTGAAGCGCGAGGTCGGAGAGCCCGTGTTCTTAGGCCCAGAATAAATCGTCTAACACGGTGGCTGGACGGTGAATTGTTGATGTTTGTTGGAGCTCGAGGTCGGAGAGCCCGTGTTCTCAGGCCCAAAATAAATCATCTAACACGGTGGCTGGACGGTGAATTGTTGATGTTTGTTGGAGCGCGAGGTCGGAGAGCCCGTGTTCTCAGGCCCAGAATAAATCACCCAACACGGTGGCTGGACGGTGAATTGTTGATGTTTGTTGGAGCGCGAGGTCGGAGAGCCCTTGTTCTCAGGCCCAGAATAAATCACCTAACACGGTGGCTGGACGACGAATTGTTGATGTTTGTTGGAGCGCGAGGTCGGAGAGCCCGTGTTCTCAGGCCCAGAATAAATCATCTGACACAGTGGCTGGACGGTGATGTGTGGCGTTTGTTGGAGCGCGAGGTCGGAGAGCCCTTGTTCTCAGGCCCAGAATAAATCACCTAACACGGTGGCTGGACGACGAATTGTTGATGTTTGTTGGAGCGCGAGGTCGGAGAGCCCGTGTTCTCAGGCCCAGAATAAATCACCTCACACGGTGGCTGGACGGTGAATTGTTGATGTTTGTTGGAGCGCGAGGTCGGAGAGCCCTTGTTCTCAGGCCCAGAATAAATCACCCAACTCGGTGGCTGGACGACGAATTGTTGATGTTTGTTGTAGCGCTTGGTCGGAGAGCCCGTGTTCTCGGGCCCAGAATAAATCATCCAAGACGGTGGCTGGACGGTGATGTGTACGTTTGTTGGAGCGCGAGGTCGGAGAGCCCTTGTTCTCAGGCCCAGAATAAATCACCTAACACGGTGGCTGGACGACGAATTGTTGATGTTTGTTGGAGCGCGAGGTCGGAGAGCCCGTGTTCTCAGGCCCAGAATGAATCATCTAACACGGTGGCTGGACGGTGAATTGTTGATGTTCGTTGAAGCGCGAGGTCGGAGAGCCCGTGTTCTTAGGCCCGGAATAAATCGTCTAACACGGTGGCTGGACGGTGAATTGTTGATGTTTGTTGGAGCGCGAGGTCGGAGAGCCCGTGTTCTTAGGCCCAGAATAAATCATCCAACACGGTGGCTGGACGGTGAATTGTTGATGTTTGTTGGAGCGCGAGGTCGGAGAGCCCGTGTTCTTAGGCCCAGAATAAATCATCTAACACGGTGGCTGGACGGTGAATTGTTGATGTTTGTTGGAGCGCGAGGTCGGAGAGCCCGTGTTCTCAGGCCCAGAATAAATCATATAACACGGTAACTGGACGGTGAATTGATGATGTTCGTTGGAGCGCGAGGTCGGAGAGCCCGTGTTCTTAGGCCCAGAATGAATCATTCAACACGGTGGCTGGACGAAAAATTGTTGATGTTTGTTGGAGCGCGAGGTCGGAGAGCCCGTGTTCTTAGGCCCAGAATGAATCATCTTACACGGTGGCTGGACGACGAATGTTTGATGTTTGTTGGAGCGCGAGGTCGGAGAGCCCGTGTTTTTACGCCCAGAAAAAATCGTCTTACACGGTGGCTGGACGACGAATGTTTGATGTTTGTTGGAGCGCGAGGTCGGAGAGCCCGTGTTCTTAGGCCCAGAATAAATCACCTAACACGGTGTGCTGGACGACGAATTGTTGATGTTTGTTGGAGCGCGAGGTCGGAGAGCCCGTGTTCCGAGGCCCAGAATAAATCGTCTAACACGGTGGCTGGAGGGTGAATTGCTGATTTTTGTTGGAGCGCGAGGTCGGAGAGCCCGTGTTTTTAGGCCCAGAATAAATCACCCAACACGGTGGCTGGACGGTGAATTGTTGATGTTTGTTGGAGCGCGAGGTCGAAGAGCCCGTTTTCTTGGGCCCAGAATAAATCACCTAACACGGTGGCTGGACTGTGAATTGCTGATGTTTGTTTGAGCGCGAGGTCGGAGAGCCCGTGTTCTTAGGCCCAGAATAATTCACCTAACACGGTGGCTGGAGGACGAATGTTTGATGTTTGTTGGAGCGCGAGGTCGGAGAGCCCTTGTTTTTAGCCCCAGAATAATTCACCTAACACGGTGGCTGGACGGTGAATTGTTGATGTTAGTTGGAGCGTGAGGTCGGAGAGCCCGTGTTCTCAGGCCCGGAATAAATCATCTAACACGGTGGCTGGACGGTGAATTGTTGATGTTTGTTGGAGCGTGAGGTCGGAGAGCCCGTGTTCTTAGGCCCAGAATAAATCACCTAACACGGTGGCTGGACGACGAATTTTTGATGTTTGTTGGAGCGCGAGGTCGGAGAGCCCGTGTTCTCAGGCCCAGAATAAATCATCTGACACGGTGGCTGGACGGTGATGTGTGACGTTTGTTGGAGCGCGAGGTCGGAGAGCCCTTGTTCTCAGGCCCAGAATAAATCACCTAACACGGTGGCTGGACGACGAATTGTTGATGATTGTTGGAGCGCGAGGTCGGAGAGCCCGTGTTCTCAGGCCCAGAATAAATCACCTCACACGGTGGCTGGACGGTGAATTGTTGATGTTTGTTGGAGCGCGAGGTCGGTGAGCCCTTGTTCTCAGGCCCATAATAAATCACCTAACACGGTGGCTGGACGACGAATTGTTGATGTTTGTTGGAGCGCGAGGTCGGAGAGCCCGTGTTCTCGAGCCCAGAATAAATCATCTAAGACGGTGGCTGGACGTTGAATTGTTGATGTTTGTTGGAGCGTGAGGTCGGAGAGCCCGTGTTCTCAGGCCCAGAATAAATCACCTAACACGGTGGCTGGACGGTGAATTGTTGATGTTTGTTGGAGCGCGAGGTCGGAGAGCCCTTGTTCTCAGGCCCAGAACAAATCACCTAACACGGTGGCTGGACGACGAATGTTTGATGTTTGTTGGAGCGCGAGGTCGGAGAGCCCGTGTTCTTAGGCCCAGAATAAATCACCTAACACGGTGGCTGGACGACGAATTGTCGATGTTTTTTGGAGCGCGAGGACGGAGAGCCCGTGTTCTTAGGCCCAGAATAAATCGTCTAACACGGTGGCTGGACGGTGAATTGTTGATGTTCGTTGAAGCGCGAGGTCGGAGAGCCCGTGTTCTTAGGCCCAGAATAAATCGTCTAACACGGTGGCTGGACGGTGAATTGTTGATGTTTGTTGGAGCGCGAGGTCGGAGAGCCCGTGTTCTCAGGCCCAGAATAAATCATCTAACACGGTGGCTGGACGGTGAATTGTTGATGTTTGTTGGAGCGCGAGGTCGGAGAGCCCGTGTTCTCAGGCCCAGAATAAATCACCCAACACGGTGGCTGGACGGTGAATTGTTGATGTTTGTTGGAGCGCGAGGTCGGAGAGCCCTTGTTCTCAGGCCCAGAATAAATCACCTAACACGGTGGCTGGACGACGAATTGTTGATGTTTGTTGGAGCGCGAGGTCGGAGAGCCCGTGTTCTCAGGCCCAGAATAAATCATCTGACACAGTGGCTGGACGGTGATGTGTGGCGTTTGTTGGAGCGCGAGGTCGGAGAGCCCTTGTTCTCAGGCCCAGAATAAATCACCTAACACGGTGGCTGGACGACGAATTGTTGATGTTTGTTGGAGCGCGAGGTCGGAGAGCCCGTGTTCTCAGGCCCAGAATAAATCACCTCACACGGTGGCTGGACGGTGAATTGTTGATGTTTGTTGGAGCGCGAGGTCGGAGAGCCCTTGTTCTAAGGCCCAGAATAAATCACCCAACTCGGTGGCTGGACGACGAATTGTTGATGTTTGTTGTAGCGCTTGGTCGGAGAGCCCGTGTTCTCGGGCCCAGAATAAATCATCCAAGACGGTGGCTGGACGGTGATGTGTACGTTTGTTGGAGCGCGAGGTCGGAGAGCCCTTGTTCTCAGGCCCAGAATAAATCACCTAACACGGTGGCTGGACGACGAATTGTTGATGTTTGTTGGAGCGCGAGGTCGGAGAGCCCGTGTTCTCAGGCCCAGAATGAATCATCTAACACGGTGGCTGGACGGTGAATTGTTGATGTTCGTTGAAGCGCGAGGTCGGAGAGCCCGTGTTCTTAGGCCCGGAATAAATCGTCTAACACGGTGGCTGGACGGTGAATTGTTGATGTTTGTTGGAGCGCGAGGTCGGAGAGCCCGTGTTCTTAGGCCCAGAATAAATCATCCAACACGGTGGCTGGACGGTGAATTGTTGATGTTTGTTGGAGCGCGAGGTCGGAGAGCCCGTGTTCTTAGGCCCAGAATAAATCATCTAACACGGTGGCTGGACGGTGAATTGTTGATGTTTGTTGGAGCGCGAGGTCGGAGAGCCCGTGTTCTCAGGCCCAGAATAAATCATCTAACACGGTAACTGGACGGTGAATTGATGATGTTCGTTGGAGCGCGAGGTCGGAGAGCCCGT
Source organism: Brachyptera risi (assembly GCA_964007535.1). Lineage (NCBI taxonomy): Eukaryota > Metazoa > Arthropoda > Insecta > Plecoptera > Taeniopterygidae > Brachyptera > Brachyptera risi. The sequence continues at coordinate 4,828,695 of OZ023335.1, forward strand.
GTTCTTAGGCCCAGAATGAATCATTCAACACGGTGGCTGGACGAAAAATTGTTGATGTTTGTTGGAGCGCGAGGTCGGAGAGCCCGTGTTCTTAGGCCCAGAATGAATCATCTTACACGGTGGCTGGACGACGAATTGTTGATGTTTGTTGGAGCGCGAGGTCGGAGTACCCGTGTTCTTAGGCCCAGAATAAATCACCGAACACGGTGACTGGACGGTGAATTGTTGATGTTTGTTGCAGCGCGAGGTCGGAGAGCCCGTGTTCTTAGACCCAGAATAAATCATCCAACACGGTGGCTGGACGGTGAATTGTTGATGTTTGTTGGAGCGCGAGGTCGGAGAGCCCGTGTTCTTAGGCCCAGAATGAATCATCTAACACGGTGGCTTGACGGTGAATTGTTGATGTTTGTTGGAGCGCGAGGTCGGAGAGCCCGTGTTCTCAGGCTCAGAATAAATCGTCTAACACCCTGGCTGGACGACGAATTGTTGATGATTGTTGGAGCGCGAGGTCGGAGAGCCCGTGTTCTCAGGCCCAGGATAAAACACCTAACACGGTGGCTGGACGGTGAATTGTTGATGTTTGTTGGAGCGCGAGGTCGGAGAGCCCGTGTTCTTAGGCCCAGAATAAATCACCTAACACGGTGGCTGGACGACGAATTGTTGATGTTTGTTGGAGCGTGAGGTCGGAGAGCCCGTGTTCTTGGGCCCAGAATGAATCGTCTAACACGGTGACTGGACGGTGAATTGTTGATGTTTGTTGGAGCGCGAGGTCGAAGAGCCCGTGTTCTTAGGCACAGAATAAATCACCTAACACGGTGGCTGGACGACGAATTGTTGATGTTTGTTGGAGCGCGAGGTCGGAGAGCCCGTGTTCTCAGGCCCAGAATAAATCACCTCACACGGTGGCTGGACGGTGAATTGTTGATGTTTGTTGGAGCGCGAGGTCGGAGAGCCCTTGTTCTCAGGCCCAGAATAAATCACCTAACACGGTGGCTGGACGACGAATTGTTGATGTTTGTTGTAGCGCGTGGTCGGAGAGCCCTTGTTCTCAGGCCCAGAATAAATCATCTAAGACGGTGGCTGGACGGTGATGTGTGACGTTTGTTGGAGCGCGAGGTCGGAGAGCCCTTGTTCTCAGGCCCAGAATAAATCACCTAACACGGTGGCTGGACGACGAATTGTTGATGTTTGTTGGAGCGCGAGGTCGGAGAGCCCGTGTTCTCAGGCCCAGAATGAATCATCTAACACGGTGGCTGGACGGTGAATTGTTGATGTTCGTTGAAGCGCGAGGTCGGAGAGCCCGTGTTCTTAGGCCCGGAATAAATCGTCTAACACGGTGGCTGGACGGTGAATTGTTGATGTTTGTTGGAGCGCGAGGTCGGAGAGCCCGTGTTCTTAGGCCCAGAATAAATCATCCAACACGGTGGCTGGACGGTGAATTGTTGATGTTTGTTGGAGCGCGAGGTCGGAGAGCCCGTGTTCTTAGGCCCAGAATAAATCATCTAACACGGTGGCTGGACGGTGAATTGTTGATGTTTGTTGGAGCGCGAGGTCGGAGAGCCCGTGTTCTCAGGCCCAGAATAAATCATCTAACACGGTGACTGGACGGTGAATTGTTGATGTTTGTTGGAGCGCGAGGTCGGAGAGCCCGTGTTCTTAGGCCCAGAATGAATCATTCAACACGGTGGCTGGACGAAGAATTGTTGATGTTTGTTGGAGCGCGAGGTCGGAGAGCCCGTGTTCTTAGGCCCAGAATGAATCATCTAACACGGTGGCTGGACGACGAATTGTTGATGTTTGTTGGAGCGCGAGGTCGGAGAACCCGTGTTCTTAGGCCCAGAATAAATCACCTAACACGGTGACTGGACGGTGAATTGTTGATGTTTGTTGCAGCGCGAGGTCGGAGAGCCCGTGTTCTTAGACCCAGAATAAATCTTCTAACACGGTGGCTGGACGGTGAATTGTTGATGTTTGTTGGAGCGCGAGGTCGGAGAGCCCGTGTTCTTAGGCCCAGAATGAATCATCTAACACGGTGGCTGGACGGTGAATTGTTGATGTTTGTTGGAGCGCGAGGTCGGAGAGCCCGTGTTCTCAGGCTCAGAATAAATCGTCTAACACGGTGGCTGGACGGTGAATTGTTGATGTTTGTTGGAGCGCGAGGTCGGAGAGCCCGTGTTTTTAGGCCCAGAATAAATCATCTAACACGCCGGCTGGACGGTGAATTGTTGATGTTTGTTGGAGCGCGAGGTCGGAGAGCCCGTGTTCTTAGGCCCAGAATAAATCATCTAACACGGTGACTGGACGGTGAATTGTTGATGTTTGTTGGAGCGCGAGGTCGGAGAGCCCTTTTTCTCAGGCTCAGAATAAATCGTCTAACACGGTGGCTGGACGACGAATTTTTGATGTTTGTTGGAGCGTGAGGTCGGAGAGCCCGTGTTCTTGGGCCCAGAATGAATCGTCTAACACGGTGACTGGACGGTGAATTGTTGATGTTTGTTGGAGCGCGAGGTCGGAGAGCCCGTGTTCTTAGGCCCAGAATAAATCATCTAACACGGTGGCTGGACGGTGAATTGTTGATGTTTGTTGGAGCGCGAGGTCGGAGAGCCCGTGTTCTCAGGCCCAGGATAAAACACCTAACACGGTGGCTGGACGGTGAATTGTTGATGTTTGTTGGAGCGCGAGGACGGAGAGCCCGTGTTCTTAGGCCCAGAATAAATCATCTAACACGGTGGCTGGACGACGAATTGTTGATGTTTGTTGGAGCGCGAGGTCGGAGAGCCCGTGTTCTCAGGCCCAGATGAATCATCTAACACGGTGGCTGGAGGGTGAATTGTTAATGTTTGTTGGAGCGCGAGGTCGGAGAGCCAGTGTTCTCAGGCCCAGAATGAATCATCTAACACGGTGGCTGGACGGTGAATTGTTGATGTTAGTTGGAGCGCGAGGTCGGAGAGCCCGTGTTCTCAGGCCCAGAATGAATCATCTAACACGGTGGCTGGACGACGAATTGTTGATGTTTGTTGGAGCGCGAGGTCGTAGAGCCCGTGTTCTCAGACTCAGAATGAATCATCTAACACGGTGGCTGGACGGTGAATTGTTGATGTTTGTTGGAGCGCGAGGTCGGAGAGCCCGTGTTCTCAGGCCCAGAATGAATCATCTAACACGGTGGCTGGACGACGAATTGTTGATGTTTGTTGGAGCGCGAGGTCGGAGAGCCCGTGTTCTCAGGCCCAGAATAAATCGACTAACACGGTGGCTGGACGGTGAATTGTTGATGTTTATTGGAGCGCGAGGTCAGAGAGCCCTTGTTCTCAGGCCCAGAATAAATCGTCTAACACGGTGGCTGGACGACGAATTGTTGATGTTTGTTGGAGCGCGAGGTCGGAGAGCCCGTGTTCTCAGGCCCAGAATGAATCATCTAACACGGTGGCTGGACGACGAATTGTTGATGTTGTTGGAGCGCGAGGTCGGAGAGCCCGTGTTCTCAGGCCCAGAATAAATCATCTAACACGGTGGCTGGACGACGAATTGTTGATGTGTGTTGGAGCGCGTGGTCGGAGAGCCAGTGTTCTTAGGCCCAGAATAAATCACCTAACACGGTGGCTGGACGGTGACTTGTTGATGTTTGTTGGAGCGCGAGGTCGGAGAGCCCGTGTTCTTAGGCCCAGAACAAATCATCTAACACGGTGGCTGGACGGTGAATTGTTGACGTTTGTTGGAGCGCGAGGTCGGAGAGCCCGTGATCTCAGGCCCAGAATAAATCATCTAACACGGTGGCTAGACGACGAATTGTTGATGTTTGTTGGAGCGCGAGGTCGGAGAGCCCGTGTTCTCTGGCCCAGAATTAATCATCTAACACGGTGGCTGGACGACGAATTGTTGATGTGTGTTGGAGCGCGTGGTCGGAGCGCCCGTGTTCTCAGGCCCAGAATAAATCATCTAACACGGTGGCTCGACGGTGAATTGTTGATGTTTGTTTGAGCGCGAGGTCGGAGAGCCCGTGTTCTCAGGCCCAGAATGAATCATCTAACACGGTGGCTGGACGGTGAATTGTTGATGTTTGTTGGAGCGCGAGGTCGGAGAGCCCGTGTTCTCAGGCCCAGAATAAATCGTCTAACACGGTGGCTGGACGACGAATTGTTGATGTTAGTTGGAGCGCGAGGTCGGAGAGCCCGTGTTCTCAGGCCCAGAATGAATCACCTAACACGGTGGCTGGACGGTGAATTGTTGATGTTTGTTGGAGCGCGAGGTCGGAGAGCCAGTGTTCTCAGGCCCAGAATAAATCACCTAACACGGTGGCTGGACGGTGACTTGTTGATGTTTGTTGGAGCGCGAGGTCGGAGAGCCCGTGTTCTCAGGCCCAGAATAAATCACCTAACACGGTGGCTGGACGGTGAATTGTTGATGTTTGTTGAAGCGCGAGGTCGGAGAGCCCGTGTTCTCAGGACCAGAATAAATCATCTAAAACGGTGGCTGGACGGTGAATTGTTGATGTTTGTTGGAGCGCGAGGTCGGAGAGCCCGTGTTCTCAGGCCCAGAATAAATCACCTAACACGGTGGCTGGACGGTGAATTGTTGATGTTTGTTGGAGCGCGAGGTCGGAGAGCCCGTGTTCTCAGGCCCACAATAAATCATCTAACACGGTGAATGGACGGTGAATTGTTGATGTTTGTTGGAGCGCGAGGTCGGAGAGCCCGTGTTCTCAGGCCCAGAATAAATCGTCTAACACGGTGACTGGACGGTGAATTGTTGATGTTTGTTGGAGCGCGAGGTCGGAGAGCCCGTGTTCTCAGGCCCAGAATGAATCATCTAACACGGTGGCTGGACGGTGATGTGTGACGTTTGTTGGAGCGCGAGGTCGGAGAGCCCTTGTTCTCAGGCCCAGAATAAATCACCTGACACGGTGGCTGGACGACGAATTGTTGATGTTTGTTGGAGCGCGAGGTCGGAGAGCCCGTGTTCTCAGGCCCAGAATGAATCATCTAACACGGTGGCTGGACGGTGAATTGTTGATGTTCGTTGAAGCGCGAGGTCGGAGAGCCCGTGTTCTTAGGCCCGGAATAAATCGTCTAACACAGTGGCTGGACGGTGAATTGTTGATGTTTGTTGGAGCGCGAGGTCGGAGAGCCCGTGTTCTTAGGCCCAGAATAAATCATCCAACACGGTGGCTGGACGGTGAATTGTTGATGTTTGTTGGAGCGCGAGGTCGGAGAGCCCGTGTTCTTAGGCCCAGAATAAATCATCTAACACGGTGGCTGGACGGTGAATTGTTGATGTTTGTTGGAGCGCGAGGTCGGAGAGCCCGTGTTCTCAGGCCCAGAATAAATCATCTAACACGGTGACTGGACGGTGAATTGTTGATGTTTGTTGGAGCGCGAGGTCGGAGAGCCCGTGTTCTTAGGCCCAGAATGAATCATTCAACACGGTGGCTGGACGAAGAATTGTTGATGTTTGTTGGAGCGCGAGGTCGGAGAGCCCGTGTTCTTAGGCCCAGAATGAATCATCTAACACGGTGGCTGGACGACGAATTGTTGATGTTTGTTGGAGCGCGAGGTCGGAGAACCCGTGTTCTTAGGCCCAGAATAAATCACCTAACACGGTGACTGGACGGTGAATTGTTGATGTTTGTTGCAGCGCGAGGTCGGAGAGCCCGTGTTCTTAGACCCAGAATAAATCTTCTAACACGGTGGCTGGACGGTGAATTGTTGATGTTTGTTGGAGCGCGAGGTCGGAGAGCCCGTGTTCTTAGGCCCAGAATGAATCATCTAACACGGTGGCTGGACGGTGAATTGTTGATGTTTGTTGGAGCGCGAGGTCGGAGAGCCCGTGTTCTTAGGATCAGAATAAATCGTCTAACACGGTGGCTGGACGGTGAATTGTTGATGTTTGTTGGAGCGCGAGGTCGGAGAGCCCGTGTTTTTAGGCCCAGAATAAATCATCTAACACGGTGGCTGGACGGTGAATTGTTGATGTTTGTTGGAGCGCGAGGTCGGAGAGCCCGTGTTCTTAGGCCCAGAATAAATCATCTAACACGGTGACTGGACGGTGAATTGTTGATGTTTGTTGGAGCGCGAGGTCGGAGAGCCCTTTTTCTCAGGCTCAGAATAAATCGTCTAACACGGTGGCTGGACGACGAATTGTTGATGTTTGTGTGAGCGTGAGGTCGGAGAGCCCGTGTTCTTGGGCCCAGAATGAATCGTCTAACACGGTGACTGGACGGTGAATTGTTGATGTTTGTTGGAGCGCGAGGTCGGAGAGCCCGTGTTCTTAGGCCCAGAATGAATCATCTAACACGGTGGCTGGACGGTGAATTGTTGATGTTTGTTGGAGCGCGAGGTCGGAGAGCCCGTGTTCTCAGGCCCAGGATAAAACACCTAACACGGTGGCTGGACGGTGAATTGTTGATGTTTGTTGGAGCGCGAGGACGGAGAGCCGTGTTCTTAGGCCCAGAATAAATCACCTAACACGGTGGCTGGACGACGAATTGTTGATGTTTGTTGGAGCGCGAGGTCGGAGAGCCCGTGTTCTCAGGCCCAGATGAATCATCTAACACGGTGGATAGAGGGTGAATTGTTGATGTTTGTTGGAGCGCGAGGTCGGAGAGCCAGTGTTCTCAGGCCCAGAATGAATCATCTAACACGGTGGCTGGACGGTGAATTGTTGATGTTAGTTGGAGCGCGAGGTCGGAGAGCCCGTGTTCTCAGGCCCAGAATGAATCATCTAACACGGTGGCTGGACGACGAATTGTTGATGTTTGTTGGAGCGCGAGGTCGTAGAGCCCGTGTTCTCAGGCCCAGAATGAATCATCCAACACGGTGGCTGGACGGTGAATTGTTGATGTTTGTTGGAGCGCGAGGTCGGAGAGCCCGTGTTCTCAGGCCCAGAATGAATCATCTAACACGGTGGCTGGACGACGAATTGTTGATGTTTGTTGGAGCGCGAGGTCGGAGAGCCCGTGTTCTCAGGCCCAGAATAAATCGACTAACACGGTGGCTGGACGGTGAATTGTTGATGTTTGTTGGAGCGCGAGGTCAGAGAGCCCTTGTTCTCAGGCCCAGAATAAATCGTCTAACACGGTGGCTGGACGACGAATCGTTGATGTTTGTTGAAGCGCGAGGTCGGAGAGCCCGTGTTCTCAGGCCCAGAATGAATCATCTAACACGGTGGCTGGACGACGAATTGTTGATGTTGTTGGAGCGCGAGGTCGGAGAGCCCGTGTTCTCAGGCCCAGAATAAATCATCTAACACGGTGGCTGGACGACGAATTGTTGATGTGTGTTGGAGCGCGTGGTCGGAGAGCCAGTGTTCTTAGGCCCAGAATAAATCACCTAACACGGTGGTTGGACGGTGACTTGTTGATGTTTGTTGGAGCGCGAGGTCGGAGAGCCCGTGTTCTTAGGCCCAGAACAAATCATCTAACACGGTGGCTGGACGGTGAATTGTTGACGTTTGTTGGAGCGCGAGGTCGGAGAGCCCGTGATCTCAGGCCCAGAATAAATCATCTAACACGGTGGCTAGACGACGAATTGTTGATGTTTGTTGGAGCGCGAGGTCGGAGAGCCCGTGTTCTCAGGCCCAGAATTAATCATCTAACACGGTGGCTGGACGACGAATTGTTGATGTGTGTTGGAGCGCGTGGTCGGAGCGCCCGTGTTCTCAGGCCCAGAATAAATCATCTAACACGGTGGCTCGACGGTGAATTGTTGATGTTTGTTGGAGCGCGAGGTCGGAGAGCCCGTGTTCTCAGGCCCAGAATGAATCATCTAACACGGTGGCTGGACGGTGAATTGTTGATGTTTGTTGGAGCGCGAGGTCGGAGAGCCCGTGTTCTCAGGCTCAGAATAAATCGTCTAACACGGTGGCTGGACGACGAATTGTTGATGTTTGTTGGAGCGCGAGGTCGGAGAGCCCGTGTTCTCAGGCCCAGAATGAATCATCTAACACGGTGGCTGGACGGTGAATTGTTGATGTTTGTTGGAGCGCGAGGTCGGAGAGCCCGTGTTCTCAGGCCCAGAATAAATCACCTAACACGGTGGCTGGACGGTGAATTGTTGATGTTTGTTGGAGCGCGAGGTCGGAGAGCCAGTGTTCTCAGGCCCAGAATAAATCACCTAACACGGTGGCTGGACGGTGACTTGTTGATGTTTGTTGGAGCGCGAGGTCGGAGAGCCCGTGTTCTCAGGCCCAGAATAAATCACCTAACACGGTGGCTGGACGGTGAATTGTTGATGTTTGTTGAAGCGCGAGGTCGGAGAGCCCGTGTTCTCAGGCCCAGAATAAATCATCCAAAACGGTGGCTGGACGGTGAATTGTTGATGTTTGTTGGAGCGCGAGGTCGGAGAGCCCGTGTTCTCAGGCCCAGAATAAATCACCTAACACGGTGGCTGGACGGTGAATTGTTCATGTTTGTTGGAGCGCGAGGTCGGAGAGCCCGTGTTCTCAGGCCCACAATAAATCATCTAACACGGTGACTGGACGGTGAATTGTTGATGTTTGTTGGAGCGCGATGTCGGAGAGCCCTTGTTCTCAGGCCCAGAATAAATCGTCTAACACGGTGACTGGACGGTGAATTGTTGATGTTTGTTGGAGCGCGAGGTCGGAGAGCCCGTGTTCTCAGGCCCAGAATAAATCATCTAACACGGTGGCTGGACGGTGAATTGTTGATGTTTGTTGGAGCGCGAGGTCGGAGAGCCTGTGTTCTCAGGCCCAGAATAAATCATCTAACACGGTGACTGGACGGTGAATTGTTGATGTTTGTTGGAGCGCGAGGTCGGAGAGCCCGTGTTCTCAGGCCCAGGATAAATCGTCTAACACGGTGACTGGACGGTGAATTGTTGATGTTTGTTGGAGCGCGAGGTCGGAGAGCCCGTGTTCTCAGGCCCAGAATAAATCGTCTAACACGGTGACTGGACGGTGAATTGTTGATGTTTGTTGGAGCGCGAGGTCAGAGAGCCCGTGTTCTCAGGATAGAATAAATCGCTTAACACGGTGGATGGACGGTGAATTTTTGATGTTTGTTGGAGCGCGAGGTCGGAGAGCCCGTGTTCTCAGGCCCAGAATAAATCATCCAACACGGTGGCTGGACGGTGAATTGTTGATGTTTGTTGGAGCGCGAGGTCGGAGAGCCCGTGTTCTCAGGCCCAGAATAGATCATCTGAAACGGTGGCTGGACGGTGAATTGTTGATGTTTGTTGGAGCGCGAGGTCGGAGAGCCCGTGTTCTTAGGCCCAGAATAATTCACCTAACACGGTGGCTGGACGACGAATGTTTGATGTTTGTTGGAGCGCGAGGTCGGAGAGCCCGTGTTCTTATGCCCAGAATAAATCATCTAACACGGTGGCTGGACGGTGAATTGAAGATGTTTGTTGGAGCGCGAGGTCAGAGAGCCCGTGTTCTCAGGCCCAGAATAAATCGCCTAACACGGTGTCTGGACGACGAATTGTTGATGTTTGTTGGATCGCGAGGTCAGAGAGCCCGTGTTCTCAGGCCCAGAATAAATCGCCTAACACGGTGTCTGGACGACGAATTGTTGATGTTTGTTGGAGCGCGAGGTCAGAGAGCCCGTGTTCTTAGGCCCAGAATAAATCGCCTAACACGGTGTGCTGGACGACGAATTGTTGATGTTTGTTGGAGCGCGAGGTCGGAGAGCCCGTGCTTTCAGGCCCAGAATAAATCACCTAACACGGTGACTGTACGGTGAATTGTTGATGTTTGTTGGAGCGCGTGGTCGGAGAGCCCGTGTTCTTAGGCACAGAATTAATCACCTAACACGGTGGCTGGACGACGAATTGTTGATGTTTGTTGGAGCGCGAGGTCAGAGAGCCCGTGTTCTTAGGACCAGATAAATCATCTAACACGGTGGCTGGACGGTGAATTGTTGATGTTTGTTGGAGCGCGAGGTCGGAGAGCCCGTGTTCTTAGGCCCAGAATAAATCATCTAACACGGTGGCTGGAGGGTGAATTGTAGATGTTTGTTGGAGCGCGAGGTCCGAGAGCCCTTGTTTCAGGCTCAGAAAAAATCATCTAACACGGTGGCTGGACGGTGAATTGTTGATGTTTGTTGGAGCGCGAGGTCGGAGAGCCCGTGTTCTCAGGCCCAGAATAAATCACCTAACACGGTGGCTGGACTGTGAATTGTTGATGTTTGTTGGAGCGCGAGGTCAAGAGCCCGTGTTCCTAGGCCCAGAATAAATCACCTAACACGGTGGCTGGACGACGAATTGTTGATGTTTGTCGGAGCGCGAGGTCGGAGAGCCCGTGTTCTTATGCCCAGAATAAATCATCCAACCCGGTGACTGGACGGTGAATCGTTGATGTTTGTTGGAGTGCGAGGTCGGAGAGCCCGTGTTCTTAGGCCCAGAATGAATCATCTAACACGGTGGCTGGACGACGAATGTTTGATGTTTGTTGAGCGCGAGGTCGGAGAGCCCGTGTTTTTGGGCCCGGAATAAATCACCTTACACGGTGACTTGACGGTGAATCGTTGATGTTTGTTGGAGCGCGAGGTCGGAGAGCCCCTGTTCTTAGGCCCAGAATGAATCACCTAACACGGTGGCTGGACGGTGAATTGTTGATGTTAGTTGGAGCGCGAGGTCGGAGAGCCCGTGTTCTTAGGCCCAGAATGAATCACCTAACACGGTGGCTGGACGGTGAATCGTTGATGTTTGTTGGAGCGCGAGGTCGGAGAGCCCGTGCTTTCAGGCCCAGAATAAATCACCTAACACGGTGACTGGACGGTGAATTGTTGATGTTTGTTGGAGCGCGAGGTCGGAGAGCCCGTGTTCTTAGGCCCAGAATAAATCACCTAACACGGTGACTGGACGGTGAATTGTTGATGTTTGTTGGAGCGCGAGGTCGGAGAGCCCGTGTTCTTAGGCCCAGAATAAATCACCTAACACGGTGACTGGACGGTGAATTGTTGATGTTTGTTGGAGCGCGAGGTCGGAGAGCCCGTGTTCTTAGGCCCAGAATAAATCGTCCAACACGGTGGCTGGACGACGAATTGTTGATGTTTGTTGGAGCGCGAGGTCGGAGAGCCCGTGTTCTTAGGCCCAGAATAAATCACCTAACACGGTGACTGGACGGTGAATTGTTGATGTTTGTTGGAGCGCGAGGTCGGAGAGCCCGTGTTCTTAGGCCCAGAATAAATCACCTAACACGGTGGCTGGACGGTAAATTGTTGATGTTTGTTGGAGCGCGAGGTCGGAGAGCCCGTGTTCCTAGGCCCAGAATAAATCACCTAACACGGTGGCTGGACGAGGAATTGTTGATGTTTGTTGGAACGCGAGGTCGGAGAGCCCGTGATTCAGGCCCAGAATAAATCATCCAACCCGGTGACTGGACGGTGAATCGTTGATGTTTGTTGGAGCGCGAGGTCGGAGAGCCCGTGTTCTTAGGCCCAGAATGATTCATCTAACACGGTGGCTGGACGACGAATGTTTGATGTTTGTTGGAGCGCGAGGTCGGAGAGCCCGTGTTTTTGGGCCCAGAATAAATCACCTAACACGGTGGCTGGACGGTGAATTGTTTATGTTTGTTGGAGCGCGAGGTCGGAGAGCCCGTGATTTTAGGCCCAGAATAAATCATCTAACACGGTGGCTGGACGGTGAATTGTTGATGTTTGTTGGAGCGCGAGGTCGGAGAGCCCGTGTTCTTAGGATCAGAATAAATCGTCTAACACGGTGGCTGGACGGTGAATTGTTGATGTTTGTTGGAGCGCGAGGTCGGAGAGCCCGTGTTTTTAGGCCCAGAATAAATCATCTAACACGGTGGCTGGACGGTGAATTGTTGATGTTTGTTGGAGCGCGAGGTCGGAGAGCCCGTGTTCTTAGGCCCAGAATAAATCATCTAACACGGTGACTGGACGGTGAATTGTTGATGTTTGTTGGAGCGCGAGGTCGGAGAGCCCTTTTTCTCAGGCTCAGAATAAATCGTCTAACACGGTGGCTGGACGACGAATTGTTGATGTTTGTGTGAGCGTGAGGTCGGAGAGCCCGTGTTCTTGGGCCCAGAATGAATCGTCTAACACGGTGACTGGACGGTGAATTGTTGATGTTTGTTGGAGCGCGAGGTCGGAGAGCCCGTGTTCTTAGGCCCAGAATGAATCATCTAACACGGTGGCTGGACGGTGAATTGTTGATGTTTGTTGGAGCGCGAGGTCGGAGAGCCCGTGTTCTCAGGCCCAGGATAAAACACCTAACACGGTGGCTGGACGGTGAATTGTTGATGTTTGTTGGAGCGCGAGGACGGAGAGCCGTGTTCTTAGGCCCAGAATAAATCACCTAACACGGTGGCTGGACGACGAATTGTTGATGTTTGTTGGAGCGCGAGGTCGGAGAGCCCGTGTTCTCAGGCCCAGATGAATCATCTAACACGGTGGCTAGAGGGTGAATTGTTGATGTTTGTTGGAGCGCGAGGTCGGAGAGCCAGTGTTCTCAGGCCCAGAATGAATCATCTAACACGGTGGCTGGACGGTGAATTGTTGATGTTAGTTGGAGCGCGAGGTCGGAGAGCCCGTGTTCTCAGGCCCAGAATGAATCATCTAACACGGTGGCTGGACGACGAATTGTTGATGTTTGTTGGAGCGCGAGGTGGTAGAGCCCGTGTTCTCAGGCCCAGAATGAATCATCCAACACGGTGGCTGGACGGTGAATTGTTGATGTTTGTTGGAGCGCGAGGTCGGAGAGCCCGTGTTCTCAGGCCCAGAATGAATCATCTAACACGGTGGCTGGACGACGAATTGTTGATGTTTGTTGGAGCGCGAGGTCGGAGAGCCCGTGTTCTCAGGCCCAGAATAAATCGACTAACACGGTGGCTGGACGGTGAATTGTTGATGTTTGTTGGAGCGCGAGGTCAGAGAGCCCTTGTTCTCAGGCCCAGAATAAATCGTCTAACACGGTGGCTGGACGACGAATCGTTGATGTTTGTTGAAGCGCGAGGTCGGAGAGCCCGTGTTCTCAGGCCCAGAATGAATCATCTAACACGGTGGCTGGACGACGAATTGTTGATGTTGTTGGAGCGCGAGGTCGGAGAGCCCGTGTTCTCAGGCCCAGAATAAATCATCTAACACGGTGGCTGGACGACGAATTGTTGATGTGTGTTGGAGCGCGTGGTCGGAGAGCCAGTGTTCTTAGGCCCAGAATAAATCACCTAACACGGTGGTTGGACGGTGACTTGTTGATGTTTGTTGGAGCGCGAGGTCGGAGAGCCCGTGTTCTTAGGCCCAGAACAAATCATCTAACACGGTGGCTGGACGGTGAATTGTTGACGTTTGTTGGAGCGCGAGGTCGGAGAGCCCGTGATCTCAGGCCCAGAATAAATCATCTAACACGGTGGCTAGACGACGAATTGTTGATGTTTGTTGGAGCGCGAGGTCGGAGAGCCCGTGTTCTCAGGCCCAGAATTAATCATCTAACACGGTGGCTGGACGACGAATTGTTGATGTGTGTTGGAGCGCGTGGTCGGAGCGCCCGTGTTCTCAGGCCCAGAATAAATCATCTAACACGGTGGCTCGACGGTGAATTGTTGATGTTTGTTGGAGCGCGAGGTCGGAGAGCCCGTGTTCTCAGGCCCAGAATGAATCATCTAACACGGTGGCTGGACGGTGAATTGTTGATGTTTGTTGGAGCGCGAGGTCGGAGAGCCCGTGTTCTCAGGCTCAGAATAAATCGTCTAACACGGTGGCTGGACGACGAATTGTTGATGTTTGTTGGAGCGCGAGGTCGGAGAGCCCGTGTTCTCAGGCCCAGAATGAATCATCTAACACGGTGGCTGGACGGTGAATTGTTGATGTTTGTTGGAGCGCGAGGTCGGAGAGCCCGTGTTCTCAGGCCCAGAATAAATCACCTAACACGGTGGCTGGACGGTGAATTGTTGATGTTTGTTGGAGCGCGAGGTCGGAGAGCCAGTGTTCTCAGGCCCAGAATAAATCACCTAACACGGTGGCTGGACGGTGACTTGTTGATGTTTGTTGGAGCGCGAGGTCGGAGAGCCCGTGTTCTCAGGCCCAGAATAAATCACCTAACACGGTGGCTGGACGGTGAATTGTTGATGTTTGTTGAAGCGCGAGGTCGGAGAGCCCGTGTTCTCAGGCCCAGAATAAATCATCCAAAACGGTGGCTGGACGTTGAATTGTTGATGTTTGTTGGAGCGCGAGGTCGGAGAGCCCGTGTTCTCAGGCCCAGAATAAATCACCTAACACGGTGGCTGGACGGTGAATTGTTCATGTTTGTTGGAGCGCGAGGTCGGAGAGCCCGTGTTCTCAGGCCCACAATAAATCATCTAACACGGTGACTGGACGGTGAATTGTTGATGTTTGTTGGAGCGCGAGGTCGGAGAGCCCTTGTTCTCAGGCCCAGAATAAATCGTCTAACACGGTGACTGGACGGTGAATTGTTGATGTTTGTTGGAGCGCGAGGTCGGAGAGCCCGTGTTCTCAGGCCCAGAATAAATCATCTAACACGGTGGCTGGACGGTGAATTGTTGATGTTTGTTGGAGCGCGAGGTCGGAGAGCCTGTGTTCTCAGGCCCAGAATAAATCATCTAACACGGTGACTGGACGGTGAATTGTTGATGTTTGTTGGAGCGCGAGGTCGGAGAGCCCGTGTTCTCAGGCCCAGGATAAATCGTCTAACACGGTGACTGGACGGTGAATTGTTGATGTTTGTTGGAGCGCGAGGTCGGAGAGCCCGTGTTCTCAGGCCCAGAATAAATCGTCTAACACGGTGACTGGACGGTGAATTGTTGATGTTTGTTGGAGCGCGAGGTCAGAGAGCCCGTGTTCTCAGGATAGAATAAATCGCTTAACACGGTGGATGGACGGTGAATTTTTGATGTTTGTTGGAGCGCGAGGTCGGAGAGCCCGTGTTCTCAGGCCCAGAATAAATCATCCAACACGGTGGCTGGACGGTGAATTGTTGATGTTTGTTGGAGCGCGAGGTCGGAGAGCCCGTGTTCTCAGGCCCAGAATAGATCATCTGAAACGGTGGCTGGACGGTGAATTGTTGATGTTTGTTGGAGCGCGAGGTCGGAGAGCCCGTGTTCTTAGGCCCAGAATAATTCACCTAACACGGTGGCTGGACGACGAATGTTTGATGTTTGTTGGAGCGCGAGGTCGGAGAGCCCGTGTTCTTATGCCCAGAATAAATCATCTAACACGGTGGCTGGACGGTGAATTGAAGATGTTTGTTGGAGCGCGAGGTCAGAGAGCCCGTGTTCTCAGGCCCAGAATAAATCGCCTAACACGGTGTCTGGACGACGAATTGTTGATGTTTGTTGGATCGCGAGGTCAGAGAGCCCGTGTTCTCAGGCCCAGAATAAATCGCCTAACACGGTGTCTGGACGACGAATTGTTGATGTTTGTTGGAGCGCGAGGTCAGAGAGCCCGTGTTCTTAGGCCCAGAATAAATCGCCTAACACGGTGTGCTGGACGACGAATTGTTGATGTTTGTTGGAGCGCGAGGTCGGAGAGCCCGTGCTTTCAGGCCCAGAATAAATCACCTAACACGGTGACTGTACGGTGAATTGTTGATGTTTGTTGGAGCGCGTGGTCGGAGAGCCCGTGTTCTTAGGCACAGAATTAATCACCTAACACGGTGGCTGGACGACGAATTGTTGATGTTTGTTGGAGCGCGAGGTCAGAGAGCCCGTGTTCTTAGGACCAGATAAATCATCTAACACGGTGGCTGGACGGTGAATTGTTGATGTTTGTTGGAGCGCGAGGTCGGAGAGCCCGTGTTCTTAGGCCCAGAATAAATCATCTAACACGGTGGCTGGAGGGTGAATTGTAGATGTTTGTTGGAGCGCGAGGTCCGAGAGCCCTTGTTTCAGGCTCAGAAAAAATCATCTAACACGGTGGCTGGACGGTGAATTGTTGATGTTTGTTGGAGCGCGAGGTCGGAGAGCCCGTGTTCTCAGGCCCAGAATAAATCACCTAACACGGTGGCTGGACTGTGAATTGTTGATGTTTGTTGGAGCGCGAGGTCAAGAGCCCGTGTTCCTAGGCCCAGAATAAATCACCTAACACGGTGGCTGGACGACGAATTGTTGATGTTTGTCGGAGCGCGAGGTCGGAGAGCCCGTGATTTAGGCCCAGAATAAATCATCCAACCCGGTGACTGGACGGTGAATCGTTGATGTTTGTTGGAGTGCGAGGTCGGAGAGCCCGTGTTCTTAGGCCCAGAATGAATCATCTAACACGGTGGCTGGACGACGAATGTTTGATGTTTGTTGAGCGCGAGGTCGGAGAGCCCGTGTTTTTGGGCCCGGAATAAATCACCTTACACGGTGACTTGACGGTGAATCGTTGATGTTTGTTGGAGCGCGAGGTCGGAGAGCCCCTGTTCTTAGGCCCAGAATGAATCACCTAACACGGTGGCTGGACGGTGAATTGTTGATGTTAGTTGGAGCGCGAGGTCGGAGAGCCCGTGTTCTTAGGCCCAGAATGAATCACCTAACACGGTGGCTGGACGGTGAATCGTTGATGTTTGTTGGAGCGCGAGGTCGGAGAGCCCGTGCTTTCAGGCCCAGAATAAATCACCTAACACGGTGACTGGACGGTGAATTGTTGATGTTTGTTGGAGCGCGAGGTCGGAGAGCCCGTGTTCTTAGGCCCAGAATAAATCACCTAACACGGTGACTGGACGGTGAATTGTTGATGTTTGTTGGAGCGCGAGGTCGGAGAGCCCGTGTTCTTAGGCCCAGAATAAATCACCTAACACGGTGACTGGACGGTGAATTGTTGATGTTTGTTGGAGCGCGAGGTCGGAGAGCCCGTGTTCTTAGGCCCAGAATAAATCGTCCAACACGGTGGCTGGACGACGAATTGTTGATGTTTGTTGGAGCGCGAGGTCGGAGAGCCCGTGTTCTTAGGCCCAGAATAAATCACCTAACACGGTGACTGGACGGTGAATTGTTGATGTTTGTTGGAGCGCGAGGTCGGAGAGCCCGTGTTCTTAGGCCCAGAATAAATCACCTAACA
The DNA here is from genome assembly GCA_964007535.1 of Brachyptera risi. Classification (NCBI taxonomy): domain Eukaryota; kingdom Metazoa; phylum Arthropoda; class Insecta; order Plecoptera; family Taeniopterygidae; genus Brachyptera; species Brachyptera risi. Next base: position 4,845,670 of record OZ023335.1, read on the forward strand.
CGGTGGCTGGACGGTAAATTGTTGATGTTTGTTGGAGCGCGAGGTCGGAGAGCCCGTGTTCCTAGGCCCAGAATAAATCACATAACACGGTGGCTGGACGAGGAATTGTTGATGTTTGTTGGAACGCGAGGTCGGAGAGCCCGTGATTCAGGCCCAGAATAAATCATCCAACCCGGTGACTGGACGGTGAATCGTTGATGTTTGTTGGAGCGCGAGGTCGGAGAGCCCGTGTTCTTAGGCCCAGAATGATTCATCTAACACGGTGGCTGGACGACGAATGTTTGATGTTTGTTGGAGCGCGAGGTCGGAGAGCCCGTGTTTTTGGGCCCAGAATAAATCACCTAACACGGTGGCTGGACGGTGAATTGTTTATGTTTGTTGGAGCGCGAGGTCGGAGAGCCCGTGATTTTAGGCCCAGAATAAATCATCTAACACGGTGGCTGGACGGTGAATTGTTGATGTTTGTTGGAGCGCGAGGTCGGAGAGACCGTGATTTCAGGCCCAGAATGAATCGTCCAACACGGTGTGCTGGACGACGAATTGTTGATGTTTGTTGGAGCGCGAGGTCGGAGAGCCCGTGATTTTAGGCCCAGAATAAATCATCTAACACGGTGGCTGGACGGTGAATCGTTGACGTTTGTTGGAGCTCTAGGTCGGAGAGCCCGTGTTCTTAGGCCCAGAATAAGTCACCTAACACGGCTGCTGGACGACGGATTGTTGATGTTTGTTGGAGCGCGAGGTCGGAGAGCCCGTGTTTTTAGGCCCAGATTGAATCATCCAACACGGTGGCTGGACGGTGAATTGTTGATGTGTGTTGGAGCGCGAGGTCGGAGAGCCCGTGTTCTTATGCCCAGAATAAATCACCTAACACGGTGACTGAACGGTGAATTGTTGATGTTTGTTTGAGCGCGAGGTCGGAGAGCCCGTGTTCTTAGGCCCAGAATAAATCACCTAACACGGTGGCTGGAGGGTGAATTGTTGATGTTCGTTGGAGCGCGAGGTCGGAGAGCCCGTGTTCTCAGGCCCAGAATAAATCACCTAACACGGTGGCTGGAGGGTGAATTGTTGATGTTTGTTGTAGCGCGTGGTCGGAGAGCCCGTGTTCTTAGGCCCAGAATAAATCATCTAACACGGTGGCTGGACGGTGAATTGTTGATGTTTGTTGGAGCGCGAGGTCGGAGAGCCCGTGTTCTCAGGCTCAGAATAAATCGTCTAACACGGTGGCTGGACGGTGAATTGTTGATGTTTGTTGAAGCGCGAGGTCGGAGAGCCCGTGTTCTTAGGCCTAGAATAAATCGTCTAACACGGTGGCTGGAGGGTGAATTGCTGATGTTTGTTGGAGCGCGAGGTCGGAGAGCCCGTGTTTTTAGGCCCAGAATAAATCATCTAACACGGTGGCTGGACGGTGAATTGTTGATGTTTGTTGTTCTGCGAGGTCGGAGAGCCCGTGTTCTCAGGCCCAGATAAATCATCTAACACGGTGGCTGGAGGGTGAATTGTTGATGTTTGTTGGAGCGCGAGGTCGGAGAGCCCGTGTTCTCAGGCCCAGAATAATTCACCTAACACGGTGGCTGGACGACGAATGTTTGATGTTTGTTGTAGCGCGAGGTCGGAGAGCCCGTGTTTTTAGCCCCAGAATAGTTCACCTAACACGGTGGCTGGACGACGAATGTTTGATGTTTGTTGGAGCGCGAGGTCGGAGAGCCCGTGTTTTTAGGCCCAGAATAAATCGTCCAACACGGTGGCTGGAGGGTGAATTGCTGATGTTTGTTGGAGCGCGAGGTCGGAGAGCCCGTGTTCTTAGGCCCAGGATAAATCACCCAACACGGTGGCTGGACGGTGAATTGTCGATGTTTGTTGGAGCGCGAGGTCGGAGAGCCCGTGTTTTTGGGCCCAGAATGAATCACCTAACACGGTGGCTGGACGGTGAATTGTTGATGTTAGTTGGAGCGCGAGGTCGGAGAACCCGTGTTCTTAGGCCCAGAATGAATCACCTAACACGGTGGCTGGACGGTGAATCGTTGATGTTTGTTGGAGCGCGAGGTCGGAGAGCCCGTGCTTTCAGGCCCAGAATAAATCACCTAACACGGTGACTGGACGGTGAATTGTTGATGTTTGTTGGAGCGCGAGGTCGGAGAGCCCGTGTTCTTAGGCCCAGAATAAATCACCTAACACGGTGACTGGACGGTGAATTGTTGATGTTTGTTGGAGCGCGAGGTCGGAGAGCCCGTGTTCTTAGGCCCAGAATAAATCACCTAACACGGTGACTGGACGGTGAATTGTTGATGTTTGTTGGAGCGCGAGGTCGGAGAGCCCGTGTTCTTAGGCCCAGAATAAATCGTCTAACACGGTGGCTGGACGACGAATTGTTGATGTTTGTTGGAGCGCGAGGTCGGAGAGCCCGTGTTCTTAGGCCCAGAATAAATCACCTAACACGGTGACTGGACGGTGAATTGTTGATGTTTGTTGGAGCGCGAGGTCGGAGAGCCCGTGTTCTTAGGCCCAGAATAAATCACCTAACACGGTGGCTGGACGGTAAATTGTTGATGTTTGTTGGAGCGCGAGGTCGGAGAGCCCGTGTTCCTAGGCCCAGAATAAATCACCTAACACGGTGGCTGGACGACGAATTGTTGATGTTTGTTGGAGCGCGAGGTCGGAGAGCCCGTGATTTAGGCCCAGAATAAATCATCCAACCCGGTGACTGGACGGTGAATCGTTGATGTTTGTTGGAGCGCGAGGTCGGAGAGCCCGTGTTCTTAGGCCCAGAATGAATCATCTAACACGGTGGCTGGACGACGAATGTTTGATGTTTGTTGGAGCGCGAGGTCGGAGAGCCCGTGTTTTTGGGCCCAGAATAAATCACCTAACACGGTGGCTGGACGGTGAATTGTTTATGTTTGTTGGAGCGCGAGGTCGGAGAGCCCGTGATTTTAGGCCCAGAATAAATCATCTAACACGGTGGCTGGACGGTGAATTGTTGATGTTTGTTGGAGCGCGAGGTCGGAGAGACCGTGATTTCAGGCCCAGAATGAATCGTCCAACACGGTGTGCTGGACGACGAATTGTTGATGTTTGTTGGAGCGCGAGGTCGGAGAGCCCGTGATTTTAGGCCCAGAATAAATCATCTAACACGGTGGCTGGACGGTGAATCGTTGATGTTTGTTGGAGCTCTAGGTCGGAGAGCCCGTGTTCTTAGGCCCAGAATAAGTCACCTAACACGGCTGCTGGACGACGGATTGTTGATGTTTGTTGGAGCGCGAGGTCGGAGAGCCCGTGTTTTTAGGCCCAGATTGAATCATCCAACACGGTGGCTGGACGGTGAATTGTTGATGTGTGTTGGAGCGCGAGGTCGGAGAGCCCGTGTTCTTATGCCCAGAATAAATCACCTAACACGGTGACTGAACGGTGAATTGTTGATGTTTGTTTGAGCGCGAGGTCGGAGAGCCCGTGTTCTTAGGCCCAGAATGAATCACCTAACACGGTGGCTGGAGGGTGAATTGTTGATGTTCGTTGGAGCGCGAGGTCGGAGAGCCCGTGTTCTCAGGCCCAGAATAAATCACCTAACACGGTGGCTGGAGGGTGAATTGTTGATGTTTGTTGTAGCGCGTGGTCGGAGAGCCCGTGTTCTTAGGCCCAGAATAAATCATCTAACACGGTGGCTGGACGGTGAATTGTTGATGTTTGTTGGAGCGCGAGGTCGGAGAGCCCGTGTTTTCAGGCTCAGAATAAATCGTCTAACACGGTGGCTGGACGGTGAATTGTTGATGTTTGTTGAAGCGCGAGGTCGGAGAGCCCGTGTTCTTAGGCCTAGAATAAATCGTCTAACACGGTGGCTGGAGGGTGAATTGCTGATGTTTGTTGGAGCGCGAGGTCGGAGAGCCCGTGTTTTTAGGCCCAGAATAAATCATCTAACACGGTGGCTGGACGGTGAATTGTTGATGTTTGTTGTTCTGCGAGGTCGGAGAGCCCGTGTTCTCAGGCCCAGATAAATCATCTAACACGGTGGCTGGAGGGTGAATTGTTGATGTTTGTTGGAGCGCGAGGTCGGAGAGCCCGTGTTCTCAGGCCCAGAATAATTCACCTAACACGGTGGCTGGACGACGAATGTTTGATGTTTGTTGTAGCGCGAGGTCGGAGAGCCCGTGTATCTAGCCCCAGAATAGTTCACCTAACACGGTGGCTGGACGACGAATGTTTGATGTTTGTTGGAGCGCGAGGTCGGAGAGCCCGTGTTTTTAGGCCCAGAATAAATCGTCCAACACGGTGGCTGGAGGGTGAATTGCTGATGTTTGTTGGAGCGCGAGGTCGGAGAGCCCGTGTTCTTAGGCCCAGGATAAATCACCCAACACGGTGGCTGGACGGTGAATTGTCGATGTTTGTTGGAGCGCGAGGTCGGAGAGCCCGTGTTTTTAGGCCCAGAATAAATCATCTAACACGGTGGCTGGACGGTGAATTGTTGATGTTTGTTGTAGCGCGAGGTCGGAGAGCCCGTGTTCTCAGGCCCAGATAAATCATCTAACACGGTGGCTGGAGGGTGAATTGTTGATGTTTGTTGGAGCGCGAGGTCGGAGAGCCTGTGTTCTCAGGCCCAGAATAAATCATCTAACACGGTGACTGGACGGTGAATTGTTGATGTTTGTTGGAGCGCGAGGTCGGATAGCCCGTGTTCTCAGGCCCAGGATAAATCGTCTAACACGGTGACTGGACGGTGAATTGTTGATGTTTGTTGGAGCGCGAGGTCGGAGAGCCCGTGTTCTCAGGCCCAGAATAAATCGTCTAACACGGTGACTGGACGGTGAATTGTTGATGTTTGTTGGAGCGCGAGGTCAGAGAGCCCGTGTTCTCAGGCCCAGAATAAATCGCCCAACACGGTGGATGGACGGTGAATTTTTGATGTTTGTTGGAGCGCGAGGTCGGAGAGCCCGTGTTCTCAGGCCCAGAATAGATCATCTAACACGGTGGCTGGACGGTGAATTGTTGATGTTTGTTGGAGCGCGAGGTCGGAGAGCCCGTGTTCTCAGGCCCAGAATAGATCATCTGACACGGTGGCTGGACGGTGAATTGTTGATGTTTGTTGGAGCGCGAGGTCGGAGAGCCCGTGTTCCTAGGCCCAGAATAATTCACCTAACACGGTGGCTGGACGACGAATGTTTGATGTTTGTTGGAGCGCGAGGTCGGAGAGCCCGTGTTCTTATGCCCGGAATAAATCATCTAACACGGTGGCTGGACGGTGAATTGAAGATGTTTGTTGGAGCGCGAGGTCGGAGAGCCCGTGCTTTTAGACCCAGAATAAATCATCCAACACGGTTGCTGGACGGTGAATTGTTGATGTTTGTTGTAGCGCGAGGTCAGAGAGCCCGTGTTCTCAGGCCCAGAATAAATCGCCTAACACGGTGTCTGGACGACGAATTGTTGATGTTTGTTGGAGCGCGAGGTCAGGGGCCCGTGTTCTTAGGCCCAGAATAAATCGCCTAACACGGTGTGCTGGACGACGAATTGTTGATGTTTGTTGGAGCGCGAGGTCGGAGAGCCCGTGCTTTCAGGCCCAGAATAAATCACCTAACACGGTGACTGTACGGTGAATTGTTGATGTTTGTTGGAGCGCGAGGTCGGAGAGCCCGTGTTCTTAGGCACAGAATTAATCACCTAACACGGTGGCTGGACGACGAATTGTTGATGTTTGTTGGAGCGCGAGGTCGGAGAGCCCGTGTTTTTAGCCCCAGAATAGTTCACCTAACACGGTGGCTGGACGACGAATGTTTGATGTTTGTTGGAGCGCGAGGTCGGAGAGCCCGTGTTTTTAGGCCCAGAATAAATCGTCCAACACGGTGGCTGGAGGGTGAATTGCTGATGTTTGTTGGAGCGCGAGGTCGGAGAGCCCGTGTTCTCAGGCCCAGAATAATTCACCTAACACGGTGGCTGGACGACGAATGTTTGATGTTTGTTGGAGCGCGAGGTCGGAGAGCCCGTGTTTTTAGCCCCAGAATAGTTCACCTAACACGGTGGCTGGACGACGAATGTTTGATGTTTGTTGGAGCGCGAGGTCGGAGAGCCCGTGTTTTTAGGCCCAGAATAAATCATCCAACACGGTGGCTGGAGGGTGAATTGCTGATGTTTGTTGGAGCGCGAGGTCGGAGAGCCCGTGTTCTTAGGCCCAGGATAAATCACCCAACACGGTGGCTGGACGGTGAATTGTCGATGTTTGTTGGAGCGCGAGGTCGGAGAGCCCGTGTTTTTAGGCCCAGAATAAATCATCTAACACGGTGGCTGGACGGTGAATTGTTGATGTTTGTTGTAGCGCGAGGTCGGAGAGCCCGTGTTCTCAGGCCCAGATAAATCATCTAACACGGTGGCTGGAGGGTGAATTGTTGATGTTTGTTGGAGCGCGAGGTCGGAGAGCCTGTGTTCTCAGGCCCAGAATAAATCATCTAACACGGTGACTGGACGGTGAATTGTTGATGTTTGTTGGAGCGCGAGGTCGGATAGCCCGTGTTCTCAGGCCCAGGATAAATCGTCTAAAACGGTGACTGGACGGTGAATTGTTGATGTTTGTTGGAGCGCGAGGTCGGAGAGCCCGTGTTCTCAGGCCCAGAATAAATCGTCTAACACGGTGACTGGACGGTGAATTGTTGATGTTTGTTGGAGCGCGAGGTCAGAGAGCCCGTGTTCTCAGGCCCAGAATAAATCGCCCAACACGGTGGATGGACGGTGAATTTTTGATGTTTGTCGGAGCGCGAGGTCGGAGAGCCCGTGATTTAGGCCCAGAATAAATCATCCAACCCGGTGACTGGACGGTGAATCGTTGATGTTTGTTGGAGCGCGAGGTCGGAGAGCCCGTGTTCTTAGGCCCAGAATAAATCATCTAACACGGTGGCTGGACGACGAATGTTTGATGTTTGTTGGAGCGCGAGGTCGGAGAGCCCGTGTTTTTGGGCCCAGAATAAATCACCTAACACGGTGACTTGACGGTGAATCGTTGATGTTTGTTGGAGCGCGAGGTCGGAGAGCCCCTGTTCTTAGGCCCAGAATAAATCATCTAACACGGTGGCTGGACGAGGAATTGTTGATGTTTGTTGGAGCGCGAGGTCGGAGAGCCCGTGATTCAGGCCCAGAATAAATCATCCAACCCGGTGACTGGACGGTGAATCGTTGATGTTTGTTGGAGCGCGAGGTCGGAGAGCCCGTGTTCTTAGGCCCAGAATGAATCATCTAACACGGTGGCTGGACGACGAATGTTTGATGTTTGTTGGAGCGCGAGGTCGGAGAGCCCGTGTTTTTGGGCCCAGAATAAATCACCTAACACGGTGGCTGGACGGTGAATTGTTTATGTTTGTTGGAGCGCGAGGTCGGAGAGCCCGTGATTTTAGGCCCAGAATAAATCATCTAACACGGTGGCTGGACGGTGAATTGTTGATGTTTGTTGGAGCGCGAGGTCGGAGAGACCGTGATTTCAGGCCCAGAATGAATCGTCCAACACGGTGTGCTGGACGACGAATTGTTGATGTTTGTTGGAGCGCGAGGTCGGAGAGCCCGTGATTTTAGGCCCAGAATAAATCATCTAACACGGTGGCTGGACGGTGAATCGTTGATGTTTGTTGGAGCTCTAGGTCGGAGAGCCCGTGTTCTTAGGCCCAGAATAAGTCACCTAACACGGCTGCTGGACGACGGATTGTTGATGTTTGTTGGAGCGCGAGGTCGGAGAGCCCGTGTTTTTAGGCCCAGATTGAATCATCCAACACGGTGGCTGGACGGTGAATTGTTGATGTGTGTTGGAGCGCGAGGTCGGAGAGCCCGTGTTCTTATGCCCAGAATAAATCACCTAACACGGTGACTGAACGGTGAATTGTTGATGTTTGTTTGAGCGCGAGGTCGGAGAGCCCGTGTTCTTAGGCCCAGAATAAATCACCTAACACGGTGGCTGGAGGGTGAATTGTTGATGTTCGTTGGAGCGCGAGGTCGGAGAGCCCGTGTTCTCAGGCCCAGAATAAATCACCTAACACGGTGGCTGGAGGGTGAATTGTTGATGTTTGTTGTAGCGCGTGGTCGGAGAGCCCGTGTTCTTAGGCCCAGAATAAATCATCTAACACGGTGGCTGGACGGTGAATTGTTGATGTTTGTTGGAGCGCGAGGTCGGAGAGCCCGTGTTTTCAGGCTCAGAATAAATCGTCTAACACGGTGGCTGGACGGTGAATTGTTGATGTTTGTTGAAGCGCGAGGTCGGAGAGCCCGTGTTCTTAGGCCTAGAATAAATCGTCTAACACGGTGGCTGGAGGGTGAATTGCTGATGTTTGTTGGAGCGCGAGGTCGGAGAGCCCGTGTTTTTAGGCCCAGAATAAATCATCTAACACGGTGGCTGGACGGTGAATTGTTGATGTTTGTTGTTCTGCGAGGTCGGAGAGCCCGTGTTCTCAGGCCCAGATAAATCATCTAACACGGTGGCTGGAGGGTGAATTGTTGATGTTTGTTGGAGCGCGAGGTCGGAGAGCCCGTGTTCTCAGGCCCAGAATAATTCACCTAACACGGTGGCTGGACGACGAATGTTTGATGTTTGTTGTAGCGCGAGGTCGGAGAGCCCGTGTATCTAGCCCCAGAATAGTTCACCTAACACGGTGGCTGGACGACGAATGTTTGATGTTTGTTGGAGCGCGAGGTCGGAGAGCCCGTGTTTTTAGGCCCAGAATAAATCGTCCAACACGGTGGCTGGAGGGTGAATTGCTGATGTTTGTTGGAGCGCGAGGTCGGAGAGCCCGTGTTCTTAGGCCCAGGATAAATCACCCAACACGGTGGCTGGACGGTGAATTGTCGATGTTTGTTGGAGCGCGAGGTCGGAGAGCCCGTGTTTTTAGGCCCAGAATAAATCATCTAACACGGTGGCTGGACGGTGAATTGTTGATGTTTGTTGTAGCGCGAGGTCGGAGAGCCCGTGTTCTCAGGCCCAGATAAATCATCTAACACGGTGGCTGGAGGGTGAATTGTTGATGTTTGTTGGAGCGCGAGGTCGGAGAGCCTGTGTTCTCAGGCCCAGAATAAATCATCTAACACGGTGACTGGACGGTGAATTGTTGATGTTTGTTGGAGCGCGAGGTCGGATAGCCCGTGTTCTCAGGCCCAGGATAAATCGTCTAACACGGTGACTGGACGGTGAATTGTTGATGTTTGTTGGAGCGCGAGGTCGGAGAGCCCGTGTTCTCAGGCCCAGAATAAATCGTCTAACACGGTGACTGGACGGTGAATTGTTGATGTTTGTTGGAGCGCGAGGTCAGAGAGCCCGTGTTCTCAGGCCCAGAATAAATCGCCCAACACGGTGGATGGACGGTGAATTTTTGATGTTTGTTGGAGCGCGAGGTCGGAGAGCCCGTGTTCTCAGGCCCAGAATAGATCATCTAACACGGTGGCTGGACGGTGAATTGTTGATGTTTGTTGGAGCGCGAGGTCGGAGAGCCCGTGTTCTCAGGCCCAGAATAGATCATCTGACACGGTGGCTGGACGGTGAATTGTTGATGTTTGTTGGAGCGCGAGGTCGGAGAGCCCGTGTTCCTAGGCCCAGAATAATTCACCTAACACGGTGGCTGGACGACGAATGTTTGATGTTTGTTGGAGCGCGAGGTCGGAGAGCCCGTGTTCTTATGCCCGGAATAAATCATCTAACACGGTGGCTGGACGGTGAATTGAAGATGTTTGTTGGAGCGCGAGGTCGGAGAGCCCGTGCTTTTAGACCCAGAATAAATCATCCAACACGGTTGCTGGACGGTGAATTGTTGATGTTTGTTGTAGCGCGAGGTCAGAGAGCCCGTGTTCTCAGGCCCAGAATAAATCGCCTAACACGGTGTCTGGACGACGAATTGTTGATGTTTGTTGGAGCGCGAGGTCAGGGGCCCGTGTTCTTAGGCCCAGAATAAATCGCCTAACACGGTGTGCTGGACGACGAATTGTTGATGTTTGTTGGAGCGCGAGGTCGGAGAGCCCGTGCTTTCAGGCCCAGAATAAATCACCTAACACGGTGACTGTACGGTGAATTGTTGATGTTTGTTGGAGCGCGAGGTCGGAGAGCCCGTGTTCTTAGGCACAGAATTAATCACCTAACACGGTGGCTGGACGACGAATTGTTGATGTTTGTTGGAGCGCGAGGTCGGAGAGCCCGTGTTTTTAGCCCCAGAATAGTTCACCTAACACGGTGGCTGGACGACGAATGTTTGATGTTTGTTGGAGCGCGAGGTCGGAGAGCCCGTGTTTTTAGGCCCAGAATAAATCGTCCAACACGGTGGCTGGAGGGTGAATTGATGATGTTTGTTGGAGCGCGAGGTCGGAGAGCCCGTGTTCTCAGGCCCAGAATAATTCACCTAACACGGTGGCTGGACGACGAATGTTTGATGTTTGTTGGAGCGCGAGGTCGGAGAGCCCGTGTTTTTAGCCCCAGAATAGTTCACCTAACACGGTGGCTGGACGACGAATGTTTGATGTTTGTTGGAGCGCGAGGTCGGAGAGCCCGTGTTTTTAGGCCCAGAATAAATCATCCAACACGGTGGCTGGAGGGTGAATTGCTGATGTTTGTTGGAGCGCGAGGTCGGAGAGCCCGTGTTCTTAGGCCCAGGATAAATCACCCAACACGGTGGCTGGACGGTGAATTGTCGATGTTTGTTGGAGCGCGAGGTCGGAGAGCCCGTGTTTTTAGGCCCAGAATAAATCATCTAACACGGTGGCTGGACGGTGAATTGTTGATGTTTGTTGTAGCGCGAGGTCGGAGAGCCCGTGTTCTCAGGCCCAGATAAATCATCTAACACGGTGGCTGGAGGGTGAATTGTTGATGTTTGTTGGAGCGCGAGGTCGGAGAGCCTGTGTTCTCAGGCCCAGAATAAATCATCTAACACGGTGACTGGACGGTGAATTGTTGATGTTTGTTGGAGCGCGAGGTCGGATAGCCCGTGTTCTCAGGCCCAGGATAAATCGTCTAAAACGGTGACTGGACGGTGAATTGTTGATGTTTGTTGGAGCGCGAGGTCGGAGAGCCCGTGTTCTCAGGCCCAGAATAAATCGTCTAACACGGTGACTGGACGGTGAATTGTTGATGTTTGTTGGAGCGCGAGGTCAGAGAGCCCGTGTTCTCAGGCCCAGAATAAATCGCCCAACACGGTGGATGGACGGTGAATTTTTGATGTTTGTCGGAGCGCGAGGTCGGAGAGCCCGTGATTTAGGCCCAGAATAAATCATCCAACCCGGTGACTGGACGGTGAATCGTTGATGTTTGTTGGAGCGCGAGGTCGGAGAGCCCGTGTTCTTAGGCCCAGAATAAATCATCTAACACGGTGGCTGGACGACGAATGTTTGATGTTTGTTGGAGCGCGAGGTCGGAGAGCCCGTGTTTTTGGGCCCAGAATAAATCACCTAACACGGTGACTTGACGGTGAATCGTTGATGTTTGTTGGAGCGCGAGGTCGGAGAGCCCCTGTTCTTAGGCCCAGAATAAATCATCTAACACGGTGGCTGGACGAGGAATTGTTGATGTTTGTTGGAGCGCGAGGTCGGAGAGCCCGTGATTCAGGCCCAGAATAAATCATCCAACCCGGTGACTGGACGGTGAATCGTTGATGTTTGTTGGAGCGCGAGGTCGGAGAGCCCGTGTTCTTAGGCCCAGAATGATTCATCTAACACGGTGGCTGGACGACGAATGTTTGATGTTTGTTGGAGCGCGAGGTCGGAGAGCCCGTGTTTTTGGGCCCAGAATAAATCACCTAACACGGTGGCTGGACGGTGAATTGTTTATGTTTGTTGGAGCGCGAGGTCGGAGAGCCCGTGATTTTAGGCCCAGAATAAATCATCTAACACGGTGGCTGGACGGTGAATTGTTGATGTTTGTTGGAGCGCGAGGTCGGAGAGACCGTGATTTCAGGCCCAGAATGAATCGTCCAACACGGTGTGCTGGAAGACGAATTGTTGATGTTTGTTGGAGCGCGAGGTCGGAGAGCCCGTGATTTTAGGCCCAGAATAAATCATCTAACACGGTGGCTGGACGGTGAATCGTTGATGTTTGTTGGAGCTCTAGGTCGGAGAGCCCGTGTTCTTAGGCCCAGAATAAGTCACCTAACACGGCTGCTGGACGACGGATTGTTGATGTTTGTTGGAGCGCGAGGTCGGAGAGCCCGTGTTTTTAGGCCCAGATTGAATCATCCAACACGGTGGCTGGACGGTGAATTGTTGATGTGTGTTGGAGCGCGAGGTCGGAGAGCCCGTGTTCTTATGCCCAGAATAAATCACCTAACACGGTGACTGAACGGTGAATTGTTGATGTTTGTTTGAGCGCGAGGTCGGAGAGCCCGTGTTCTTAGGCCCAGAATAAATCACCTAACACGGTGGCTGGAGGGTGAATTGTTGATGTTCGTTGGAGCGCGAGGTCGGAGAGCCCGTGTTCTCAGGCCCAGAATAAATCACCTAACACGGTGGCTGGAGGGTGAATTGTTGATGTTTGTTGTAGCGCGTGGTCGGAGAGCCCGTGTTCTTAGGCCCAGAATAAATCATCTAACACGGTGGCTGGACGGTGAATTGTTGATGTTTGTTGGAGCGCGAGGTCGGAGAGCCCGTGTTCTCAGGCTCAGAATAAATCGTCTAACACGGTGGCTGGACGGTGAATTGTTGATGTTTGTTGAAGCGCGAGGTCGGAGAGCCCGTGTTCTTAGGCCTAGAATAAATCGTCTAACACGGTGGCTGGAGGGTGAATTGCTGATGTTTGTTGGAGCGCGAGGTCGGAGAGCCCGTGTTTTTAGGCCCAGAATAAATCATCTAACACGGTGGCTGGACGGTGAATTGTTGATGTTTGTTGTTCTGCGAGGTCGGAGAGCCCGTGTTCTCAGGCCCAGATAAATCATCTAACACGGTGGCTGGAGGGTGAATTGTTGATGTTTGTTGGAGCGCGAGGTCGGAGAGCCCGTGTTCTCAGGCCCAGAATAATTCACCTAACACGGTGGCTGGACGACGAATGTTTGATGTTTGTTGTAGCGCGAGGTCGGAGAGCCCGTGTTTTTAGCCCCAGAATAGTTCACCTAACACGGTGGCTGGACGACGAATGTTTGATGTTTGTTGGAGCGCGAGGTCGGAGAGCCCGTGTTTTTGGGCCCAGAATAAATCGTCCAACACGGTGGCTGGAGGGTGAATTGCTGATGTTTGTTGGAGCGCGAGGTCGGAGAGCCCGTGTTCTTAGGCCCAGGATAAATCACCCAACACGGTGGCTGGACGGTGAATTGTCGATGTTTGTTGGAGCGCGAGGTCGGAGAGCCCGTGTTTTTGGGCCCAGAATGAATCACCTAACACGGTGGCTGGACGGTGAATTGTTGATGTTAGTTGGAGCGCGAGGTCGGAGAACCCGTGTTCTTAGGCCCAGAATGAATCACCTAACACGGTGGCTGGACGGTGAATCGTTGATGTTTGTTGGAGCGCGAGGTCGGAGAGCCCGTGCTTTCAGGCCCAGAATAAATCACCTAACACGGTGACTGGACGGTGAATTGTTGATGTTTGTTGGAGCGCGAGGTCGGAGAGCCCGTGTTCTTAGGCCCAGAATAAATCACCTAACACGGTGACTGGACGGTGAATTGTTGATGTTTGTTGGAGCGCGAGGTCGGAGAGCCCGTGTTCTTAGGCCCAGAATAAATCACCTAACACGGTGACTGGACGGTGAATTGTTGATGTTTGTTGGAGCGCGAGGTCGGAGAGCCCGTGTTCTTAGGCCCAGAATAAATCGTCTAACACGGTGGCTGGACGACGAATTGTTGATGTTTGTTGGAGCGCGAGGTCGGAGAGCCCGTGTTCTTAGGCCCAGAATAAATCACCTAACACGGTGACTGGACGGTGAATTGTTGATGTTTGTTGGAGCGCGAGGTCGGAGAGCCCGTGTTCTTAGGCCCAGAATAAATCACCTAACACGGTGGCTGGACGGTAAATTGTTGATGTTTGTTGGAGCGCGAGGTCGGAGAGCCCGTGTTCCTAGGCCCAGAATAAATCACCTAACACGGTGGCTGGACGACGAATTGTTGATGTTTGTTGGAGCGCGAGGTCGGAGAGCCCGTGATTTAGGCCCAGAATAAATCATCCAACCCGGTGACTGGACGGTGAATCGTTGATGTTTGTTGGAGCGCGAGGTCGGAGAGCCCGTGTTCTTAGGCCCAGAATGAATCATCTAACACGGTGGCTGGACGACGAATGTTTGATGTTTGTTGGAGCGCGAGGTCGGAGAGCCCGTGTTTTTGGGCCCAGAATAAATCACCTAACACGGTGGCTGGACGGTGAATTGTTTATGTTTGTTGGAGCGCGAGGTCGGAGAGCCCGTGATTTTAGGCCCAGAATAAATCATCTAACACGGTGGCTGGACGGTGAATTGTTGATGTTTGTTGGAGCGCGAGGTCGGAGAGACCGTGATTTCAGGCCCAGAATGAATCGTCCAACACGGTGTGCTGGACGACGAATTGTTGATGTTTGTTGGAGCGCGAGGTCGGAGAGCCCGTGATTTCAGGCCCAGAATAAATCATCTAACACGGTGGCTGGACGGTGAATCGTTGATGTTTGTTGGAGCTCTAGGTCGGAGAGCCCGTGTTCTTAGGCCCAGAATAAGTCACCTAACACGGCTGCTGGACGACGGATTGTTGATGTTTGTTGGAGCGCGAGGTCGGAGAGCCCGTGTTTTTAGGCCCAGATTGAATCATCCAACACGGTGGCTGGACGGTGAATTGTTGATGTGTGTTGGAGCGCGAGGTCGGAGAGCCCGTGTTCTTATGCCCAGAATAAATCACCTAACACGGTGACTGAACGGTGAATTGTTGATGTTTGTTTGAGCGCGAGGTCGGAGAGCCCGTGTTCTTAGGCCCAGAATAAATCACCTAACACGGTGGCTGGAGGGTGAATTGTTGATGTTCGTTGGAGCGCGAGGTCGGAGAGCCCGTGTTCTCAGGCCCAGAATAAATCACCTAACACGGTGGCTGGAGGGTGAATTGTTGATGTTTGTTGTAGCGCGTGGTCGGAGAGCCCGTGTTCTTAGGCCCAGAATAAATCATCTAACACGGTGGCTTGACGGTGAATTGTTGATGTTTGTTGGAGCGCGAGGTCGGAGAGC
Source organism: Brachyptera risi (assembly GCA_964007535.1). NCBI lineage: Eukaryota > Metazoa > Arthropoda > Insecta > Plecoptera > Taeniopterygidae > Brachyptera > Brachyptera risi. Next base: position 4,860,764 of record OZ023335.1, read on the forward strand.
CCGTGTTCTCAGGCTCAGAATAAATCGTCTAACACGGTGGCTGGACGGTGAATTGTTGATGTTTGTTGAAGCGCGAGGTCGGAGAGCCCGTGTTCTTAGGCCTAGAATAAATCGTCTAACACGGTGGCTGGAGGGTGAATTGCTGATGTTTGTTGGAGCGCGAGGTCGGAGAGCCCGTGTTTTTAGGCCCAGAATAAATCATCTAACACGGTGGCTGGACGGTGAATTGTTGATGTTTGTTGTTCTGCGAGGTCGGAGAGCCCGTGTTCTCAGGCCCAGATAAATCATCTAACACGGTGGCTGGAGGGTGAATTGTTGATGTTTGTTGGAGCGCGAGGTCGGAGAGCCCGTGTTCTCAGGCCCAGAATAATTCACCTAACACGGTGGCTGGACGACGAATGTTTGATGTTTGTTGTAGCGCGAGGTCGGAGAGCCCGTGTATCTAGCCCCAGAATAGTTCACCTAACACGGTGGCTGGACGACGAATGTTTGATGTTTGTTGGAGCGCGAGGTCGGAGAGCCCGTGTTTTTAGGCCCAGAATAAATCGTCCAACACGGTGGCTGGAGGGTGAATTGCTGATGTTTGTTGGAGCGCGAGGTCGGAGAGCCCGTGTTCTTAGGCCCAGGATAAATCACCCAACACGGTGGCTGGACGGTGAATTGTCGATGTTTGTTGGAGCGCGAGGTCGGAGAGCCCGTGTTTTTAGGCCCAGAATAAATCATCTAACACGGTGGCTGGACGGTGAATTGTTGATGTTTGTTGTAGCGCGAGGTCGGAGAGCCCGTGTTCTCAGGCCCAGATAAATCATCTAACACGGTGGCTGGAGGGTGAATTGTTGATGTTTGTTGGAGCGCGAGGTCGGAGAGCCTGTGTTCTCAGGCCCAGAATAAATCATCTAACACGGTGACTGGACGGTGAATTGTTGATGTTTGTTGGAGCGCGAGGTCGGATAGCCCGTGTTCTCAGGCCCAGGATAAATCGTCTAACACGGTGACTGGACGGTGAATTGTTGATGTTTGTTGGAGCGCGAGGTCGGAGAGCCCGTGTTCTCAGGCCCAGAATAAATCGTCTAACACGGTGACTGGACGGTGAATTGTTGATGTTTGTTGGAGCGCGAGGTCAGAGAGCCCGTGTTCTCAGGCCCAGAATAAATCGCCCAACACGGTGGATGGACGGTGAATTTTTGATGTTTGTTGGAGCGCGAGGTCGGAGAGCCCGTGTTCTCAGGCCCAGAATAGATCATCTAACACGGTGGCTGGACGGTGAATTGTTGATGTTTGTTGGAGCGCGAGGTCGGAGAGCCCGTGTTCTCAGGCCCAGAATAGATCATCTGACACGGTGGCTGGACGGTGAATTGTTGATGTTTGTTGGAGCGCGAGGTCGGAGAGCCCGTGTTCCTAGGCCCAGAATAATTCACCTAACACGGTGGCTGGACGACGAATGTTTGATGTTTGTTGGAGCGCGAGGTCGGAGAGCCCGTGTTCTTATGCCCGGAATAAATCATCTAACACGGTGGCTGGACGGTGAATTGAAGATGTTTGTTGGAGCGCGAGGTCGGAGAGCCCGTGCTTTTAGACCCAGAATAAATCATCCAACACGGTTGCTGGACGGTGAATTGTTGATGTTTGTTGTAGCGCGAGGTCAGAGAGCCCGTGTTCTCAGGCCCAGAATAAATCGCCTAACACGGTGTCTGGACGACGAATTGTTGATGTTTGTTGGAGCGCGAGGTCAGGGGCCCGTGTTCTTAGGCCCAGAATAAATCGCCTAACACGGTGTGCTGGACGACGAATTGTTGATGTTTGTTGGAGCGCGAGGTCGGAGAGCCCGTGCTTTCAGGCCCAGAATAAATCACCTAACCCGGTGACTGTACGGTGAATTGTTGATGTTTGTTGGAGCGCGAGGTCGGAGAGCCCGTGTTCTTAGGCACAGAATTAATCACCTAACACGGTGGCTGGACGACGAATTGTTGATGTTTGTTGGAGCGCGAGGTCGGAGAGCCCGTGTTTTTAGCCCCAGAATAGTTCACCTAACACGGTGGCTGGACGACGAATGTTTGATGTTTGTTGGAGCGCGAGGTCGGAGAGCCCGTGTTTTTAGGCCCAGAATAAATCGTCCAACACGGTGGCTGGAGGGTGAATTGCTGATGTTTGTTGGAGCGCGAGGTCGGAGAGCCCGTGTTCTCAGGCCCAGAATAATTCACCTAACACGGTGGCTGGACGACGAATGTTTGATGTTTGTTGGAGCGCGAGGTCGGAGAGCCCGTGTTTTTAGCCCCAGAATAGTTCACCTAACACGGTGGCTGGACGACGAATGTTTGATGTTTGTTGGAGCGCGAGGTCGGAGAGCCCGTGTTTTTAGGCCCAGAATAAATCATCCAACACGGTGGCTGGAGGGTGAATTGCTGATGTTTGTTGGAGCGCGAGGTCGGAGAGCCCGTGTTCTTAGGCCCAGGATAAATCACCCAACACGGTGGCTGGACGGTGAATTGTCGATGTTTGTTGGAGCGCGAGGTCGGAGAGCCCGTGTTTTTAGGCCCAGAATAAATCATCTAACACGGTGGCTGGACGGTGAATTGTTGATGTTTGTTGTAGCGCGAGGTCGGAGAGCCCGTGTTCTCAGGCCCAGATAAATCATCTAACACGGTGGCTGGAGGGTGAATTGTTGATGTTTGTTGGAGCGCGAGGTCGGAGAGCCTGTGTTCTCAGGCCCAGAATAAATCATCTAACACGGTGACTGGACGGTGAATTGTTGATGTTTGTTGGAGCGCGAGGTCGGATAGCCCGTGTTCTCAGGCCCAGGATAAATCGTCTAAAACGGTGACTGGACGGTGAATTGTTGATGTTTGTTGGAGCGCGAGGTCGGAGAGCCCGTGTTCTCAGGCCCAGAATAAATCGTCTAACACGGTGACTGGACGGTGAATTGTTGATGTTTGTTGGAGCGCGAGGTCAGAGAGCCCGTGTTCTCAGGCCCAGAATAAATCGCCCAACACGGTGGATGGACGGTGAATTTTTGATGTTTGTTGGAGCGCGAGGTCGGAGAGCCCGTGTTCTCAGGCCCAGAATAGATCATCTAACACGGTGGCTGGACGGTGAATTGTTGATGTTTGTTGGAGCGCGAGGTCGGAGAGCCCGTGTTCTCAGGCCCAGAATAGATCATCTGACACGGTGGCTGGACGGTGAATTGTTGATGTTTGTTGGAGCGCGAGGTCGGAGAGCCCGTGTTCCTAGGCCCAGAATAATTCACCTAACACGGTGGCTGGACGACGAATGTTTGATGTTTGTTGGAGCGCGAGGTCGGAGAGCCCGTGTTCTTATGCCCAGAATAAATCATCTAACACGGTGGCTGGACGGTGAATTGAAGATGTTTGTTGGAGCGCGAGGTCGGAGAGCCCGTGCTTTTAGACCCAGAATAAACCATCCAACACGGTGGCTGGACGGTGAATTGTTGATGTTTGTTGTAGCGCGAGGTCAGAGAGCCCGTGTTCTCAGGCCCAGAATAAATCGCCTAACACGGTGTCTGGACGACGAATTGTTGATGTTTGTTGGAGCGCGAGGTCAGGGGCCCGTGTTCTTAGGCCCAGAATAAATCGCCTAACACGGTGTGCTGGACGACGAATTGTTGATGTTTGTTGGAGCGCGAGGTCGGAGAGCCCGTGCTTTCAGGCCCAGAATAAATCACCTAACACGGTGACTGTACGGTGAATTGTTGATGTTTGTTGGAGCGCGAGGTCGGAGAGCCCGTGTTCTTAGGCACAGAATTAATCACCTAACACGGTGGCTGGACGACGAATTGTTGATGTTTGTTGGAGCGCGAGGTCGGAGAGCCCGTGTTCTTAGGCCCAGAATAAATCATCTAACACGGTGGCTGGAGGGTGAATTGTTGATGTTTGTTGGAGCGCGAGGTCCGAGAGCCCTTGTTTCAGGCTCAGAAAAAATCATCTAACACGGTGGCTGGACGGTGAATTGTTGATGTTTGTTGGAGCGCGAGGTCGGAGAGACCGTGTTCTCAGGCCCAGAATAAATCACCTAACACGGTGGCTGGACGGTGAATTGTTGATTTTTGTTGGAGCGCGAGGTCAAGAGCCCGTGTTCCTAGGCCCAGAATAAATCACCTAACACGGTGGCTGGACGACGAATTGTTGATGTTTGTCGGAGCGCGAGGTCGGAGAGCCCGTGATTTAGGCCCAGAATAAATCATCCAACCCGGTGACTGGACGGTGAATCGTTGATGTTTGTTGGAGCGCGAGGTCGGAGAGCCCGTGTTCTTAGGCCCAGAATAAATCATCTAACACGGTGGCTGGACGACGAATGTTTGATGTTTGTTGGAGCGCGAGGTCGGAGAGCCCGTGTTTTTGGGCCCAGAATAAATCACCTAACACGGTGACTTGACGGTGAATCGTTGATGTTTGTTGGAGCGCGAGGTCGGAGAGCCCCTGTTCTTAGGCCCAGAATGAATCACCTAACACGGTGGCTGGACGGTGAATTGTTGATGTTAGTTGGAGCGCGAGGTCGGAGAGCCCGTGTTCTTAGGCCCAGAATAAATCACCTAACACGGTGGCTGGACGGTGAATTGTTGATGTTTGTTGGAGCGCGAGGTCGGAGAGCCCGTGCTTTCAGGCCCGGAATAAATCACCTAACACGGTGACTGGACGGTGAATTGTTGATGTTTGTTGGAGCGCGAGGTCGGAGAGCCCGTGTTCTCAGGCCCAGAATAAATCACCTAACACGGTGACTGGACGGTGAATTGTTGATGTTTGTTGGAGCGCGAGGTCGGAGAGCCCGTGTTCTTAGGCCCAGAATAAATCACCTAACACGGTGACTGGACGGTGAATTGTTGATGTTTGTTGGAGCGCGAGGTCGGAGAGCCCGTGTTCTTAGGCCCAGAATAAATCGTCTAACACGGTGGCTGGACGACGAATTGTTGATGTTTGTTGGAGCGCGAGGTCGGAGAGCCCGTGTTCCTAGGCCCAGAATGAATCACCTAACACGGTGACTGGACGGTGAATTGTTGATGTTTGTTGGAGCGCGAGGTCGGAGAGCCCGTGTTCTTAGGCCCAGAATAAATCACCTAACACGGTGGCTGGACGGTAAATTGTTGATGTTTGTTGGAGCGCGAGGTCGGAGAGCCCGTGTTCCTAGGCCCAGAATAAATCACCTAACACGGTGGCTGGACGACGAATTGTTGATGTTTGTTGGAGCGCGAGGTCGGAGAGCCCGTGATTTAGGCCCAGAATAAATCATCCAACCCGGTGACTGGACGGTGAATCGTTGATGTTTGTTGGAGCGCGAGGTCGGAGAGCCCGTGTTCTTAGGCCCAGAATAAATCATCTAACACGGTGGCTGGACGACGAATGTTTGATGTTTGTTGGAGCGCGAGGTCGGAGAGCCCGTGTTTTTGGGCCCAGAATAAATCACCTAACACAGTGGCTGGACGGTGAATTGTTTATGTTTGTTGGAGCGCGAGGTCGGAGAGCCCGTGATTTTAGGCCCAGAATAAATCATCTAACACGGTGGCTGGACGGTGAATTGTTGATGTTTGTTGGAGCGCGAGGTCGGAGAGACCGTGATTTTAGGCCCAGAATGAATCGTCCAACACGGTGTGCTGGACGACGAATTGTTGATGTTTGTTGGAGCGCGAGGTCGGAGCCCGTGATTTTAGGCCCAGAATAAATCATCTAACACGGTGGCTGGACGGTGAATCGTTGATGTTTGTTGGAGCTCGAGGTCGGAGAGCCCGTGTTCTTAGGCCCAGAATAAGTCACCTAACACGGCTGCTGGACGACGGATTGTTGATGTTTGTTGGAGCGCGAGGTCGGAGAGCCCGTGTTTTTAGGCCCAGATTGAATCATCTAACACGGTGGCTGGACGGTGAATCGTTGATGTTTGTTGGAGCTCGAGGTCGGAGAGCCCGTGTTCTTAGGCCCAGAATAAGTCACCTAACACGGCTGCTGGACGACGGATTGTTGATGTTTGTTGGAGCGCGAGGTCGGAGAGCCCGTGTTCTTATGCCCAGAATAAATCACCTAACACGGTGACTGGACGGTGAATTGTTGATGTTTGTTTGAGCGCGAGGTCGGAGAGACCGTGTTCTTAGGCCCAGAATAAATCACCTAACACGGTGGCTGGAGGGTGAATTGTTGATGTTCGTTGGAGCGCGAGGTCGAAGAGCCCGTGTTCTCAGGCCCAGAATAAATCACCTAACACGGTGGCTGGAGGGTGAATTGTTGATGTTTGTTGTAGCGCGTGGTCGGAGAGCCCGTGTTCTTAGGCCCAGAATAAATCATCTAACACGGTGGCTGGACGGTGAATTGTTGATGTTTGTTGGAGCGCGAGGTCGGAGAGCCCGTGTTCTCAGGCTCAGAATAAATCGTCTAACACGGTGGCTGGACGGTGAATTGTTGATGTTTGTTGAAGCGCGAGGTCGGAGAGCCCGTGTTCTTAGGCCCAGAATAAATCGTCTAACACGGTGGCTGGAGGGTGAATTGCTGATGTTTGTTGGAGCGCGAGGTCGGAGAGCCCGTGTTTTTAGGCCCAGAATAAATCATCTAACACGGTGGCTGGACGGTGAATTGTTGATGTTTGTTGTAGCGCGAGGTCGGAGAGCCCGTGTTCTCAGGCCCAGATAAATCATCTAACACGGTGGCTGGAGGGTGAATTGTTGATGTTTGTTGGAGCGCGAGGTCGGAGAGCCCGTGTTCTTAGGCCCAGAATAATTCACCTAACACGGTGGCTGGAATACGAATGTTTGATGTTTGTTGGAGCGCGAGGTCGGAGAGCCCGTGTTTTTAGCCCCAGAATAATTCACCTAACACGGTGGCTGGACGACGAATGTTTGATGTTTGTTGGAGCGCGAGGTCGGATAGCCCGTGTTTTTAGGCCCAGAATAAATCGTCCAACACGGTGGCTGGAGGGTGAATTGCTGATGTTTGTTGGAGCGCGAGGTCGGAGAGCCCGTGTTCTTAGGCCCAGGATAAATCACCCAACACGGTGGCTGGACGGTGAATTGTCGATGTTTGTTGGAGCGCGAGGTCGGAGAGTCCGTGATTTTTGGCCCAGAATAATTCACCTAACACGGTGGCTGGACGACGAATGTTTGATGTTTGTTGGAGCGCGAGGTCGGAGAGCCCGTGTTTTTTGCCCCAGAATAATTCACCTAACACGTTGGCTGGAGGGTGAATTGCCGATGTTTGTTGGAGCGCGAGGTCGGAGAGCCCGTGTTCTTAGGCCCAGAATAAATCATCTAACACGGTGGCTGGACGACGAATGTTTAATGTTCGTTGGAGCGCGAGGTCGGAGAGCCCGTGTTTTTAGGCCCAGAATAAATCGTCTAACACGGTGGCTGGAGGGTGAATTGCTGATGTTTGTTGGAGCGCGAGGTCGGAGAGTCCGTGTTCTTAGGCCCAGAATAAATCACCTAACACGGTGGCTGGAGGGTGAATTGCCGATGTTTGTTGGAGCGCGAGGTCGGAGAGCCCGTGTTCTCAGGCCCAGAAAAAATCATCTCACACGGTGGCTGGACGGTGAATTGTTGATGTTTGTTGGAGCGCGAGGTCGGAGAGCCCGTGTTCTCAGGCCCAGAATAAATCATCCCACACGGTGGCTGGACGTTGAATTGTTGATGTTTGTTGGAGCGCGAGGTCCGAGAGCCCATGTTCTTAGGCCCAGAATAAATCACCTAACACGGTGGCTGGAGGGTGAATTGTTGATGTTTGTTGGAGCGCGAGGTCGGAGAGCCCGTGTTTTTAGCCCCAGAATAATTCACCTAACACGGTGGCTGGACGGTGAATTGTTGATGTTTGTTGGAGCGTGAGGTCGGAGAGCCCGTGTTTATACGCCCAGATTAAATCATTCAACACGGTGGCTGGAGGGTGAATTGTTGATGTTTGTTGGAGCGCGAGGTCGGAGAGCCCGTGTTTATACGCCCAGATTAAATCATCCAACACGGTGGCTGGACGGTGAAATGTTGATGTTTGTTGGAGCGCGAGGTCCGAGAGCCCATGTTCTTAGGCCCAGAATTAATCATCTAACACGGTGGCTGGACGACGAATTTTTCATGCGTTTTCGTTCGAGAAAAGAAACTGTCTTTCATTCGCTTGGTCAAATTGAAGGGCAATTGTAGTTTGATACTGACAGGTGATTCTCACGTACTATTAGACTATTAGTTATTGGCTTACGTCAGGGTATAGGCCGTAGATCCTAGTAGGACAACCTAGGAGGTAAGGAGCTTCTGTAGACCAAGGTCCTACTCGATTTTTATATGTGCAATAACAGTGCCTACGTGGGTGTGTCACTCACTGTGCAATATGCTAGCATAGCCTACGTATACATAAACATTAACTCAATGACATAATAACTGTTATGATTACCAGTCTATTCCTAGTGTAGCCAAATCGTACCAGTTACCTTACCTCAATGTAGCCTAGGCTAGGTTAGGCTCAATGTCCTGTAGGCCTAGGTTATGTAGCATAGTAGCTAAGCCATTGACCTAGAATAATTTTTACTCATTGAATATGTAGCTTAGTCAATGGCCTAGGCCTACCGTAGTCAATGCCGTAGTATAGGTTGGTGTACTGAGATGGGTGGAACAGTACCTAGACCATTGATTTTGTAACCACTATAGATTCAATGCCTAGGCCTATACTAGTGTGCTGAGTCATCATTTGGGTGACTGGGGTTCGATTCCCGCAATGGTCCAAACCCTGCCTTTCTGATAGCTAACCATCTCGACAGATTTTTCGTGGTCTCCCTCTTGTCGTGAAGGTGAATACTGGGATGGCTCTTCAACAACTTGTCACAATTGTTTTCTTCCATTTATCCAGAACACCGAATAAATTTATCTCTCTTCTTATCACAGAAACCATTCCGTGTCTCCCATGAACCAGCTGTTATTAACACTACGCTACTATGCTAACGGCAGTATGTTGATAACAGCTGGGGATTTCCTTGGCGTGCATAAAACAACCTCTGACTGCATCATTAGAAAAGTAACGCAAGTAGGGAGAAAATGAGAGAACGAGGCCACTTTTACCTGGAGCAAGATGGCGGTCGCGACATCCCACTCTAACCTATGCTATTCGGCACTAACCTCACCACATTCACCTTATTCTAGGAGATTATTAATTATTCGAGTGCTTATAATTTTCGGAAGTTCCTAATTTCTGAGGGTTCCTATATTTTAGGACCCAAGATTTTTGAGGGGTTTCCTCTTCAACAATAGGATATTTTATTCTTAAAAGTGACGGTACAGTTTTGTGCCGTTCAGTTTTGATCCGTTCGTGTAGTATTTAATATGTCCGGGGTAGTGTGTGCAGAGCACTAGGTATTTTTGCTTATACTCTTCTGCACTCGTGCTTGCCTTCGTACTTGATGACAAGTTCATCAAGCACTCCGGACGTGGAGCCAACCAAGGGGCGGTATCACTGAATTGAATTGGATAGACTCGAGGGTATACAAATGACTCTTCGACCAAAATATGCTTCAAACGAATTCCAGTTGGTATGGTGGCGAATGGTTTCGATTCATAGAGAGCATAAAATCTAGGATTGATAACTGATTGGTAGGTGGGATGACGCCTACAGCAGAATAACTTTGAAGCGTATGAGCAAAGGAGATATGCACGTCGACTCTTCAACGAGGGCTCACCAGCCTCACAATACAGGCTCTCCACCCGACTGGTACGGAGTGCTCCTATGGCCAGTCGGATGCCTGTGTTGTGAACTGTTTGAGTGACTTCACGTAGCTCTCTCGTGCCGAGTCGTACACAACACTACCATAATCCAATTTGGAACGTATTAATGCTCGGTGAAGCCGCAGCATCGTGGTGCGATCCGCTCCCCATTTGGTACCACTAAGATAACGGAGAAGGTTGAGTGACTTGAAGCACTTGAGTCGAGTTGCGAAATGTGAGATTTCCAGTTCAACTTCACGTCGAACGTCAGCCCTAGGAACTTGGTCGATTCTGCGAATGGAAGGAGTTCTCTACGAAGATAAATATCTAGGTCAGGGTGCAGGCCTCTCAGACGAGAGAAACGAATGCACGTTGATTTTGATGTAGAAAACCTGAACCCAGTTTCATCTTCCCATGCTTCCAGTTTCCTAATTGCAAGTTGGATTTGGCGAGAGGCCGTAGCACTTCTCGCTGACTTACTGAATATAGCCAAGTCGTCAACAAATAAGGAACAAGTGATAGAAGATGGAACGCTTCGAACAATACCATTTATAGCGATGGCGAACAAAGTAACACTGAGGACAGAACCCTGTGGTACACCGTTCTCTTGGATGGAATCATCCGACAACACATTACCAACTCGTACATTGACACGTCGGTTGGTCATGAAATTACAGACAAAATTAGGAAGATGGCCTCTGAAACCCCATTGTGACGAGGTTTTCAATATGTTGAAGCGCCAGGTAGTACGAATGCCTTCTCAAGGTCGAAAAATACAGCTATCACTTCCTGCTTCGTAAGAAAAGCTTCTTGTATGAAGCTTACCATACGAATAAGATGATCCAAGGTATTTCTATTTTTTCTAAATCCAGACTGTACTGTGCAAAGGAGGTTTCTCCGCTCCAACCACCAAACGAGGCGGTTGTTCAACATCTTTTCCATCACTTTACACAGACAGCTGGTCAGAGATATAGGTCTATAGCTTGATGGTGAATGCTTATTCTTGGATGGTTTCAAGATCGGTACCTGGATAGCTTGTCTCCAAGATTTAGGGAAAGTATCGGTTGAATAGATATGGTTGAACAGGTTGAGAAGGTCATTTAAAGCGGCAACTGGCAGGTGTTTCAAGAACTGATTGTGTATTCCATCGATCCTCGGTGCTGTGTCTCTTGCGCACGTTATCGCGTTCTCCAACTCCCATACACTAAACGGCACGTTATACACCTCGTTGTTCGCAGAAGAGAAATCTAATCTTCTACATTCTGCAGCACGTTTGTGTATTTGGAACGATGCCGAGTAGTGGTGAGAACTAGAGACGTCCGAGAAAAAGGACCCAATAGCATTAGCTATTTCTTGGGGCTCGGTAATTATACCACCATGTGTGTCCAACCCAGATATACAGGATGTTTCAAATTTGCCGTCTATCTTCCTAACTCTATTCCACACCTTGGTGAGGGGTGTGTGAACATTAATGGATGAAATGTAAGAATTCCATGATGCTTTTTTCGACGTCTTGATTATATAACGAGCTCTAGCTCGGAGTTTCCGGAATGCCATAAGGTTGGTGTTGGTTGGCTATTTTCGGAAAATTCTAAGGGCACTTTTTCTCTTACGGATCGCTACTTTACATTCCTCGTTCCACCAGGAAACGGGTATGTGGCGTTGGTTGGTCGACGTAAGAGGAATGCTCTCTTTTGCTGCGGCAATGATCACCTCCTTCAAATGCTCAGTCCTTCTATCAGTCTCATGTATGTTATTAGAGCTCTTCAAATCAACATACTTTGTAAAAAGGCTCCAGTTCGCGCGGCGCAAGTTCCACTGCGCACACCGCAAGGGCCGTTGATGAGAATCTACTCTCAAGATGAGTGGGTAGTGATCGCTACCACACAGATCTGAGTGAACGGAGAAATTGAAAAGAGGTGCGACAGATGGGGTGCAGACACAAAGATCGATCGCTGAAAACTCACCGTTGAAAGCATTAAACCTTGTTTTCTCTCCATTGTTGAGAATAATCAAGTCGTTGTCATTGAATAATTGTTCGAAAAGACGTCCTCTACGATTACCATCCACCAGTGTGTCACCCCACAAGTAATTGTGGGCATTTAGGTCGCCTAGAAGAACATAGGGACGTGGGAGCTGTGACACAAGGTTATCCAGATTTATTCTCGTAACTGGAGCCCATTCGGGTAAGTAAATGTTGCAGAAGGTAACTGGCTGAGGGAGATCAACTCTAACTGCCACTGCTTGTAGCGGTGTTGTAAGCGGCAGTGGACTTACGTGACAGCTGTCATGGACAGCTGTGGCTACTCTCCCCATGGGCTCTTTTACCTGTCAAGTCATCGAAACGATAGAAACTATAATTACGCATCAATGGAGAGTCACAAGGTTTGAAGTGCGTTTCTTGAAGAAAGAAACATATCGGTTTGAGGTTCGATGTTAAGAGCTTGATTTCTTCTTTGTGTCTGTTGAAACCATTGCAGTTCCATTGTATTAGAGCCATATTGTGAAGATTATACTCCAATACAATGTGTGTGGTTATGTCAGTTATACGCAACCTTTTTTCTCTCTTTTTTACCAGTAGGTGGCATCTTTCGACCCAAATCAACAGCCTTTTCTGTTGGGTCCACTTTCATTCCGTCATCCACTCGTGTTTCAAGTGATGCGGAAGATGTATTCCGGGGTTCTTTTGATTGAGAATTACGAACTTGTGTAGTTTTCTCAGTTGCGGTTGTAGGTGTTTGAGTTACATGAGTTACAGGAGGTTTAGTTACTGTATCTATTTTTGTTGTTTGCGCCTTAGATTTACTCGACTTCAAAAGCAGTCTTACTTGATGTTTGAGTTGAAAAATTTCAACGTCTTTTGCTTCAAGTTTCAAGGCAATATCTTTTTTCTCTTCTTCATGACGTTGACGTTCTGCTTCAAATCGTAGTTTATCTTCGTCGTGTATTTGCTTCTGTGTTTCCACTTGCTTCACTAGTGTTTCTACCATAGCTTGAAGTTTGATGAGATCCGTTGCAGATGTAGTAACCGCTTTATCGTTCAAGACTACTTCAGAAAAAGATTTTGTTGGAGTGGAACGAGAGTATAATTCTTCGTATCTCTTCTTAGCTTCATAAACGGATATGTTATCCAGAGTTTTGATTTCCATTATCTTCTTTTCCTTAATCCATTGGGGACAACTTCGTGACCAGGCTGAGTGGTCACCATCACAATTGACACAATGAAGTTTAGAAGTACAAGGGGCAGGAGAGTGAGAGATTTCAGAACAATTTCCACATATTTCGACGCCTTTACATCCAGAGCTTGGATGGCCAAATCTCTGGCATTTAAAGCATCTCAATGGGTTTGGAACATGCTTCCTTACGTTCAAAGAGATGTAGCCTGCGTATATGTGCTCAGGAACAGTTGGAGATGAAAAAGTTAGAATTAGTAATGGTGTCGGTTTGATAATCCCATTGCGGCGGCTAAGCATGCGGTACACATCAACTACATTTTGCGATGCCAGTTCCCTCTTGATCTCATCGATCTCAACATTCAGGAGATCGTGAGAGAACCAGACACCCTTCGATATATTGAGTATCTTATGGGGGAGTACTTCGACAGCAAGAGAACACAATTTCTGACAGTGAAGGAGAGTTTTAGACTGCTCGGGGTTGGCTGTTTCTACAAGAAGTGTCCCGTCCCGTAAGCGTTTACAGGTCTTGACCCTTCCTAATAGAACCTCAATACCTCGACAGTAAGAAAAAGGTGATAAATCTGAGAAAGTCTTATTTTCAGTTTTAATTTTAACAACAAGGAAACGTGGTTCCGGCGTCTTGACAGCTAGGTCTTCAGTAGAAATAAGGTCATCCATCAGGCGTGGCCTCTTACTATTTGTTTCTTTGAATAAGGGGGGGAAGGTTTTATATATATATATATATATATATATATATATATATATATATATATATATATATATATATATATATATATACATGAATGAATGAATATTAGAGTTTCAAGGCGCATCGACAGCGAGGTCATTTAGCGCCTGTCGAAATATGTTGCAACAAAAGGTGAAAAGTGTGATATAAAGGTGGAAGTGAAATTTTGATGAGAACACCTAAATACATTAAACTAAGACTAAGACTAAACTATGTCTACAGTGTCTAAAGACGTTATACACTAATTTGTTAAAACCGAACATGTGTGTGCTGTAAAGGGTCACACCCATGGGACTAGGATGAGAACGTTTTATTACTTGTTCTCAGTTCAAACTCCCCCTCAAATAGGAGTGGAGGAACGACAAACCATAATAGATATATGGTGGAATATGGTTTGATTTAAAATACTCCTGATGTCTATCCCAAGAGATCGGCATCAAGAATAAGTATCAAATGTCAAAAAGCAGTACATTGGTGAAAGATGATTGCACAAACAACGTCATCTTGAACGGACATGGAAATGTCCTGATTCGGGCAGTTTGAAAAATGATACTGGTAACAAGACGACTTTATCGTCTAACGCAGATCCACGAGCATGTCAAATGAGATCCAATAGCTTCGATGATCTTAGAAAGCTGAATATGGTATCTATCGATTTTGAATTATTCCCTGAAATCTTTGACATTGTGTCTTCCATACGAAGCTGTCTCCTCAGAGCAGTATATTTCTGACACTCGAGTAATATGTGTCGAACAGTTGAAATCTCGTTACATATCTCACATCTAGGGACGATTTTATCGGGGGTGAAGAGATAGGAATGGGTTAAAAGTGTGTGTCCCACTCGCAGACGAGTGAGAACTACTTCCTCCCTCCGTGAACCTCGGATTGAAGATTCCCAAGCACTAACAGTTGGCTTAATCTCTTTCAGCTTGATGTTGGTCTCCCTGTCCCACTCTTTTTGGAAACGAGATTTGAAAAGTAGTTTGAAATACGCCTTGAAATCATTGAAAGGTACTCTCGGGTTATCAATATCTTCTTTCTCCGTCGCTTCTTTGGCAGCCCTGTCCGCTGACTCATTACCACCAATCCCCACGTGTCCAGGTACCCAGCAGAACACTACACTGACATCCTGCGAGGCAAGGGCGGTCAGGAGTGTCTGTATTTTCTGGACTAGATGATGAGTTGGGAAGATCTGAGTAAGGGCTTGGAGTGCACTCAAAGAATCGGAACAGATCAGGAAGCACTTCTCAGATCGTTGTTGAATGTGCTGTAGAGAGGTGACAATTGCAAACAACTCGGCTGTATAAACGCTACTCATCGAACCTAATCTAAAACTAACAGTGGAGGATTCGCTGACGAATGCGCAGCCAACTTTGCCGTTCAGTTTCGATCCGTCCGTGTAGTATCTAATATGTCCGGGGTAGAGTGTGCAGAGCTCTAGGTATTTTTGCTTATACTCTTCTGCACTCGTGCTTGCCTTCGTACTTGATGACAAGTTCATCAAGCACTCCGGACGTGGAGCTGACCAAGGGGCGGTATCACTGAATTGGATTTGATAGACTCGAGGGTATACAAATGACTCTTCGACCAAAATATGATTCAAACGAATTCCAGTTGGTATGGTGGCAGATGGTTTCGATTCATAGAGAGCATGAAATCTAGGATTGATAACTGATTGGTAGGTGGGATGATGCTTACTGCAGAATAATTTCGAAGCGTATGAGCAAAGTAGATATGCACGTCGACTCTTCAACGAGGGCTCGCCAGCCTCGCAATACAGGCTCTCCACCCGACTGGTACGGAGTGCTCCTATGGCCAGTCGGATGCCCGTGTTGTGAACTGTATTGAGTGGCTTCAAGTAGCTCTCTCGTGCCGAGTCGTACACAACACTACCATAATCCAATTTGGAACGTATTAATGCTCGGTAAAGCCGCAGCATCGTGGTGCGATCCGCTCCCCATTTGGTACCACTAAGATAACGGAGAAGGTTGAGTGATTTGAAGCACTTGAGTCTGAGTTGCGAAATGTGAGATTTCCAGTTCAACTTCACGTCAAACGTCAGCCCTAGGAACTTTGTCGATTCTGCGAATGGGAGAAGTTCTCTACGGAGATATATATCTGGGTCAGGGTGCAGGCCTCTCAGACGAGAGAAACGCATGCACGTTGATTTTGATGTAAAAAACCTGAACCCAGTTTCATCTTCCCATGCTTCCAGTTTCCTAATTGCAAGTTGGATTTGGCGAGAGGCCGTTGTACTTCTCGCTGACTTACTGAATATAGCCAAGTCGTCGACAAATAAGGAAGAAGTGATAGAAGATGGAACGCTTCGAACAATACCATTTATGGCGATGGCGAACAAAGTAACACTGAGGACAGAACCCTGTGGTACACCGTTCTCTTGGATGAAATCATCCGACAACACATTACCAACTCGTACCTTGAAACATCGGTTGGTCATGAAATTACAGACAAAATTAGGAAGATGGCCTCTGAAACCCCATTGTGACAAGGTTTTCAATATGTTGAAGCGCCAGGTAGTATCGAATGCCTTCTCGAGGTCGAAAAATACAGCTATCACTTCCTGCTTCGTAAGAAAAGCTTCTTGTATGAAGCTTTCCATACGAATAAGATGATCCAAAGTATTTCTATTTTTTCTGAAACCAGACTGTACTGTGCAAAGGAGGTTTTTTCGTTCCAACCACCAAACGAGGCGGTTGTTCGAAATCCTTTCCATCACTTTACACAGACAGCTGGTCAGTGATATAGGTCTATAGCTTGATGGTGAATGCTTATCCTTAGATGGTTTCAAGATCGGTACCTGGATAGCTTGTCTCCAAGAATCAGGGAAAGTATCGGTTGAATAGATATGGTTGAACAGGTTGAGAAGGTCATTCAAAGCGGCAACTGGCAGGTGTTTCAAGAACTGATTGTGTATTCCATCAATCCCCGGTGCTGTGTCTCTTGCGCACGTTATCGCGTTCTCCAACTCCCATACACTAAACGGCACGTTATACACCTCGTTGTTCGCAGAAGAGAAATCTAATCTTCTACATTCTGCAGCACGTTTGTGTATCTGGAACGATGCCGAGTAGTGGTGAGAGCTAGAGACGTCCGAGAAATAGGACCCGATAACATCAGCTATTTCCTGTGGCTCGGTAATTAGACTACCATCCTTGTTCAACCCAGATATACAAGATGATTTGAATTTGCCGTCTATCTTCCTCACTCTATTCCACACTTTGGTGAGGGGTGTGAGTATTAATGGATGAGATATAAGAATTCCATGAGGCTTTTTTCGAAGTCTCAATGATGAAACGAGCCCTTGCTCGGAGTTTCCGGAATGCCATAAGGTTGATATTGGTTGGGTATTTCCGGTAAATTCGAAGGGCTTGTTTCCTCTTACGGATCGCCACCTTACATTCCTCGTTCCACCAGGGAACAGGTATGTGGCGTTGGTTGGTTGACGTAAGAGGAATGCTGTCTTTCGCGGCGGCAATAATCACCTCTGTCACATGCTCAGTCCTACTATCAGTATCATGGATGTTATTCGAGTTCTTCAAATCAACACGCTTTGTGAAAAGGCTCCAGTTCGCGCGGCGCAAGTTCCACTGCGCACACCGCAAGGACCGTTGATGAGAATCTACTCTCAAGATGAGTGGGTAGTGGTCGCTACCACACAGATCTGAGTGAACGGAGAAATTGAAAAGAGGTGCAACAGATGGGGTGCAGACACAAATATCGATCGCTGAAAACGTACCGTTGAAAGCATCAAACCTTGTTTTCTCTCCATTGTTGAGAATAATCAAGTCGTTGTCGTTGAAAAATTGCTCAAAAAGGCGTCCTCTGCCATTACTATCCACCATTGTGTCACCCCACAAGTTATTGTGGGCATTTAGGTCACCTAGAATAACATAGGGACGTGGAAGCTGTGACACAAGTTCATCCAGATTTATTCTAGTAACTGGAGCCCATTCAGGTAAGTAAATATTACAGAAGGTAACAGGCTGAGGAAGAGCAATTCTGACTGCCACTGCCTGTAGTGGTGTTGTTAGCGGCAGTGTACTTACGTGACAGCTGTCGTGGACAGCTGTGGCTACTCCCCCATGGTCTCTGTTACCTGTCAAGTCATCGAAACGATAGAAACTATAATTACGTATCAATGGAGAGTCACAAGGTTTGAAGTGCGTTTCTTGAAAAAAGAAACATATCGGTTTAATGTTTGATGTCAATAGCTTGATTTCTTCTCTGTGCCTGTTGAAACCATTGCAGTTCCATTGTATTAGAGCCATTTTGTGTAGATGATGTTCTTGTTTACTTTTACTGTAGATAGAGTTACCTAAGACCAGCTTAGGTTACTACAGATTTCAAGTTCTTTTTAGATAAAAGGATTTCCCCTCAGAGGATTTTGCGGGACTGCCAAGCTCTGCGGCTACATCCTTTCTTGCTCCTTGGGTACTTCCTCTGTTCCTTCGTTTTTGTTTGGGGGGTGTGAATCCCCGGGTGTCGGGCACAGCACCCGACGCCGGTCGCTCAGTGATGTCGGATGAAGCGCCCGACACAGGAGATTCATCTTCATCCTCACTTCCTGTCACCATTATTTCCTCTACGGTTTCAGCCTCAGCTTCCGGAGTGAATTTACCTTCCAATAGTTTCACCAGATCATGTACCTCGTTCTGTAACTTGTCAATTTTGAGGTTTTGTGACGATACTAATTCTTCCATTCTCTTCTGCTGTTCGATCAGTTTCCTGTTTTCAGCCTTCAAAGTGAGTATTTCTTGCGATTCCTGGGACGTTGTTTTATTAGCTGCGGCTTTGGCAAAAGAAGATGGAAGGGCAGAGATAGGAAAGAGATTTCTATATTTCTGTCGAGCATCTTGATAAGTCATTTTATCGACAGTTTTGAACTCACTGATCTTCCTCTCTTCTAACCACTTACTGCAGGCCTTTGAAGACGCCGCATGTCCACCGTTGCAATTGATGCAACGAGGGCCGGACACGCAAGGCGTTTCGTCGTGCTTCTCAAGGCCGCAGTTCGGGCAGATAGGTTTAGATTTGCAGAAAGCTTGGCCATGACCAAAGCGTTGACAGATGAAACATCGAGTTGGATTTGGAATGTACGGTCTAACAAGTATACTGTTGTAGCCAGCTACCAATTTTGTTGGAACGGTACCAGTAGAAAAAGTCAAAATAAGTGTGGCTGTGGGTACATCCTTTCCATCAACTCGTCGGGTAATACGGTAAACATCCGTAACATTTTGACCAGCGAGTTCAGATTTAATCTCTTCAACGTCACAGCATAAAAGGTCATTGCAAGTAATCACTCCCTTAGAAGAATTAAGGAAGGGATGAGGACTGACTAGGATGGGGAATAAATTTGCAAAGCTGGTGGTCTTCAAAAGCAGTTGTGATTGAATATCGCTGTCTGTTTCTACAAGCAGGAGAGTTCTATTCCTAACTTTCGTGACTTTGCGAACAGTACCAGCAAGACCTCGAATAGCTTCCTCGATAGCAAAAGGTGACACGTCATGGAAGGTTTTACCATCGGAACGTTCTATTTGCAAAAATCTAGGACTAGCTGGTTTGCTTGATTCTAGATTCTGAAGAACTTGTTCTTTCGTACATTTATAATCTCTAAGAGATCGAATTCTTTTTTTGGGGGGGGGAATTGAGGGGAAATTAAGTGTATTCATATTTAGACCCACGAGTAGCTAGGGAAATAAATGTCCGCTCCCACAGAGCCCCGCTTGTGGGAGTAAGGCTAGAGTAAAACTGAAGTTCACCATGTGTCCAGAGTTTATCGTTTGGAACTACTTTATCCCGTAGTCATTCAGCCCTTTAGCACGATTAATTACACCATTGGCTTGGGTTCATATCCTTGTTCACAGCGAGATCGTCAATATTGTCGTGGGTTTGAGTGGTCACGAGGAGTCGGCACGAAGATAAGAATGAAGACAAGTCCAGGAAAGAGAGAATACAGATTAGCAAAGATCATGGAAGAGGGTGATAATGATGAATGATTGCACGAGAACTCCTTATGACCGCTCTGGTCACCGAAATGGGCACCCACTCGACCGACGGTCCGAACTTAGTCTGGACCCTCACCCCAGACCTTATCGCCATGGGTGACCCTGCTGGAAGCAAATAAATTGCTTCCGACGATAGCTCTGGGGATCACGGGGCCACGCAAGCCCCCACACCACGTCAAGGTGTTCGGATCCTTTGAGGGAGATATATATACATATATATATATATATATATATATATATATATATATATATATATATATATATATATATATAAATACATATATATATATATATATATATATATATATATATATATATATATATATATATATATATATATATATATATATATATATATATATAAATATATAAGTATGTATATGATTATGTTATCGGAGGTCTCATAATTACCCAAGACATAACGTTCTGCCGGAATACGCTTGGACACTCGATGAGAGCTTTGTTAGTTCAGAAGCAGAGAACATCATACAGAGGAACATGGTCAGCTGGTCGCCTGTTTTTGCGTTCTCACCCTGACGCCTTCTTCCAGCTCCGACATCGGATAACCGTGATGAGGATCCCAAATCTCCTCCAACTAATCGCCCAGCTCTTCCAGGCGAACACGGTGATACAACATGCACCCAGTTTTTGTAAAGACCATCAACAGTACGAACACTACCATAAAATCTTCACAAACTTGCAATGAGTTAACTGAATGAATGTAAATTGTGACTGCGCAAATGACTGTTATCAAGAAAAGCATGAAGAGTAAGCGTAATCGGTAGTAGATGTATTGTACTTTGTAGAACCAGCCTGGATCTCTGTCTCTTGGTGGCCATAATCCTGTGACAAACATCGGAACCAAGTTGAGTCGTCAAGTTCTGTTTTGAAAGCAATTGTATTTTTGTATTTTTTAGCGTGATCACCACACTGTGGAAACACACTTATATGTTTGATTCAAAAGGGACCGAAAATACCTATTCGTCGCGTAGAATCGCTGAATTTCTACGTAAATTGAAAATTATCGAGCTTGGATTATGCATTTTTTTTACAATCTCCGACTACGTAGTAATGAAACTTGTCCACATAATCTGTATATTTTCAAATCAACGAAATAAAGAAAAAACTCTATCGGCCTTGGAATGGCGTGGACTTTTATACCATTTTTTGCGCGGTTATAGAATCGCTGGTTTTCCACGTAAATTAGAAATTTAAGCGCTTCCAAGTTGTAATTGGTTATAGTCTACCGCGTTACGATAATAACTTTTGTCCACGTAGCCTTAATATTTTATAACTAAATAAAAACCGAAAAAATTGAGTATACCCCATTTTTGATCAAGGAGGTTAAAATACCAACCTCTTTGGTTTTGGCCCTCTGATAACCATGGTAACATTTTATAAACAACGGATGTGTTTATATTATCTCCTGGGCCCGAATTCACAAAAGGTCATATCTTTGATTCGGCTCAAAGTCACGACCTTCTTTCGAGATACCATAGTTTGTCTTAATCCAAATTCATAAAGAAATATTTGATTGTCCCTCCAATCCCTAGCAAGTGTCTGAGATCCTAATAGTTCATTCAACGAGAGAAGTACCGAAGAAATTGTCATAGACCCACCTTTGAGACTAGTCCAGACTGGTAGGCCTAGGCCCTAGTAAGTGATCACCTCTTGACTTTGAATATCAATCCACAATGATTTCATGGCTGAATTAGAGAGAAAATGTAAATTCTGAATGAATGAATGAATATTAGAGTTTTAAGGCGCATCGACAGCGAGGTCATTTAGCGCCTGTCGAAATATGTTGCAACAAAAGGTGAAAAGTGTGATATAAAGGTGGAAGTGAAATTTTGATGAGAACACCTAAATACATTAAACTGAGACTAAGACTAAACTATGTCTACAGTGTCTAAAGACGTTATACACTAATTTGTTAAAACCGAACATGTGTGTGCTGTAAAGGGTCACACCCATGGGACTAGGATGAGAACGTTTTACTACTTGTTCTCAGTTCAAACTCCCCCTCAAATAGGAGTGGAGGAACGACAAACCATAATAGATATATGGTGGAATATGGTTTGATTTAAAATACTCCTGATGTCTATCCCAAGAGATCGGCATCAAGAATAAGTATCAAATGTCAAAAAGCAGTACATTGGTGAAAGATGATTGCACAAACAACGTCATCTTGAACGGACATGGAAATGTCCTGATTCGGGCAGTTACTGGTAACAAGACGACTTTATCGTCTAACGCAGATCCACGAGCATGTCAAATGAGATCCAATAGCTTCGATGATCTTAGAAAGCTGAATGTGGTATCTATCGATTTTGAATTATTCCCTAAAATCTTTGACATTGTGTCTTCCATACGAAGCTGTCTCCTCAGAGCAGTATATTTCTGACACTCGAGTAATATGTGTCGAACAGTTAAAATCTCGTTACAAATCTCACATCTAGGGACGATTTTATCGGGGGTGAAGAGATAGGAATGGGTTAAAAGTGTGTGTCCCACTCGCAGACGAGTGAGAACTACTTCCTCCCTCCGTGAACCTCGGATTGAAGATTCCCAAGCACTAACAGTTGGCTTAATCTCTTTCAGCTTGTTGTTGGTCTCCCTGTCCGACTCTTTTTGGAAACGAGATTTGAAAAGTAGTTTGAAATACGCCTTGAAATCATTGAAAGGTACTCTCGGGTTATCAATATCTTCTTTCTCCGTCGCTTCTTTGGCAGCCCTAACCGCTGACTCATTACCACCAATCCCCACGTGTCCAGGTACCCAGCAGAACACTACACTGACATCCTGCGAGGCAAGGGCGGTCAGGAGTGTCTGTACTTTCTGGACTAGATGGTGAGTTGGGAAGATCTGAGTCATGGCTTGGAGTGCACTCAAAGAATCGGAACAGATCAGGAAGCACTTCTCAGATCGTTGTTGAATGTGCTGTAGAGAGGTGACAATTGCAAACAACTCGGCTGTATATACGCTACTCATCGAACCTAATCTGATACTAACAGTGGAGGATTCGCTAACGAATGCGCAGCCAACTTTGCCGTTCAGTTTTGATCCGTCCGTGTAGTATTTAATATGTCCGGGGTAGTGTGTGCAGAGCTCTAGGTATTTTTGCTTATACTCTTCCGCACTCGTGCTTGCCTTCGTACTTGATGACAAGTTCATCAAGCACTCCGGACGTGGAGCCAACCAAGGGGCGGTATCACTAAATTGAATTGGATAGACTCGAGGGTATACAAATGATTCTTCGACCAAAATATGATTCAAACGAATTCCAGTTGGTATGGTGGCGAATGGTTTCGATTCATAGAGAGCATGAAATCTAGGATTGATAACTGATTGGTAGGTGGGATGATGCTTACTGCAGAATAACTTCGAAGCGTATGAGCAAAGGAGATATGCACGTCGACTCTTCAACGAGGGCTCACCAGCCTCACAATACAAGCTCTCCACCCGACTGGTACGGAGTGCTCCTATGGCCAGTCGGATGCCCGTGTTGTGAACTGTATTGAGTGGCTTCACGTAGCTCTCTCGTGCCGAGTCGTACACAACACTACCATAATCCAATTTGGAACGTATTAATGCTCGGTAAAGCCGCAGCATTGTGGTGCGATCCGCTCTCCATTTGGTACCACTAAGATAACGGAGAAGGTTAAGAGATTTGAAGCACTTGAGTCTGAGTTGCGAAATGTGAGATTTCCAGTTCAACTTCACGTCAAACGTCAGCCCAAGGAACTTGGTCGATTCTGCGAATGGAAGGAGTTCTCTACGAAGATATATATCTGGGTCAGGGTGCAGGCCTCTCAGACGAGAGAAACGCATGCACGTTGATTTTGATGTAGGAAACCTGAACCCAGTTTCATCTTCCCATGCTTCCAGTTTCCTAATTGCAAGTTGGATTTGGCAAGAGGCCGTTGCATTTCTCGCTGACTTACTGAATATAGCCAAGTCGTCGACAAATAAGGAAGAAGTGATTGAAGATGGAACGCTTCGAATTATACCATTTATTGCGATGGCGAACAAAGTAACACTGAGGACAGAACCCTGTGGTACACCGTTCTCTTGGATGAACTCATCCGACAACACATTACCAACTCGTACCTTGAAACGTCGGTTGGTCATGAAATTACAGATAAAATTAGGAAGATGGCCTCTGAAACCCCATTGTTACAAGGTTTTCAATATGTTGAAGCGCCAGGTAGTATCGAATGCTTTCTCAAGGTCGAAAAATACAGCTATCACTTCCTGCTTCGTAAGAAAAGCTTCCTGTATGAAGCTCTCCATACGAATTAGATGATCCAAAGTATTTCTATTTTTTCTGAATCCAGACTGTACTGTGCAAAGGAGGTTTTTTCGTTCCAACCACCAAACGAGGCGGTTGTTCAACATCCTTTCCATCACTTTACACAGACAGCTGGTCAGAGATATAGGTCTATAGCTTGATGGTGAATGCTTATCCTTGGATGGTTTCAAGATCGGTACCTGGATAGCTTGTCTCCAGGAATCAGGGAAAGTATCGGTTGAATAGATATGGTTGAACATGTTGAGAAGGTCATTTAAAGCGGCAAGTGGCAGGTGTTTCAAGAACTGATTGTGTATTCCATCAATCCCTGGTGCTGTGTCTCTTGCGCACGTTATCGCGTTCTCCAACTCCCATACACTAAACGGCACGTTATACACCTCGTTGTTCGCAGAAGAGAAATCTAATCTTCTACATTCTGCACCACGTTTGTGTATTTGGAACGATGCCGAGTAGTGGTGAGAGCTAGAGACGTCCGAGAAATAGGACCCGATAACATTAGCTATTTCCTGTGGCTCGGTAATTAGACTACCATCCTTGTTCAACCCAGATATACAAGATGATTTGAATTTGCCGTCTATCTTCCTCACTCTATTCCACACCTTGGTGAGGGGTGTGTGAGCATTAATGGATGAGATGTAAGAATTCCATGAGGCTTTTTTCGAAGTCTTAATGATGAAACGAGCCCTTGCTCGGAGTTTCCGGAATGCCATAAGGTTGATATTGGTTGGGTATTTCCGGAAAATTCGAAGGGCTTGTTTCCTCTTACGGATCGCCACCTTACATTCCTCGTTCCACCAGGGAACAGGTATGTGGCGTTGGTTGGTCGACGTAAGAGGAATGCTCTCTTTCGCGGCGGCAATAATCACCTCTGTCACATGCTCAGTCCTACTATCAGTATCATGTATGTTATTCGAGTTCTTCAAATCAACACGCTTTGTGAAAAGGCTCCAGTTCGCGCGGCGCAAGTTCCACTGCGCACACCGCAAGGGCCGTTGATGAGAATCTACTCTTAAGATGAGTGGGTAGTGGTCGCTACCACACAGATCTGAGTGAACCGTGAAATTGAAAAGAGGTGCGACAGATGGGGTGCAGACACAAAGATCGATCGCTGAAAACATGCCGTTGAAAGCATTAAACCTTGTTTTCTCTCCATTGTTGAGAATAATCAAGTCGTTGTCGTTGAAAAATTGCTCAAAAAGGCGTCCTCTGCCGTTACTATCCACCATTGTGTCACCCCGCAAGTTATTGTGGGCATTTAGGTCACCTAGAATAACATAGGGACGTGGAAGCTGTGACACAAGGTTATCCAGATTTATTCTAGTAACTGGAGCCCATTCAGGTAAGTAAATATTACAGAAGGTAACAGGCTGAGGAAGAGCAATTCTGACTGCCACTGCCTGTAGTGGTGTTGTTAGCGGCAGTGGACTTACGTGACAGCTGTCGTGGACAGCTGTGGCTACTCCCCCATGGGCTCTGTTACCTGTCAAGTCATCGAAACGATAGAAACTATAATTACGTATCAATGGAGAGTCACAAGGTTTGAAGTGCTAGCCACCAAAACATGGCAAGGTTATTTTTAAATCCCGCTCAATTTGATTTACGTATTTTATCATTCCGGCTCTACATCTAACCTCACTTTGACTTGTTCTCTAATAGGCCTAGCGTATGTCACTGACTCACTGTTCACCTTGTCTGTCAAGCCCTTTGGTCTAGCCTAACCTGTCAAACAGTTGTGTTGTGTCGTTGCCATTACCACTAATAACTACCACTAACTAGGCTACTACTATACCTAGCTGAAATATAACCTATGATAACTAATATAAAAACTTGAACATTAACACTAGGCCTAATTATATATACATAATTATATTAGGCATATATAACTAGGCCTAGGCTATATCCCACTAATTATATTGCAATGTTCAACGCTGGGCGTTTCCTAATTCTGGATGAGGCTAGGCCATTGAGTTTCAGGAGAGGCCTATCATTGTTAGCTGGCAGAGTATTCAAAGATAGGCTGGATCCATTAAATGTGTCGGATGACAATCTGATCAAACGGCACAGGTTTCCCAAGACATACCGTCTTGGAACTGTGCAACATTTTGAAACGCGATTTGACCAGACCGACGGCAAGGTCCCATGCCTTGCCTATTGCAAGGCAAGTTCTTGAATGAATGAATATTAGGGTTTTGAGGCGCATCGACAGCGAGGTCATTTAGCGCCTGTCAAAATAAGTTGCAACAAAAGGTGAAAAGTGTGATATAAATGTGGAAGTGAAATTTAGATGATATAAATGTGGAAGTGAAATTTAGATGAGAGAACCTCAATATATATTAAACTAAGACTAAACTATGTCTAAAGTGTCTAAAGACGTTATACACTAATTTGTTAAAACCGAACATGTGTGTGCTGTAAAGGGTCACACCCATGGGACTAGGATGAGAACGATTTATTACTTGTTCTCAGTTCAAACTCCCCCTCAAATAGGAGTGGAGGAACGACAAACCATAATATATAAATATATATATGTTGGAATATGGTTTGAATTAAAATATTCCTGATGTCTATCCCAAGAGATCGGCATCAAGAATACGTATCAAATGTCAAAAAGCAGTATACTGGTCAAAGATGATTGCACAAACAACGTCATCTTGAACGGACATGGAAATGTCCTAATTCGGGCAGTTTGAAAAATGATACTGGTAACAAGACGACTTTATCGTCTAACGCAGATCCACGAGCATGTCAAATGAGATCCAATAGCTTCGATAATCTTAAGAAGCTGAATATGGTATCTATCGATTTTGAATTATTCCCTAAAATCTTTGACATTGTGTCTTCCATACGAAGCTGTCTCCTCAGAGCAGTATATTTCTGACACTCGAGTAATATGTGTCGAACAGTCAAAATCTCGTTACAAATCTCACATCTGGGGACGATTTTATCGGGAGTGAAGAGATAGGAATGGGTTAAAAGTGTGTGTCCCACTCGCAGACGAGTGAGAACCACTTCCTCCCTCCGTGAACCTCGGATTGAAGATTCCCAAGCACTAACAGTTGGCTTGATTTCTTTCAGCTTGTTATTGGTCTCCCTGTCCCACTCTTTTTGGAAACGAGATTTGAAAAGTAGTTTGAAATACGCCTTGAAATCATTGAAAGGTACTCTCGGGTTATCAATATATTCTTTCTCCGTCGCTTCTTTGGCAGCCGTGTCCGCCAACTCATTACCACCAATCCCCACGTGTCCAGGTACCCAGCAAAACACTACACTGACATCCTGCGAGGCAAGGTCGGTCAGGAGTGTCTGTACTTTCTGGACTAGATGGTGAGTTGGAAAGATTTGAGTTAAGGCTTGGAGTACACTCAAAGAATCAGAACAGATCAGGAAGCTCTTCTCAGATCGTTGTTGAATGTGCTGTAGAGAGGTGACAATTGCAAACAACTCGGCTGTATATACGCTACTCATCGAACCTAATCTAAAACTAACAGTGGAGGATTCGCTAACGAATGCGCAGCCAACTTTGCCGTTCAGTTTTGATCCGTCCGTGTAGTATTTAATATGTCCGGGGTAGTGTGTGCAGAGCTCTAGGTATTTTTGCTTATACTCTTCTGCACTCGTGGTTGCCTTCGTGCTTGATGACAAGTTCATCAAGCACTCCGGACGTGGAGCCAACCAAGGGGCGGTATCACTAAATTGAATTGGATAGACTCGAGGGTATACAAATGACTCTTCGACCAAAATATGATTCAAACGAATCCCAGTTGGTATGGTGGCGAATGGTTTCGATTCATAGAGAGCATGAAATCTAGGGTTGATAACTGATTGGTAGGTAGGATGATGCTTACTGCTGAATAGCTTCGAAGCGTATGAGCAAAGGAGATATGCACGTCGACTCTTCAACGAGGGCTCACCAGCCTCACAATACAGGCTTTCCACCCGACTGGTACGGAGTGCTCCTATGGCCAGTCGGATGCCCGTGTTGTGCACTGTATTGAGTGGCTTCACGTAGCTCTCTCGGGCCGAGTCGTACACAACACTACCATAATCCAATTTGGAACGTATTAATGCTCGGTAAAGCCGCAACATCGTGGTGCGATCCGCTCCCCATTTGGTACCACTAAGATAACGGAGAAGGTTGAGTGATTTGAAGCACTTGAGTCTGAGTTGCGAAATGTGAGATTTCCAGTTCAACTTCACGTCAAACGTCAGCCCTAGGAACTTTGTCGATACTGCGAATGGGAGAAGTTCTCTACGAAGATATATATCTGGGTCAGGATGCAGACCTCTCAGACGAGAGAAACGCATGCACGTTGATTTTGATGTAGAAAACCTGAACCCAGTTTCATCTTCCCATGCTTCCAGTTTCTTAATTGCAAGTTGGATTTGGCGAGAGGCCGTTGCACTTCTCGCTGACTTACTGAATATAGCCAAGTCGTCAACAAATAAGGAACAAGTGATAGAAGGTGGAACGCTTCGAACAATACCATTTATTGCGATGGCGAACAAAGTAACACTGAGGACAGAACCCTGTGGTACACCGTTCTCTTGGGTGAAATCATCCGACAAAACATTACCAACTCGTACCTTAAAACGTCGGTTGGTCATGAAATTACAGACAAAATTAGGAAGATGGCCTCTGAAACCCCATTGTGATAAGGTTTTCAATATGTTGAAGCGCCAGGTGGTATCGAATGCCTTCTCAAGGTCGAAAAATACAGCTATCACTTCTTGCTTCGTAAGAAAAGCTTCTTGTATGAAGCTTTCCATACGAATAAGATGATCCAAGGTATTTCTATTTTTTCTGAATCCAGACTGTACTGTGCAAAGGAGGTTTCTCCGTTCCAACCACCAAACGAGGCGGTTGTTTAACATCCTTTCCATCACTTTACACAGACAGCTGGTCAGAGATATAGGTCTATAGCTTGATGGTGAATGCTTATCCTTAGATGGTTTCAAGATCGGTACCTGGATAGCTTGTCTCCAAGAATCAGGGAAAGTATCAGTCGAATAGATATGGTTGAACAGATAGAGAAGATCAGTCAAAGCGTCAGCTGGCAGGTGTTTCAAGAACTGATTGTGTATTCCATCAATCCCTGGTGCTGTGTCTCGTGCGCACGTTATCGCGTTCTCCAACTCCCATACACTAAACGGCACGTTATACACCTCGTTGTTCGCAGAAGAGAAATCTAATCTTCTACATTCTGCAGCACGTTTGTGTATTTGGAACGATGCCGAGTAGTGGTGAGAGCTAGAGACGTCCGAGAAATAGGACCCGATAACATTAGCTATTTCCTGTGGCTCGGTAATTAGACTACCATCCTTGTTCAACCCAGATATACAAGATGATTTGAATTTGCCGTCTATCTTCCTCACTCTATTCCACACCTTGGTGAGGGGTGTGTGAGCATTAATGGATGAGATGTAAGAATTCCATGAGGCTTTTTTCGAAGTCTTAATGATGAAACGAGCCCTTGCTCGGAGTTTCCGGAATGCCATAAGGTTGATATTGGTTGGGTATTTCCGGAAAATTCGAAGGGCTTGTTTCCTCTTACGGATCGCCACCTTACATTCCTCGTTCCACCAGGGAACAGGTATGTGGCGTTGGTTGGTCGACGTAAGAGGAATGCTCTCTTTCGCGGCGGCAATAATCACCTCTGTCACATGCTCAGTCCTACTATCAGTATCATGTATGTTATTCGAGTTCTTCAAATCAACACGCTTTGTGAAAAGGCTCCAGTTCGCGCGGCGCAAGTTCCACTGCGCACACCGCAAGGACCGTTGATGAGAATCTACTCTCAAGATGAGTGGGTAGTGGTCGCTACCACACAGATCTGAGTGAACCGTGAAATTGAAAAGAGGTGCGACAGATGGGGTGCAGACACAAAGATCGATCGCTGAAAACATGCCGTTGAAAGCATTAAACCTTGTTTTCTCTCCATTGTTGAGAATAATCAAGTCGTTGTCGTTGAAAAATTGCTCAAAAAGGCGTCCTCTGCCGTTACTATCCACCATTGTGTCACCCCACAAGTTATTGTGGGCATTTAGGTCACCTAGAATAACATAGGGACGTGGAAGCTGTGACACAAGGTTATCCAGATTTATTCTAGTAACTGGAGCCCATTCAGGTAAGTAAATATTACAGAAGGTAACAGGCTGAGGAAGAGCAATTCTGACTGCCACTGCCTGTAGTGGTGTTGTTAGCGGCAGTGGACTTACGTGACAGCTGTCGTGGACAGCTGTGGCTACTCCCCCATGGGCTCTGTTACCTGTCAAGTCATCGAAACGATAGAAACTATAATTACGTATCAATGGAGAGTCACAAGGTTTGAAGTGCGTTTCTTGAAAAAAGAAACATATCGGTTTAATGTTTGATGTCAATAGCTTGATTTCTTCTCTGTGCCTGTTGAAACCATTGCAGTTCCATTGTATTAGAGCCATTTTGTGTAGATGATGTTCTTGTTTACTTTAAATGTAGATAGAGTTACCTAAGACCAGCTTAGGTTACTACAGATTTCAAGTTCTTTTTAGATAAAAGGATTTCCCCTCAGAGGATTTTGCGGGAATGCCGAGCTCTGCGGCTACATCCTTTCTTGCTCCTTGGGTACTTCCTCTGTTCCTTCGTTTTTGTTTGGGGGGTGTGAATCCCCGGGTGTCGGGCACAGCACCCGACGCCGGTCGCTCAGTGATGTCGGATGAAGCGCCCGACACAGGAGATTCATTTTCATCCTCACTTCCTGTCACCATTATTTCCTCTACGGTTTCAGCCTCAGCTTCCGGAGTGAATTTACCTTTCAATAGTTTCACCAGATCATGTACCTCGTTCTGTAACTTGTCAATTTTGAGGTTTTGTGACGATACTAACTCTTCCATTCTCTTCTGCTGTTCGATCAGTTTCTTGTTTTCAGCCTTCAAAGTGAGTATTTCTTGCGATTCCTGGGACGTTGTTTTATTAGCTGCGGCTTTGGCAAAAGAAGATGGAAGGGCAGAGATAGGAAAGAGATTTCTATATTTCTGTCGAGCATCTTGATAAGTCATTTTATCGACAGTTTTGAACTCACTGATCTTCCTCTCTTCTAACCACTTACTGCAGGCCTTTGAAGACGCCGCATGTCCACCGTTGCAATTGATGCAACGAGGGCCGGACACGCAAGGCGTTTCGTCGTGCTTCTCAAGGCCGCAGTTCGGGCAGATAGGTTTAGATTTGCAGAAAGCTTGGCCATGTCCAAAGCGTTGACAGATGAAACATCGAGTTGGATTTGGAATGTACGGTCTAACAAGTATACTGTTGTAGCCAGCTATCAATTTTGTTGGAACGGTACCGGTAGAAAAAGTCAAAATAAGTGTGGCTGTGGGTACATCCTTTCCATCAACTCGTCGGGTAATACGGTAAACATCCGTAACATTTTGACCAGCGAGTTCAGATTTAATCTCTTCAACGTCACAGCATAAAAGGTCATTGCAAGTAATCACTCCCTTAGAAGAATTAAGGAAGGGATGAGGACTGACTAGGATGGGGAATAAATTTGCAAAGCTGGTGGTCTTCAAAAGCAGTTGTGATTGAATATCGCTGTCTGTTTCTACAAGCAGGAGAGTTCTATTCCTAACTTTCGTGACTTTGCGAACAGTACCAGCAAGACCTCGAATAGCTTTCTCGATAGCAAAAGGTGACACGTCATGGAAGGTTTTACCATCGGAACGTTCTATTTGCAAAAATCTAGGACTAGCTGGTTTGCTTGATTCTAGATTCTGAAGAACTTGTTCTTTCGTACATTTATAATCTCTAAGAGATCGAATTCTTTTTTTGGGGGGGGGAATTGAGGGGAAATTAAGTGTATTCATATTTGGACCCACGAGTAGCTAGGGAAATAAATGTCCGCTCCCACAGAGCCCCGCTTGTGGGAGTAAGGCTAGAGTAAAACTGAAGTTCACCATGTGTCCAGAGTTTATCGTTTGGAACTACTTTATCCCGTAGTCATTCAGCCCTTTAGCACGATTAATTACACCATTGGCTTGGGTTCATATCCTTGTTCACAGCGAGATCGTCAATATTGTCGTGGGTTTGAGTGGTCACGAGGAGTCGGCACGAAGATAAGAATGAAGACAAGTCCAGGAAAGAGAGAACACAGAGTAGCAAAGATCATGGAAGAGGGTGATAATGATGAATGATTGCACGAGAACTCCTTATGACCGCTCTGGTCACCGAAATGGGCACCCACTCGACCGACGGTCCGAACTTAGTCTGGACCCTCACCCCAGACCTTATCGCCATGGGTGACCCTGCTGGAAGCAAATAAATTGCTTCCGACGATAGCTCTGGGGATCACGGGGCCACGCAAGCCCCCACACCACGTCAAGGGAACGTACCAGTTCGTCATGGGCAATGTAACAGGCATAAGAACAGCCAGTTGCTCGCGAGTTTTGTGTGACATTAGCAATGCATTGGTTGAACTCTCCTCCCAGTTCATATCCTTCCCTCTTGAAAATGAGGAATACGTGGCCAGAGTTAAAGCAGGTACGTTGCCGAGATCATTAGTTGCTAGTACACAAAACTGTCACACACAGACTGGGATCTGATGTCAGAGTCAAGTTGAGCTAACCTAAACCGAAAATCTTGAACACTGCAAAACGATATTTTCATGCATGATGGCTAGTCTATTATTTTGGGAAGAAGGGGGTAGGCCCAGACTCACACTATTCAAATGCAATATCGTAGCCTTTCTATTCAGTCATCATCTGAAATAATGCTTACGGTGTACTGGATTTTCAGTGTAGGCCTACGTTTTCCTCGATGCACCATATTTTCGGTGTATCAGTTATGCAACCCAAGGGTGGTACGGTACCCTACATGTACAGGCCTATGGTGGACCATCCTGACACAGTTTTTTTTTTGGTTATCCTCTGTCATTCAGGTCAATACTGGGATGGTTCCTTGAGAGACGGCAGGAAGCTTGCTTGCTCTCCGAGTTGAGTTTTTGCATGCCGGGGACGTATGATGCGGGGAGGGTAGTAGGCGTGTCGCTAATGTATAGGCCTCGCTGTTATTTCTTTGATGGTTTTATTGAATGAATGAATATTAGGGTTTTGAGGCGCATCGACAGCGAGGTCATTTAGCGCCTGTCAAAATAAGTTGCAACAAAAGGTGAAAAGTGTGATATAAATGTGGAAGTGAAATTTAGATGATATAAATGTGGAAGTGAAATTTAGATGAGAGAACCTTAATATATATTAAACTAAGACTAAACTATGTCTAAAGTGTCTAAAGACGTTATACACTAATTTGTTAAAACCGAACATGTGTGTGCTGGGTTTATTTGTTTGAGATTTGATAAATATATAAATTGACGGGTACAATTATTGTACATTGATTGGATTGTTTTATTGCAATCAATCACTTATTCTGTGATCAGGCTACAAAGAAAAATCACAAAAGTAGCCCATCATCAGAAAATACTGATGAATAATACATACATGAGACATTCAACATAGGCCTACATAGTAATTTAATCACACTATCGAGTGATTTAATCATTTAAATATTACTTGCTTCCTTTCACTTTTTGATTGTGAACACTTTGTTTTATTATCCAATCTTATGTCATTTTTTGTAACCATGTATGTAGGCCTATGTAAAAAAAATAGCATTCAGTGCTAGAAATAATATCTACTATACTACTACTACACTGATTGTTGTAGAGTACGACAAAGTATTATGAAAAATTATGATTTCAGTTTAGGCATTTCCGAAATCAATTATTGGATGAGCGATGTCACTCTCATGCATATTGAGGCAGTAATTGCAAATACGCTACCAAACTTCCACAATCAGTTGTCACATTATGAGAAGAATACATTTTTGTGTGTAGATCGCTCTTCTTACATGCAACAAACACATAGTTTAACCCTCAAAGGATCCGAACACCTTGACGTGGTGTAGGGGCTTGCGTGGCCCCGTGATCCCCAGAGCTATCGTCGGGAGCAATTTATTTGCTTCCAGCAGGGTCACCCATGGCGATAAGGTCTGGGGTGAGGGTCCAGACTAAGTTCGGACCGTCGGTCGAGTGGGTGCCCATTTCGGTGACCAGAGCGGTCATAAGGAGTTCTCGTGCAATCATTCATCATTATCACCCTCTTCCATGATCTTTGCTACTCTTTGTTCTCTCTTTCCTGGACTTGTCTTCATTCTTATCTTCGTGCCGACTCCTCGTGACCACTCACACCCACGACAATATTGACGATCTCGCTGTGAACAAGGATATGAACCCAAGCCAATGGTGTAATTAATCGTGCTAAAGGGCTGAATGACTACGGGATAAAGTAGTTCCAAACGATAAACTCTGGACACATGGTGAACTTCAGTTTTACTTTAGCCTTACTCCCACAAGCGGGGCTCTGTGGGAGCGGACATTTATTTCCCTAGCTACTCGTGGGTCCAAATATGAATACACTTAATTTCCCCTCAATTCCCCCCCCCCAAAAAAAGAATTCGATCTCTTAGAGATTATAAATGTACGAAAGAACAAGTTCTTCAGAATCTAGAATCAAGCAAACCAGCTAGTCCTAGATTTTTGCAAATAGAACGTTCCGATGGTAAAACCTTTCATGACGTGTCACCTTTTGTTATCGAGAAAGCTATTCGAGGTCTTGCTGGTACTGTTCGCAAAGTCACGAAAGTTAGGAATAGAACTCTCCTGCTTGTAGAAACAGACAGCGATATTCAATCACAACTGCTTTTGTAGACCACCAGCTTTGCAAATTTATTCCCCCTCCTAGTCAGTCCTCATCCCTTCCTTAATTCTTCTAAGGGAGTGATTACTTGCAATGACCTTTTATGCTGTGACGTTGAAGAGATTAAATCTGAACTCGCTGGTCAAAATGTTACGGATGTTTACCGTATTACCCGACGAGTTGATGGAAAGGATGTACCCACAGCCACACTTATTTTGACTTTTTCTACCGTTACCGTTCCAACAAAATTGGTAGCTGGCTACAAGAGTATACTTGTTAGACCGTACATTCCAAATCCAACTCGATGTTTCATCTGTCAACGCTTTGGACATGGCCAAGCTTGCTGCAAATCTAAACCCATCTGCCCGAACTGCGGCCTTGAGAAGCACGACGAAACGCCTTGCGTGTCCGGCCCTCGTTGCATCAATTGCAAAGGTGGACATGCGGCGTCTTCAAAGGCCTGCAGTAAGTGGTTAGAAGAGAGGAAGATCAGTGAGTTCAAAACTGTCGATAAAATGACTTATCAAGATGCTCGACAGAAGTATAGAAATCTCTTTCCTATCTCTGCCCTTCCATCTTCTTTTGCCAAAGCCGCAGCTAATAAAACAACGTCCCAGGAATCGCAAGAAATACTCACTTTGAAGGCTGAAAACAAGAAACTGATCGAACAGCAGAAGAGAATGGAAGAGTTAGTATCGTCACAAAACCTCAAAATTGACAAGTTACAGAACGAGGTCCATGATCTGGTAAAACTATTGAAAGGTAAATTCACTCCGGAAGCTGAGGCTGAAACCGTAGAGGAAATAATGGTGACAGGAAGTGAGGATGAAGATGAATCTCCTGTGTCGGGCGTTTCATCCGACATCACTAAGCGACCGGCGTCGGGTGCTGTGCCCGACACCCGGGGATTCACACCCCCCAAACAAAAACGAAGGAACAGAGGAAGTACCCAAGGTCATAAGGAGTTCTCGTGCAATCATTCATCATTATCACCCTCTTCCATGATCTTTGCTACTCTGTGTTCTCTCTTTCCTGGACTTGTCTTCATTCTTATCTTCGTGCCGACTCCTCGTGACCACTCACACCCACGACAATATTGACGATCTCGCTGTGAATAAGGATATGAACCCAAGCCAATGGTGTATATAATCGTGCTAAAGGGCTGAATGACTACGGGATAAAGTAGTTCCAAACGATAAACTCTGGACACATGGTGAACTTCAGTTTTACTCTAGCCTTACTCCCACAAGCGGGGCTCTGTGGGAGCGGACATTTATTTCCCTAGCTACTCGTGGGTCCAAATATGAATACACTTAATTTCCCCTCAATTCCCCCCCCAAAAAAAAGAATTCGATCTCTTAGAGATTATAAATGTACGAAAGAACAAGTTCTTCAGAATCTAGAATCAAGCAAACCAGCTAGTCCTAGATTTTTGCAAATAGAACGTTCCGATGGTAAAACCTTCCATGACGTGTCACCTTTTGCTATCGAGAAAGCTATTCGAGGTCTTGCTGGTACTGTTCGCAAAGTCACGAAAGTTAGGAATAGAACTCTCCTGCTTGTAGAAACAGACAGCGATATTCAATCACAACTGCTTTTGAAGACCACCAGCTTTGCAAATTTATTCCCCATCCTAGTCAGTCCTCATCCCTTCCTTAATTCTTCTAAGGGAGTGATTACTTGCAATGACCTTTTATGCTGTGACGTTGAAGAGATTAAATCTGAACTCGCTGGTCAAAATGTTACGGATGTTTACCGTATTACCCGACGAGTTGATGGAAAGGATGTACCCACAGCCACACTTATTTTGACTTTTTCTACCGGTACCGTTCCAACAAAATTGATAGCTGGCTACAACAGTATACTTGTTAGACCGTACATTCCAAATCCAACCCGATGTTTCATCTGTCAACGCTTTGGACATGGCCAAGCTTTCTGTAAATCTAAACCTATCTGCCCGAACTGCGGCCTTGAGAAGCACGACGAAACGCCTTGCGTGTCCGGCCTTCGTTGCATCAATTGCAACGGTGGACATGCGGCGTCTTCAAAGGCCTGCAGTAAGTGGTTAGAAGAGAGGAAGATCAGTGAGTTCAAAACTGTCGATAAAATGACTTATCAAGATGCTCGACAGAAATATAGAAATCTCTTTCCTATCTCTGCCCTTCCAACTTCTTTTGCCAAAGCCACAGCTAATAAAACAACGTCCCAGGAATCGCAAGAAATACTCACTTTGAAGGCTGAAAACAAGAAACTGATCGAACAGCAGAAGAGAATGGAAGAGTTAGTATCGTCACAAAACCTCAAAATTGACAAGTTACAGAACGAGGTACATGATCTGGTGAAACTATTGAAAGGTAAATTCACTCCGGAAGCTGAGGCTGAAACCGTAGAGGAAATAATGGTGACAGGAAGTGAGGATGAAGATGAATCTCCTGTGTCGGGCGCTTCATCCGACATCACTGAGCGACCGGCGTCGGGTGCTGTGCCCGACACCCGGGGATTCACACACCCCAAACAAAAACGAAGGAACAGAGGAAGTACCCAAGGAGCAAGAAAGGATGTAGCCGCAGAGCTCGGCATTACCGCAAAATCCTCTGAGGGGAAATCCTTTTATCTAAAAAGAACTTGAAATCTGTAGTAACCTAAGCTGGTCTTAGGTAACTCTATCTACATTTAAAGTAAACAAGAACATCATCTACACAAAATGGCTCTAATACAATGGAACTGCAATGGTTTCAACAGGCACAGAGAAGAAATCAAGCTATTGACATCAAACAATAAACCGATATGTTTCTTTTTTCAAGAAACGCACTTCAAACCTTGTGACTCTCCATTGATACGTAATTATAGTTTCTATCGTTTCGATGACTTGACAGGTAACAGAGCCCATGGGGGAGTAGCCACAGCTGTCCACGACAGCTGTCACGTAAGTCCACTGCCGCTAACAACACCACTACAGGCAGTGGCAGTCAGAATTGCTCTTCCTCAGCCTGTTACCTTCTGTAATATTTACTTACCTGAATGGGCTCCAGTTACTAGAATAAATCTGGATAACCTTGTGTCACAGCTTCCACGTCCCTATGTTATTCTAGGTGACCTAAATGCCCACAATAACTTGTGGGGTGACACAATGG
Source organism: Brachyptera risi (assembly GCA_964007535.1). Lineage (NCBI taxonomy): Eukaryota > Metazoa > Arthropoda > Insecta > Plecoptera > Taeniopterygidae > Brachyptera > Brachyptera risi. The sequence goes on from OZ023335.1 coordinate 4,898,552, forward strand.
TGGATAGTAACGGCAGAGGACGCCTTTTTGAGCAATTTTTCAACGACAACGACTTGATTATTCTCAACAATGGAGAGAAAACAAGGTTTAATGCTTTCAACGGTACGTTTTCAGCGATCGATCTTTGTGTCTGCACCCCATCTGTCGCACCTCTTTTCAATTTCTCCGTTCACTCAGATCTGTGTGGTAGCGACCACTACCCACTCATCTTGAGAGTAGATTCTCATCAACGGCCCTTGCGGTGTGCGCAGTGGAACTTGCGCCGCGCGAACTGGAGCCTTTTCACAAAGCGTGTTGATTTGAAGAACTCGAATAACATCCATAATACTGATAGTAGGACTGAGCATGTGAATGAATGAATGAATATTAGAGTTTTAAGGCGCATCGACAGCGAGGTCATTTAGCGCCTGTCGAAATAAGTTGCAACAAGAGGTGAAAAGTGTGATATAAAGGTGGAAGTGAAATTTAGATGAGAACACCTTAAACATTAAACTAAGACTAAGACTAAACTATGTATAAAGTGTCTAAAGACGTTAAAAACTAATTTGTTAAAACCGAACATGTGTGTGCTGTAAAGGGTCACACCCATGGGACTAGGATGAGAACGTTTTATTACTTGTTCTCAGTTCAAACTCCCCCTCAAATAGGAGTGGAGGAACGACAAACCATAACAGATATATGTTGGGATATGGTTTGATTTAAAATATTCCTGATGTCTATCCCAAAAGATCGGCATCAAGAATAAGTATCAAATGTCAAAAGCAGTACACTGGTAAAAGATGATTGCACAAACCACGTCATCTTGAACGGACATGGAAATGTCCTAATTCGGGCAGTTTGAAAAATGATACTGGTAATAAGTAGACTTTATCGTCTAACGCAGATCCACGAGCATGTCAAATGAAATCCAAAAGCTCCGATAATCTTAGAAAGCTGAATATGGTATCTATCGATTTTGAATTATTCCCTAAAATCTTTGATATTGTGTCTTCCATACGAAGCTGTCTCCTCAGAGCAGTATATTTCCGACACTCGAGCAATATGTGTCTAACAGTTAAAATCTCGTCACAAATTTCACATCTGGGAACGATTTTTTCGGGGGTGAAAAGATAGGAATGGGTTAAAAGTGTGTGTCCCACTCGCAGACGAGTGAGAACCACTTCCTCCCTCCGTGAACCTCGGATTGAAGATTCCCAAGCACTAACAGTAGGCTTTATTTCTTTCAGCTTGTTGTTGGTCTCCCTGTCCCATTCTTTTTGAAAACGAGATTTGAAAAGTAGTTTGAAATACGCCTTGAAATCGTTGAAAGGTACTCTCGGGTTATCAATATCTTCTTTCTCCGTCGCTTCTTTGGCAGCCCTGTCCGCTGACTCATTACCACCAATCCCCACGTGTCCAGGTACCCAGCAGAACACTACACTGACATCCTGCGAGGCAAGGGCGGTCAGGAGTGTCTGTACTTTCTGGACTAGATGGTGAGTTGGAAAGATTTGAGTTAAGGCTTGGAGTACACTCAAAGAATCAGAACAGATCAGGAAGCTCTTCTCAGATCGTTGTTGAATGTGCTGTAGAGAGGTGACAATTGCAAACAACTCGGCTGTATATACGCTACTCATCGAACCTAATCTGATACTGACAGTGGCGGATTCGCAAACGAATGCGCAGCCAACTTTTCCGTTCAGTTTTGATCCGTCCGTGTAGTATTTTACATGTCCGGAGTAGTGTGTGCAGAGCTCTAGATATTTTTGCTTATACTCTTCTGCACTCGTGGTTGCCTTCGTGCTTGATGACAAGTTCATCAAGCACCCCGGACGTGGAGCCAACCAAGGGGCGGTATCACTGAATTGAATTGGATAGACTCGAGGGTAAACAAATGATTCCTCGACCAAAATATGATTCAAACGAATCCCAGTTGGTATGGTGGCGAATGGTTTCGATTCATAGAGAGCATGAAATCTAGGATTGATTACTGATTGGTAGGTAGGATGACGCTTACAGCAAAATAACTTTGAAGCGTATGAGCAAAGGAGATATGCTCGTCGACTCTCCAACGAGGGCTCACCAGCCTCACAATACACGCTCTCCACCCGACTGGTACGGAGTGCTCCTATGGCCAGTCGGATGCCTGTGTTATGAACTGTATTGAGTGGCTTCACGTAGCTCTCTCGTGCCGAGTCGTACACAACACTACCATAATCCAATTTGGAACGTATTAATGCTCGGTAAAGCCGCAGCATTGTGGTGCGATCCGCTCCCCATTTGGTACCACTAAGATAACGGAGAAGGTTAAGAGATTTGAAGCACTTGAGTCTGAGTTGCGAAATGTGAGATTTCCAGTTCAACTTCACGTCAAACGTCAGCCCAAGGAACTTGGTCGATTCTGCGAATGGAAGGAGTTCTCTACGAAGATATATATCTGGGTCAGGGTGCAGGCCTCTCAGACGAGAGAAACGCATGCACGTTGATTTTGATGTAGAAAATCTGAACCCAGTTTCATCTTCCCATGCTTCCAGTTTCCTAATTGCAAGTTGGATTTGGCGAGAGGCCGTTGCACTTCTCGCTGACTTACTGAATATAGCCAAGTCGTCGACAAATAAGGAAGAAGTGATTGAAGATGGAACGCTTCGAATTATACCATTTATTGCGATGGCGAACAAAGTAACACTGAGGACAGAACCCTGTGGTACACCGTTCTCTTGGATGAACTCATCCGACAACACATTACCAACTCGTACCTTGAAACGTCGGTTGGTCATGAAATTACAGACAAAATTAGGAAGATGGCCTCTGAAACCCCATTGTGACAAGGTTTTCAATATGTTGAAGCGCCAGGTAGTATCGAATGCTTTCTCAAGGTCGAAAAATACAGCTATCACTTCCTGCTTCGTAAGAAAAGCTTCCTGTATGAAGCTTTCCATACGAATAAGATGATCCAAAGTATTTCCATTTTTTCTGAATCCAGACTGTACTGTGCAAAGGAGGTTTTTTCGTTCCAACCACCAAACGAGGCGGTTGTTCAACATCCTTTCCATCACTTTACACAGACAGCTGGTCAGAGATATAGGTCTATAGCTTGATGGTGAATGCTTATCCTTGGATGGTTTCAAGATCGGTACCTGGATAGCTTGTCTCCAGGAATCAGGGAAAGTATCGGTTGAATAGATATGGTTGAACATGTTGAGAAGGTCATTTAAAGCGGCAAGTGGCAGGTGTTTCAAGAACTGATTGTGTATTCCATCAATCCCTGGTGCTGTGTCTCTTGCGCACGTTATCGCGTTCTCCAACTCCCATACACTAAACGGCACGTTATACACCTCGTTGTTCGCAGAAGAGAAATCTAATCTTCTACATTCTGCAGCACGTTTGTGTATTTGGAACGATGCCGAGTAGTGGTGAGAGCTAGAGACGTCCGAGAAATAGGACCCGATAACATTAGCTATTTCCTGTGGCTCGGTAATTAGACTACCATCCTTGTTCAACCCAGATATACAAGATGATTTAAATTTGCCGTCTATCTTCCTCACTCTGTTCCACACCTTGGTGAGGGGTGTGTGAGCATTAATGGATGAGATGTAAGAATTCCATGAGGCTTTTTTCGAAGTCTTAATGATGAAACGAGCCCTTGCTCGGAGTTTCCGGAATGCCATGAGGTTGATATTGGTTGGGTATTTCCGGAAAATTCGAAGGGCTCGTTTTCTCTTACGGATCGCTACATTACATTCCTCGTTCCACCAGGGAACGGGTATGTGGCGTTGGTTGGTCGACGTAAGAGGAATACTCTCTTTCGCGGCGGCAATAATCACCTCTGTCACATGCTCAGTCCTACGATCAGTCTCATGTATGTTATTAGAGTTCTTCAAATCAACACGCTTTGTGAAAAGGCTCCAGTTCGCGCGGCGCAAGTTCCACTGCGCACAGTGGAACTGTGCTCCAGTCGAAGACCATCATTGATGAAGGTACGAGCACAGCATTTTTGACCAAGGACAATCACAATTTATTCCGATAATCAATATTTTGTTGATCTGTACCCATTTCAATGGTGGGGCCGGCATGATGATTTTGAAGTGACGTTATTAAATCGTTGTTTGTAGGTACGTACGAGTCCGGCATTGCTGCTTACAAACACCTCTACTTCAACGCAACCTCCAACTCTTTGAAAATCTGGATCCTAACTCTGACGAGCATCATCACGCTCTACGAGTGCGTTCGCCACCTGACCAACCTGATCCTGAACCGCCGGCTGCGATTTCCCATGCTCCTTCTCTTCTCCGCGTCCATATTCTCCCACTACTACACCTGGTGGAACTACCTCAACTATCTCAACGACCAGTTCTACTCGCAGTGGTACCGCCAGATGTTCTTCACCGTCACGGAGATCGTGTCCACCGTGCTGGTGATCCACCTGGCCGACAGCAAGAATGGCGTGACGACTCGCAAGGCGCTGGGGATCGCTGCCATCGCGGTGCTGCACGTGGTGGGCAGTGGGTTCGACCAGTTTGTCTACAACGTCTTGCTCGGGCACGGAAGGACTCACCAAGTGATCCGTGATCTCTGGTTGATGCTGCCAGACATCTTGCACTTCGTCTTGCCGCTGGCAGAACTCAGGCGCGTCAAGAGACTCAACTGCGCCGACGTAGAACTGATGAAGGACGTGTTCTATCTGGGATGTATCGACGTGATTGCATTCGTGTTTCTGTCGTTCCTGTGATTACGTCGAGGACTTTTTTCAACAATTATGATTGCATAAAATCACTGGTAAAACTATGATGAGAGATCAACCCGAAGACGAAAGTTGAAGCTTTTCCAAAGCGTGTTTCGGTCGTGTCTGTGATTACGTCGAGGACTTTTTTCAACAATTATGATTGCATAAAATCACTGGTAAAACTATGATGAGAGATCAACCCGAAGACGAAAGTTGAAGCTTTTCCAAAGCGTGTTTCTGTCGTTCCTGTGGTTACGTCGAAGACATTTTTCAACAATTATGATTGCATAAAATCACTAGTAAAACTATGATGAGAGATCAACCCGAAGACGAAAGTTGAAGCTTTTCCAAAGCGTGTTTCTGTCGTTCCTGTGATTACGTCGAGCACTTTTTTCAACAATTATGATTGCATAAAATCACTGGTAAAACTATGATGAGAGATCAACCCGGATACGAAAGTTGAAGCTTTTCCAAAGCGTGTTTCTGTCGTTCCTGTGATTACGTCGAGCACTTTTTTCAACAATTATGATTGCATAAAATCACTGGTAAAACTATGATGAGAGATCAACCCGAAGACGAAAGTTGAAGCTTTTCCAAAGCGTGTTTCTGTCGTTCCTGTGATTACGTCGAGCACTTTTTTCATTAATTATGATTGCATAAAATCACTGGTAAAACTATGATGAGAGATCAACCCGGATACGAAAGTTGAAGCTTTTCCAAAGCGTGTTTCTGTCGTTCCTGTGATTACGTCGAGGCCTTTTTTCAACAATTATGATTGCATAAAATCACTGGTATCAAAATTATATAATAAATTACCCGAAAATATAAAATGTATGAATAAAATTGAAATTTTCGAATATAAACTCAAAATTCTTCTTGAAAATAAAGCATATTATTCGATAGAAGAATATTTGAATGACAAAATCTGATTTCAGAATTTAAAATATTATTTTTGCCAAGTAGCAATTGTTTTATATTTTCTTCAAACTACGGTATTATTTCATTAGGTAATGATTTTGTGAAACACTTCTTGTCTATATTTTATTGTGAATATTTGTAAATATGTAGACCTAACCTAACAAATATGTTTTCCATACACCCTTCACAGGATTTATCTCAAAGGGTAATACAACTGTAGAAAGTTTTTGGAAATAAAAATATATCATCATTATTATCCAAATCATAGAATATTCATTCATATCGAACAAGGAGTTAACTTAAACGTATCTCGCTTTCATTAGATTAGTGAAGCAAAGACTTCTGGTTTCTTGATGAACCAATAATGATAAAAAAATGATTCCTCCAAGTATATCAATACTTCCAAATTTGTTACAGGAAGAAGAACCAGAATCCAACATTTTCCAAGTTGTAGAGATTCCCATCGTCAGCTGGAGAAAATGCAATGCTATGTATCGTGGAACGAAAAAAATCACCAAGCGTATGAATGAATGAATGAATATTAGGGTTTTAAGGCGCAGCGACAGCGAGGTCATTTAGCGCCTGTCAAGATAAGTTGCTGAACCAAAAGGTGAGTAGTGTTAGATGAAGGTGCGAGTGATGATATGCACAAGATTACACGAAGGAGGCAAAGGCACATGCCACTTAAGTCTCAGCACAAACACATGACCGATATAATATGGTATGAGCTCATTCAACATATCTCCAGGACCCCTATTCCTGAGATAAATGAGATGTGAGAAAAATAAAAGTGAGTGAGAAAACGATTATCTCACTTAAAATGGCCGATTGGTAATGGTAAATCAGCAATTGTAAGTGAGATAATCGTTTTCTCACTCACTTTTATTTTTCTCATATTTCATTTATCTCAGGAATCGGGGTCCTGATATACTGAAGTTATCGTACCGACGATAGACATAATCAAATGGAGGCGCTAAATGACCTCGCTGTCGATGCGCCTTAAAACCCTAATATTCATTCATCAATCAAGTACGCCAACAGTGGAAACAGCCATCAAGGTCAACCAGCGAGGTTTTCCTATCACACAGAAAATGTGTTGCCGGACGTTTGTGTGGTACATTTTGATTGGTCGAGATATAATGACATCATGCTCCATATGAATGTGCCAAATGATCATAATAACTTATCCCTTTGAAATGTTCTGCATTGTTTAATATTGGAGCCTGTGTTTCTCCTTCTTACCTTGTTCTTGTTCTCTTACACTCATGTTAACAATCCGCTATTTCTCCGTATGTTCAGTTCAAAGTGTGTGTGCAACAACAATTCAATTCATTTCAAGGAAACGAACGGTTCACCATATTCACTTCTGATCTGATCAAAGTGTATCATGAAAAATATGTTGATGCCAGCACTTTTCTGTCCAGAGAGATTCCGGTGGCCCCCTGTTAGCGAGCGGTCAGCTTATCGGCATCGTCTCCTGGGGAAATGGTTGCGCTCGGCCTGGAAAGCCTGGCGTCTACACAAATGTCTCCAGTTTCCTCGACTGGATCGCAAAGAGGTCCAAAGACAAATGGGAATAATTGCCGTGTTTTTTTTTTCTTGTGAGGAGGTGAAATCTTGCATGAGATTCCCCTCGCAGGTTGAATTGCGGCGAGTGTCGGATTCTTACCGACTAAAACCCCTCCTCATTTGTGGGTGACCCCGACAACGTGGTCATTCCATCACCCATTCTCATCATGATTTGCCGTGTGGTAACTGGGATGTTCAGCAATAAATATACATCATTTAATTCAAGAGTTGACAATTGAAAATATTCAATTTAGAGCTCTTCAGATGATAGGTTGTTGAGTGTGGATCTGAACCAGTAGATGATTCTGATTGTACGCTGAACACTCGGCCTACATTCAACACATGAATGTGTCCATTGATAATATTCATCCAAGAGTTACCAATGTGAACTTGTGCTTCAAAATGGGAAAGCAACTCAAACTTTCAATATCTTCAAGAAACATGTATTTGGAATTTGTCGTTTGAATTGAATAAATGGAATATTTCGGTGAATTTGGTGTGGTCATCTGGAATTCAGCCCCAGCAGGCTGGGACCACTACCCCCTGGTTCCGTCTGACCAGCGTCACACTCCATTTCGGTCCCATCGGCACACGGGACTGACGGACTGTTGACTCTGGTCACTTTTGCACGCTGCAAATCTGCGTCTGTCATTGAAGACGTTCGTACAAGCTTCTTCGTTTGTTTTGGCTTTGAAACTGGCTCTTGTTGTTTAGTTGCAAGTGGTTTTGTTTTTGATGAAGAAATTTTAGATTTGGTAATATAAGCTGTCATCTCTTTTTCCAGTTTTATGGTTTTGTTCTTGAGATCGTCATCTTCTACACGTAATTCTGCTATTTGTTTTGTTTGATCTTCTATTAGTTTCGATTGCTTCTCAAGCGTGTTCTTCGTCTCAGCCTGGCCAGCCAACAGCTTGGTCATCAACTCTATTAGGGCTTTGATTTCAGTTGATTGAGGAAATACTTGAGCCGGAACTGGAGCAGATGCAGAGTCCGTTACTTGAGCAAAGGTGAGTTTTCTGGTAGGTGAATCAGGATGTAAGCTATGATATTTTTTCCTGGCATCTTGAATGGTACTCTTATCCTCTCATTTATATTCAAGTATGACCTTTTCTTTCTTCCAGGTTGTACAGTTGCGGGACCATACTACGTGACTCCCTTGGCAGTTAACGCACTTTTCCTCTGTAGTGCATGGTGCGTCAAGGTGAGCCGGATCGGTGAGGCCACATCATTCATATGTTCAATCTTGCTTACAAAATTGATTGATGTGGCCAAACTCATGACATTTCAAACACCTCACTGGGTTGGGGATGTGAGTCTTGACCGGGATTCTTAGATAGCCAGCTTTAATATTGGTTGGTAGAGTCATCGTACTAAACGTAAGGATGACAAGTGGAGAAGGATGGAGAACTCCTTCCCCACCTTCCATAATCCGCTTGACCTCAACTATACATGTTGTGTCGCCAGTTATTTCAGTTCTTCGTCCGTCACCTTCAGCAGATCTTGTGAGTATATAACTCCCTTACTTGTTTTCACAGATCGGTGGGGTGTCACTGTGATAGGAATGGTTTCTAGGATTTCCATCTTGATGATATTACGAGCTTGTTCTTCGGACGCAGCCTCAACAAGTAGGCTTCCGTCCCTCAGCCGCGTGTCGTTTTTGGTTGGTCCAACATTTTTTTGCAAAAAATTTTCAATCTTGAACGGTGAAATGTCGTTAAATGACAAAGTAGTATTTCTACGAGTTAGAAGAATAGTGGGGATGGACTTGGGGATCACATCGATCGATCACATCAATTTCTTCTTCAAACAATGATCTGGTATTTCGAGTTGAAGGAAGGGAGGAAGTCATTTTTTTAGTATCCATACGGAAAAAATGTATTTCATCTCTTCGAGCCCCACCTACCACGGAGTCCAATAAAGGGACACTGAACTACAATGCCAGGGTTGTCTCGGATATATAGAGGGTAGTTCCGAAGCGTGAGGAATAAAAGTAGCAGCAAAACCGAGCTGGGATGGCCGGTTTGAACCATCGTGCCGCCGAAGACTACCATCTCATCCTGCCGCAGCTTCAATACATACGAGCGAGCCGATTGGCTGGGGGTGGATTGGCCCCTAGCCTCCTGTTTCAGACGAAGCCGAAGCCAGATCAGTGTGTTGGTTCCCACCTTTTCAAACTTGAACGATAAATATGTGAAGCCATGCAATAAGCATCATTCAAGAAGTTCTTCCGGAGATATTCCGTAATATTATTGAATAAAATCTTTCATATTATTGTCATAAGCAAAGTTACTAAGCTCGCAGTCACGGCCTGAAAGAATGCGCGTGTAGTTTAAATTTTCGAACGGAAATTCCCGAAGTTGTTCGTACCTCTGCATTTATGGCATGTCAAACATACTGATATACTTGAATGTCTTTGGAAAGTGACGTCATGGTCTGGAAACAACGGCATCATCGGCTATTTTGAAAACTAAAATAATTGGACATCGGTTAACATGGGAAGTATTCACCGAGTGAAAGGGCAGTATCAGAGAAGAAAGATCCGAATAAAAAAGGCCGTGTTCTCAATGTTCTTATCCAAGCTTCCCAATTTTCAACTTGATAATTATGTAGTAACAACAAAACTATATTACTTCATAACTTTAGTTATTCAAATAAGTAGGTCTGTGCTCAGTGAGCCGAAATGAAATACGATATTCGAAATCTACTACCGGTATGTTGCCAAGTGCGTATTTGCCTTCTTCCTAGATTAATTCCTTTCTGCAAATAATGTTTCAAGTGCTTGAAGGCAGAATAACCGTGTGATGTCACACGGATATTCCTGCCGATAATATTACAGGTAGGCCCTACACTTACGGTCACAGAATGTTTCATTCCAAAATTTGAATTTAAATAGAACCTACACGCATTCAACTCTCAATTTTCTCACAGACTATGCGTGGAGTGTGTATGCACATTGTTTTTTAGTTTGAGTATGTGTAATATCAGTACAATTTCCTCAGGATGCATTAATGAAGTTTGATCGACCACATTATGTGACTGCAACCGCACTTGAAGGCAGAAATATGTCGTTCCAATACAATTGTAATTTGTTTGTTATTTGGCATAGTTATTCAGGTGCTTGAAGCCAAAAATATTCCTGCCAATAGTTGTGACCTTCAGGGACTATGATTCAGGTATTCTAGATGAAATAAAATAATTGCAACTATTTTGAATCAACGCAATAAGTTGTTAGGGCTGTTATCATCCTAACAATATCAATTCACCAAGAATGCATTATATAATTTTACATTGCTTTGAAAGAGGAAAACAATACAAAAACTGAATTCACTATTGTGTCTAATCAATTACTTATCAGGATATTATAGGCCTACCTCAATACCTATTTCACAGATATTTCACCTACCTAATCAATGGCAATTATTGATCATCAGAAATTGGATCACTACCAGTAATTCATCTGCATCAACCAGTGAATCAATGGAACGTTATTAATTAATCGACCATTATGATCAATTTGACTGTTTATCAATATAAACAACACACAGGTAGGTAGCACATTCTGGTTTCAGCAAATTACTGGAACATATTATTGTATTGTGATAAATGTTTGTTTACTGTGATTGTAAATGAGTTGCTGGACAAAAAAGTGAGTACGAATTCACAATCAATATCTAAAACATTCACCACCTGCTGTACTTGAACATCCACTCAATGTATTCAATAGCGTCTGGACAACAGATATTTTTCCAGATAGTTGGAGAGAAGCAATATCAATACACATTTTGAAACCGAACAAAAATAAACACTTACCTCAACGTGTAGACCTATATCTCCGACCAGCTGTATATGCATAGTGATGGAAAGAATGATCAACAACCGCCTCATATGGTGGTTGGACGATAGAAACCTCCTTTGTATAGAACAGTCGGGATTCAGAAGGAACAGAAATGATTGACTTATGACTACATCACGACGATATGCAAGAAATCGAAAGTGAATACAGAACGTCAGAAGGGAACACACGGACAATACTTCAAATCAATACTCAAAGTATTCGCAATAAGATGGAAGAAGTTGAGCTCATGCTTGACGAAATCTCTCCAGATGTGGTATGCATTTCTGAGCATTGGTTGACGGAACAAGAAGCTAAAGTGACAAACATCCTAAACTAAACAATTAGTGGCTGCTTTTCCAGAACAGTCTGCGGAGGAGGTGGCGTGGCCATACTTACAAAATCAACAATGGCTACCGATGTGATAGATATACCAGAATTAACAGTTTCCAGTGTGGACCGCGAATTTGAATGCTGCGCTGCCGGATTGTGCAAGAGTAATTCAACACAGACAATAGTGATATCACTATATCGATCACCAGATGGCCGTGAAACAGTATTCTTCAACAAACTAGAATGGGTTCTGAATTATATTACAAATAGATTTGCGAATGAAGCTAGACTTATAATCGCAGGTGATTTCAATATAAACTTTCAACCCGACTTGGACTGCCCCACTACACAACGTCTTAGAAATCTCGCTAGCTCATTTAACCTCACCGCTCACATAAGTGATCCAACAAGAACCAACAACAACTGAATGAATGAATATTAATTAGAGTTTTTTAGGCGCATCGACAGCGAGGTCATTTAGCGCCTGTCGAAATAAGTTGCAACAGAAGGTGAGAAGAGTTATATGGAGGTGGAAGTGAAATTTAGCTGAGAAAACCTCTATATATTAAACTAAGACTAAACTATGTCTAAACTATCGACCAAGACGTTATACACTAATTTGTTAGAACCGAACATGTGTGAGCTGTAAAGGGTCACACCCATGGGACTAGAAGGAGAACGTTTAAACTCCAATAACATAATCGTCAACATATTCTCCAATATCCCTCTATCATTAATTACGAAATCAAAATCCATGAACCTGAATATCTCGGATCACAATGGTCAAATCATACAATATTCTGATACATCAACTACGAATACGCAGTCGAAGAGCGAATTGAAACGCACGTTCTCATTGAGTCAAGTTAATCGTTTCAAGCAACTCCCTGATGGAGCATCATGGTATCTTGTTTACCAAGCTGCATCGGTTGATAAGAAATCTGATGCATTCCTAGCAATATTCATGGAAGGGTTTGATTATGCTTTTCCTAAACAAGATATTCGAAATGGCCATCAACTCACTAAGAAATGGCTAACGCAAGAAATTCGAAAATCTCCGTCAAATCTGAAGAAACTATACATCGAACTTTGTCACGATAGCAATAACAAAGAAAACAAGAGCATCGACAACAGAGAGAAACGACTTCATGTACGATCATTACGTGAGGCTAAAAGGCTGTAAAATGATAAATCAATAGAAGACGCTCAAAATAAAAGCAAAGGTTTATGGAGAATAATGAAGAACAATTCTGTACCACACACCCCAAGGCGCAATATTTCTCTCACGGTTGACTCTGAAACCCACGATAACCCCAAAACCTGTGCAAATATTTTAAACAAATACTTCAGCGAAGCAGAACAAAATCTGCTCCAGGAAACCGGACACAACCAAACACCATACCACTTCACACCCAACAAACACTGTTCTAAAAAAATATTTCTATTTCCGGTTTGTGATATTGAAATATTGACAATAATTAACCAGAAGTGCACGAAGAAATCAGCGGGACTCGACGAAATTTCCAGCAATCTTCTGAAGGACTGTGCCGCACAGATAAGGCAACCATTGGCTGACATAATAAATGCTTCTTTCACGCAAGGGACATTTCCGTCAAATATGAAATCATCAAAGATTGTACCCATACACAAAAAAGGAGACAAGTGTGCACCTGAAAATTACCGCCCAATAGTATTACTCTCATCGTTTTTCTAAATCTTTGAAGTAGCCTTTTGCACTCGTGTGATGAATTTTCTCACTATTCACAATTTGATATCAAGTAATCAGTACGGATTCCAGAAAGGAAAATCATCCACTCTTGCAATGCACTCATTCCTCCAAGCTACATATCAGGCATTAGATGATAAATCCCACACAATTGGCCTGTTCTACGACATGTCTACTAAGGCATTCGACTGCATGAACCATAACATTCTATCAAACATTCTTGCATCGACAGGTATAGGTGGGGTCGCATTGAGTTGGATAGAATCTTTTCTATCGCAGCGTACCCAATGTGTAGAAATTATCAACAACAATAACGAACGAACAATATCAGAATTCACAACCACAACAATCGGGGTGGCTCAAGGTACAGTTTTCGGCCCACTTCTATACATAATATAAGTGAACTACCTGCCTAAGATGTTCGGTAAGGGTCTTGTAACAATGTATGCTGACGATACGACCCATCTAATCACCGCACCGGAAGCAGCTACAGCAAGTATACAGGCGAACGCAGTTGTATGTAACGTGACCGAGTGGTGTGATGGAGCAAAACTAGTGGAGATCAATATTTTTACAATTCCATCCAAAACAGCAATATGTGCACGGACAGTAAGTAGCCCGCTGATAAGGCTCCATGACAAAAGCATGGTACAGGTTACAACTACAAAATTCCTGGGACTTTTTATAAGTGATACACTTGACTGGTCAGTTCACATAAACTATGTAGCCAAGAAAATATCATCTTCACCATACTTACTGCGAAATCTCCGACGAATTGCAAACGAGAACGCAGTTGTTACTGCATATTATGCCGCTGTTTACTCGCACCTGTGCTACGGCGTAATATTCTGGGGTATCTCACCACATGCCAGTAGAATACTTATTGCTCAGAAACGTGCAGTACGAGCTATGGCTGGAGCCTCAAACAGATCTTCATGCAGACCTATTTTTAAACGACTGAATCTACTAACAATGACAGCAATATACATTTTTCAAACTATCATGTTCATCTAGACCTGATCAACTATCCAGCGAAACTTACGTAATCACCAGGAATAAGCATCACTTTCTACACCCGAACCACAATAAAATTGCATACAAATCAAGTCCAGACTATATGGGTGCACTTCTTTACAATTATTTACCAGATCAGATTAAAAACAGTCAATCACATAGCTTGTTCAAATCCAACCTTAAACTTCATCTTACTATCATTAGCCCGTATACTATTGCTGACTACCTTAGTGCATAACTCTCTTTTAATATCCAACTTGTTTCCTTTCGCGCAATATTTTATTATTGTCTTTCTATTATATACCGTATGACAAATTCTATAACACAATTGTACATTTATATTATATTATATTCATGTATGACACTGTGTTCAGTGAATGAAGATATTATTATTATAAATACCCTAGATCATCTTATCCGAATGGAAAGTTATATTGAAGAAGCTTTCAACACGTTATAGCCGCTTTAGAGCCGATCTAGAGAAAGCTTACGACACGGAAGTATAACATCATTAGAACCTTTTCGGAATGGGAGTTAAAAGGACATTTACTAAAATGTATCAACTTTTTAGATAATCGACGCTTTCGCTTCCGAGATGGAAATACTTTATCCAATGGGTACAATCAAGAGAATGGTGTGCCACAGGGTTCAGTCCTCGATGTCACACTGTTCGCTATCGCCATCAACGGAATAACAAAATGTGTTCCACCAACAGTGACATCCTCCTTATTCGTTGATGATCTTGCTATATTTTGCAAATCATCTGATGTAAACACAGCATCTCTTCAAATTCAAATGACCATGAACAAATCGAGTAAATGGACAGAAGAGACGGGGTTCAAGTTCTCTTCCGCAAAAACTACCTGTCTGCTTTTCATTCCGCCCTACAACCAGATCCCGATATCCATCTTCATGGCGAATCATTATTATGGGCCGATTCAGTGAAGTTTCTATGCCTCATTTTTGATAACAAACTGAACTGGTACATCTATGAAAAATGAATGTTATAAATCTTCGAATTTATTACGGTACCTCAGTGGCACTTCGTGGGGTGCTGACGCATCACCATGTTGATGCTTTATAGATCTTTGGTTAGATCGAAACTAGACTATGGATACATTATTTACGACTCGGCACAACCCAACGTATCTGAAAGCACTGGATACACTCTACCACACAGGGATACAACTAATCATTGGAGCACTCCGTACCAGTTGAATCGAGAGTGTGTATTCTGAGTCCGGTGAACCGTCACTCAATGAATGAATAAATATTAGGGTTTTGAGGCGCATCGACAACGAGGTCATTTAGCGCCTGTCAAAATAAGTAGCTGGGCGAAAATAAGAGGTAAGTAGTGTTATATGAAGGTGCGAGTGAAATTTGGATGTGAACACTGCAATAGGTGAAACTAAGACTAAACTATCACTAAAGACGTAATACACTAATTTGTTGAAACCGAACATGAGTGTGCTGTGAAGGGTCACACCCATTGGACTAGAATGAGAAGACAGTTTCAACTTCCCTAATAATATAGTGTGATCTACCTTGTCGAAAGCCTTTTCATTATCTAAAAACACTGCATCAATATAGCCCCCCTTGTCTACTACCCCTGCCAGCTCTTCCGCAAAACCTAACAACTGTGTCTCACATGAATACCCCTTCCTAAACCCATGCTGCACTTCCGAAATACCCCTATGTTCATCTACTTTCTCCATTATTCTCTTTATAACTACCCTTTCCATCATCTTACATACATGTGACGTTAAACTGATTCCCCTGTAGTTGTCTACCCTGCCCCTTTGCCCTCCCTTTGAAATTGGAACCACCTCCGCTTTTTCCAATCTTGTGGTACTCTACCTGCTGTGAGTGAGGCTTGGAACAACCAAGATGAAGATGAACGATGAAGATGACTTCATCGTCTAAAGCAGATCCACGAGCATGTCAAATGAGATCCAATAGGTTCGATAATCTTAGAAAGCTGAATATGGTATCTATCGATTTTGAATTATTCCCTAGAATCTTTGACATTGTGTCTTCAATACGGAGCTGTCTCCACAGAGCAGTATATTCCTGACACTCGAGTAATATGTGTCGAACAGTTAGAATCTCGTTACCAATCTCACATCTGGGGACGATTTTATCGGGGGTGAAGAGATAGGAATGGGTTAAAAGTGTGTGTCCCACTCGCAGACGAGTGGGAACCACTTCCTCCCTCCGTAAACCTTGGATTGAAGATTCCCAAGCACTAACAGTTGCCTTAATTTCTTTCAGCTTGTTGTTGGTCTCCCTGTCTCAATCTTTTTGGAAACGAGATTTGAAAAGTAGTTTGAAATACGCCTTGAAATCATTGAAAGGCACTCTCGGGTTATCAATATCTTCTTTCTCCGTCGCTTCTTTGACAGCCCTGTCCGCTGACATTACCACCAATCCCCACGTGTCCTGGTACCCAGTAGAACACTACACTGACATCCTGCGAGGCAAGGGCGGTCAGGAGTGTCTGCACTTTCTGGACTAGATGGTGAGTTGGAAAGATCTGAGTCAAGGCTTGGAGTGCACTCAAAGAATCGGAACAGATCAGGAAGCACTTCTCAGGCCGTTGTTGAATGTGCTGTAGAGGGGTGACAAACAAAGACGACTCTATCTTCCAAGTTCGTACACATCCAAACTTAGGTCAATGAGAAATCATCCGACATATCAGACAATAAACAGTCCGAGATTCCAACTACCATTTGATGTCAGGCAATCGGTCACACCACCTGCTGGAATTCGTTTGTCTCGTATGCTGGTAGATTCAAGATGTGTACTTCCTTCTGTTTATCCGACTAGGTGCAGTCTAGTTGCACCCTAGTTGGGGACACAACCAATTATAAACACTAAATTAACAAAATTCGAAAAAGAAGATACAATTGTTTCAATGTTTATCTTCAACATTTCCTGAAAATCCGAGAATATGTCTAAGAATATATCCATTACTTCGCAGATGGCTTGAAATTGATGTGTTGCGCTTTTTAGTGCAATGATAACATCTCACGTTCGATCCGAAGAACTCCCCCCCCCCCCTAGCAAAAATGGCTACCGGAAATAGCAGGTACCGAATAGCAACTTGGTAGTTCCGATTCAATTCCACTTTCGAGAGTAGTTCTCCAACCATGTGTGTTGAACTTTTATATCAACTTGTTTTTCGTATATTTTTTCATTTGTAAATATCGAACAATCGACCGACACAACTTTTGGAACGCGCAGTCTTGTGGAACAGCCGTGAGGCAGTTATTCACCGTGAGGCAGGCGAATGTTAGGAGAAAGATCAATTTAGAAGAAGAAGTTGAGAAGGCACACTAGGAAATAGGGTACACTTGACTTGAAAAATCTGAACACGTGTCTATACGTATAACTGTTCATGGGCGAATATTACGATTAAAATCTCACTTCTGATTTGAGCAATGCTGTTGGATTTTACACTCGCTATGTATGCATGTATTTGAATGAATGAATATCAGGGTTTTAAGACGCATCGACAGCAAGGTCATCTAGCGCCTGTCAAAATAAGTTGCTGAAACAAAAAGGAAGTAGTGTTATATGAAGGTGCAAGTGAAATTGAGATGAGAACACCAATATGTGAAACTAAGACTAAACTATTACTAAAGACGTTATACACTAATTTGTTAAAACCGAACATGTGTGTGCTGTAAAGGGTCACACCCATGGGACAAGGATGAGAACGTTTTACTACTTGTTCTCAGTTCAAACTCGCGTTTAAATAGGATTGGAGGAACCATAATCGATATATGTTGAAATATGGTTTGATTTAGAATATTCCTGATGTCTATCCCAAGAGATCGACATCAAGAATAAGTATCAAATATCAAAATACCGAAAAAAGATGATGAAATAACCAACGTCATCTTAATCAGACATAAGTAGCCTAATCGCGGAAGTTTGAAAAATGATACTGTTGACGCGACAACTCTGTCGTCACACGCATACAACGGCGCAGATGCACGAGCATGTCGAATGAGATCCAATAGGTTCGATAATCTTGAGAAGATGAATATGGTGTCTATCGATTTTGAATTATTTCCTAAAATTTTTGATATTGTGTCTTCCATACGAATCTGTCTCCGCAGAGCGGTATATTTCCGACACTCGAGCAATATGTGTCTAACAGTTAAAATCTCGTTACAAATTTCACATCTGGGGACGATTTTTTCGGGGGTGAAAAGATAGGAATGGGTTAAAAGTGTGTGTCCCACTCGCAGACGAGTGAGAACTACTTCCTCCCTCCGTGAACCTCGGATTGAAGATTCCCAAGCACTAACAATAGGCTTTATTTCTTTCAGCTTGTTGTTGGTCTCCCTGTCCCATTCTTTTTGGAAACGAGATTCGAAAAGTAGTTTGAAATACGCCTTGAAATCATTGGAAGGCACTCTCGGGTTATCAATATCTTCTTTCTCTGTTGCCTCTTTGACAGCAGCAGTGTCCGCTAACTCATTACCACCAATTCCCACGTGTCCAGGTACCCAGCAGAACACTACACTGACATCCTGCGAGGCAAGGTTGGTCAGGAGTGTCTGTACTATCTGGACTAGATGGTGAGTTGGAAAGATCTGAGTTCAGGCTTGGAGTACACTCAAAGAATCAGAACAGATCAGGAAGCTCTTCTCAGATCGTTGTTGAATGTGCTGTAGAGAGGTGACAATTGCAAACAACTCGGCTGTATATACGCTACTCATCGAACCTGATCTGATACTAACAGTGGCGAATTCGCAAACAAATGCGCAGCCAACTTTTCCGTTCAGTTTCGATCCGTCCGTGTGGTATTTAATATGTCCGGAGTAGTGTGTTCAGAGCTCTAGATATTTTTGCTTATTCTCTTCTGCACTCGTGGTTGCCTTCGTGCTTGATGACAAGTTCATCAAGCACTCCGGACGTGGAGCTAACCAAAAATGTATTTAATGGTGATTCTAAACGAGGATGATGAACGGAGACATTCAGGATTAAAATTGGTGAACACAATAAACGTCATTACGACAATAAACGGGCAAGTTTCTTGAATCATATTACGTTTCCCTGTGTCAGGAACGTGAAGTTACCCATTTCATAGCATCATGCACTTCTCTTCAATTCTGCTTGGTGTTATATGAGGGGACGTGGGAAGCAATGAGCCAAGTGTTTCCTGTTATTTTCCATGCCGTATCGATAAATAATAAGTTGCACTTGGCATACGGTTTTGATTTCACACCTTTTATATGAAGAAGTTTTTGTAGTTGTTGAAATTTTATAGGCCTTGGCTCCAAGTTTTTACTCGTCAGGGTTTTTGGTGGGTAATATTGACTGAATCAATGTGGGCCTACCATGTATTTGGAAATGAATCCTTTGGCGGCTCGAAAGAAATCTTGGTCTTTTCGTAGTTTCAGACTTGCGATCCAATATATGTCAATATTCTCCGTTGTGCATAAGGGGAGAGCTCTTGATACCCAGCCATCTATACAATCAGGTGGCTCTGCTGAAGTAATGTGGACATTCGGGTACTCAGAACTGGCAGAAGCTACCGTGCCTTCAAGTTCTTTTTCCATGATCCTGAAGGAAATATCGATAATAATGATGGCCAAACATAACCATACTTCATCAAATTTTAATTTTCAATAGTCAACAATAAATTATATGAGCCTACAAACAATTAATACATGTTTAGATGAAAATCTACATGTCATCGGCATAGGATTTTTTTTCTAGTCTAGGCTGTGTTGGGGATATTCATTAATCCAGAACACAATAACATATATTGGAAAGGGATGAATATTAGGGTTTCAAGGCTCATCGACAGCTGGGTGATTCAGTGCCTGTAATACAATCACCTTATTTGGGCCATTTATTAGTTCGGTTTTGATGAAGTTGACTTACAAAAAATTATATTATGAACATTAAACTGCCAATTTCAATGCTAAAACATGAAAATAGCACACACAAAGATGATCATCACTCACTTCAAATTGCTGATGACAATGCAATTACTATGCCATTGCAAAGTGGCAGATGAATATGAAAGTTAAAATGGCCGCCAACTCAAATCGGCGCGCCAGAACCGGTACTGCAATTTTGCAAATATCGGACGCACACGTAGATTCAAGTAACAGGTCCAGTAAACAGTATAAGTCCATGGTACGATAACGTAGAATAAATGGTATAATTTAACGTTCAGTATCAATTCTTACTATGTATATATTTCATCTTCTCTAGGGTAGGTGTCTGAAATCATCCTTTATTCACATCACATAAGAATCCAATACGATTGCGGATGTGAACTGATGATTTGGAATGTGTGATCCAATTGCTTACCATGAAGGGGTGCACAAGTTGGCTGCTTTCTACTTCCATGAAGGAAATATGGAGAGTACGTCTCCATATCGTATCGTCGGACTCCATACAATTGCCAATGCTTGTGAAATGGATACACGTCAAGAAATATGGCTACCCTGTTATCCTGAGGCCAATCTTGATGACCTCTGTCAACTCGAGGTCGACGGGATTTCAATGTCAATTCAAGGCACCGAAATACATTCACTTGGCTGCCTGGCAACGGTTTCGAGTGACAACCTTCCTAGTCATGCTTGAGAGGAATTAGTGGTTGCTTCAGTAGCGGAAAGTAATGTCGTCAATGTCTAACCAGCAAATGAGCAAGCTTGGAAAATGACAGCCAAAAAGACCGGTGGAAAAAGACCCCATGAAAAAATCAGAATAAAATGATGTTAACAGTAGCTTACCATTCTATGCCTTGCGGTACTTCTACTTCGATCCAATATCATGTCTACCTCCCGATACTATGGATGCTTTACTTGAAGGCAGTATTTCATCATGTATGGAAGTAGTGATCGAGGGTCTGGCAAATGTTATGGTCTACGTTCGATACGATATGCTACGAACATTTCCGTATAAAAATCACGACAACATCAACTGTCATCCAGGGCTTCCCGATGATTTTCTGAAGTGAGACAAGATGATGTAGACTAGACTTATGATTCGGGGAGTGAATAGCACTGCATGCATTGCTTCGAGCTGCAAAGTTAACCACGATCCCCACATGTGACAATTATTACCCGATTGTTTGGACCACTCAAGCACTATGATGATCGAGATTCGAAGCGAAGTACGAACCAGCCGAGTGATCCAGCTATATTATAAGAACAGAAGAGAATTAGTACGAGAATTAATAACTCTAAAAATTCAACAGAGACCTTCTCTGAAAGATTTCAACACATTTGATGCGTTTCAAATTCTTCTACCATGTATTTGAATAATGCAACCAAAAAAGAACCACAAACACAAAAGACGATAGATTCTTCTCCCGGTTGAACCATTGAGCACCATAATTCCGGAGCCACTACATGATTTAGGCTTTAATGTGAATGCTTTAATATCTGTTCCGTGGCTTGTTGGTTGACAGAAACATGCATTGCCCACTCAATGCACGATTTTCATGTCCAGAAGGCTCCAAGTCAGAGGTTTGACAGGCATGCCTTGGCAGTAGGTTCAATATGGCGGATAATGTTGGAACTCAGAATGATGATTTTCTTATCATTCATCATACAATCGTTATTCCATATTCATTTTCTCGAGTGAATTCATCAAGTCGTGTGGATCGACCAGTAGCCAAAGCCCGAGAGAGAAGGTGATGCTGCTGCATGTAGAAGAGCAAATGCAAATGCTATTCGCGCGGCAGGATTGTTTGCAACATCGGTCTCCATCGTGAGGAACAGAAGGAAGCCATCTCTAAAAACTGTGTGGAGAAAAGTTAGAAGTGTTGATTGGTGGAACAATATTGTGTCCACTCTGTGTGTTCGTGTATAAGGAAAGAGAATCTTCGAGTTGACCGCGGCACATTCGACAACATCACCAAACTTCCTACACCCGTAATGGCTCGACGAGACATCGCTTTCAACAGATGTATTCCGATAAGGAAAATTCCAAAAGTACAAAATTCATGCAACCGTTTCGCTTTTAATATTCGAAAATATGATCACGTTTCTGATATTTTAGACAAAATGAAATTCTCAACATGGAAACCCGAATGTATTTACATTTCACATGTTTCGTGAAAATAGTTCTAACAAGCGGTCAGACTACCTATCTATTTTCAAGACTAGGACTTTCCATACTTATAATACTCGTCACAATAATCTTGCTATCTTAACACACTCAAAATCTCTTTCTCAATCGACTTTTACAACTCTGGCACCTCGAACGTGGAATGCGTTACCTGATCGAATAAAAACTCAAAATGGTAATAATTTCAAAACGGAATGTACAGAATTTCTTCTTCCAATTCAAAGCGATAATGAATACTTTTTGTAGCACTGGTTCAGCAGGCCTATAACATCAATTTAATCACTTTTTATTGAATTTATTGTTTAGAACCAATTGATGCTTCATTTTCACTATTGCTTCTTTTTGTTTCTTTTTCCTATGAATGTTTGGTACACAAAAAATGGTGGTAAATTTAATGAAAATATTTTGTTAAACTTAGAATTATATTGTTACAGTGACATTGTTGTAAGTTTACATGATGTTTATATATCTCTGTGTGCACGACAACTGTATGCATTAATGTATCCCTCTGTACGTTGTTGTATTTTCTGTTATTTTCTGAAATGTATGTGCATTATGTTTTAAACTGGATAAATGAAAGAACGGCCCTGCCGAATTTCGCCAGCAATAAAGATCCTTTGATCATAAAAACAAATAAGGGAACCTGTTGCTATCGGCCTCTATTTATAGTCGTCAACTACGAATCGCGAACGGTTGCACATTTGTTTGGAGTGGCAAAAGCAGCGTGTGTGGAATATTTCACGACTTTTGCAGCCTAGTCGTCCGAACACATGATGCAGGATACTATCAAGTTTCCAAAGACAAGCTCCGAAATCCGAACCACTTGCCAAGACATTTCAGACCTATGGAATCATATGCAGTGTCTGTCTGTGCAGTGATTGGCTGCATTGACGGGTGCCACATTGCAATTTTGCCTCCAAAAAGAGAATTCTGTAGATTATCACAACTTCTAAAGTTTGTATAGCACTGTGCTATTTGCAGTGTGTGACTAACAATTCACAAACATCAACATTGGTGTTTCAAACAAACGATGCGCATTTATTTGCCAAGTCAGCGCTCTCCAAGTTTACAATTGAAAACAATATGTATAATAAAAATAAGTTGCGCGTTGATGGAGGAGTAGGCCTAGATGTGTCAGTTCATCTTATCGGTGACTCTGCCTTTTCACTCAAACCGACTAAGATGAAGCCTTAATTCGACAACGGCAAGCTGACCGAAAGGCAGACAAATTTCAATAACTGACTATCGGCTACCAGAAGACTCGTCGAAAATTGTTTTGGCCGTGTCAAGCCTCGTTTCCGATGTGTTTCAAGAGGATGGAGTTTGATTGATGAGCGTAGCGAAGTCTCCATCCCACTCTTATAGGGCTTTGTCTGTGTGTTTTTTTTTTTTTTTTTTGTTTTTTTTTTTTTTTGTTTGTAAGCACTCCACAGGTCGCAAGGGTTGACTGATCAACATGAAACTTTTTTTGTACACGCAAACTCATCCAACTTAGAACTGTATAGTTTTTGGGATGAATCGGTCGGACCGATTTTGAGAATCATCATCTCAAAGTTTCTAAAAACCCCATAAGATTTGGCTGGGCAGAAAATGTTGAAAAATAAAATCTCTCCAAATGGAATGAAATTCTCTCTAAATGTGTATACATGGATTTTACACATTATGACGATCTTTTAAGCAATTCTGATCAGTCGTTTTGAAGAAAAAAAATAAAATGTCTGATAATATTCATAAAATATATCATAAAAATTGTGACAGAATTAAGTTGTCGAGATTCACTGCTTTCTAGATTCAAGAGTTGACCAACAATGAAGTATTTTTTATATGCGTCAAGGTGTGTAGAACACCAGAGTCAATGAAGTGGCAAGAGTAAAACTACTTTAACGACTTTAATAGCTTATTCAGATATCAAGGTGTGTAGAATACCAGAGTCGATAAAGTAGCAAGGGTAGAACTACTTTAAGGACTTTTATACCTTATTGAGATATCTCGCTCATCTTACAACGCATATTTCGCGTTTGACTAGTGTAAATAAAACAAAATTTATGTAAAAATTTGAAAGACGTGGTAGAACAACATTGGCTGGCTGATCTACCAGTTGATACGGGTGAACGTGTAAACAACAATCGTAGTACTGACCACGTCCACGGGGGGCCGTGGTCATTGACAATTCCGACAAGGCGGTCGCTCGGCTATTCCATGAATTACGTATATACAGCTAAATGAACAAACATCACTGGCAGCTGGGCAATCTTTATGATCTCCTGGCTACTTACATTCCCCAAGAAAAAGAAGTCTAACGATGAATATAATAAATTATGTAGTACTAATAAAAAAAGACAAGCAATGAGGGATGCTCTAGTGAGCCAACAATCTCTACGAAGAAATACCATGAATTCTTCTGTGCATTCCCGTTCTCCCATAAAACCCTCACGAAATACTTTCCAGCCTTCATAGCTTCTAGGCCTAGCCATTGAGTTTGGGCCTAGCTACTGTGAACAAATTAGGCCTGGGCTTACATAAACATTGTAGTCTCATCATGTCAACCTTCATAGGCTTGGACTCGAGTTTGGGTCTAGGAGCTCCAAACCCCCTCAAAAGATCCGAACACCTTGACGTGGTGTGGGGGCTTGCGTGGCCCCGTGATCCCCAGAGCTATCGTCGGAAGCAATTTATTTGCTTCCAGCAAGGTCACCCATGGCGATAAGGTCTGGGGTGAGGGTCCAGACTAAGTTCGGACCGTCGGTCGAGTGGGTGCCCATTTCGGTGACCAGAGCGGTCATAAGGAGTTCTCGTGCAATCATTTATCATTATCACCCTCTTCCATGATCTTTGCTACTCTGTGTTCTCTCTTTCCTGGACTTGTCTTCATTCTTATCTTCGTGCCGACTCCTCGTGACCACTCACACCCACGAAAATATTGACGATCTCGCTGTGAACAAGGATATGAACCCAAGCCAATGGTGTAATTAATCGTGCTAAAGGGCTGAATGACTACGGGATAAAGTAGTTCCAAACGATAAACTCTGGACACATAGTGAACTTCAGTTTTACTCTAGCCTTACTCCTACAAGCGGGGCTCTGTGGGAGCGGACATTTATTTCCCTAGCTACTCGTGGGTCCAAATATGAATACACTTAATTTCCCCTCAATTCCCCCCCCCCAAAAAAAAGAATTCGATCTCTTAGAGATTATAAATGTACGAAAGAACAAGTTCTTCAGAATCTAGAATCAAGCAAACCAGCTAGTCCTAGATTTTTGCAAATAGAACGTTCCGATGGTAAAACCTTTCATGACGTGTCACCTTTTGCTATCGAGAAAGCTATTCGAGGTCTTGCTGGTACTGTTCGCAAAGTCACGAAAGTTAGGAATAGAACTCTCCTGCTTGTAGAAACAGACAGCGATATTCAATCACAACTGCTTTTGAAGACCACCAGCTTTGCAAATTCATTCCCCATCCTAGTCAGTCCTCATCCCTTCCTTAATTCTTCTAAGGGAGTGATTACTTGCAATGACCTTTTATGCTGTGACGTTGAAGAGATTAAATCTGAACTCGCTGGTCAAAATGTTACGGATGTTTACCGTATTACCCGACGAGTTGATGAAAATGATGTACCCACAGCCACATTATTTTGACTTTTTCTACCGGTACCGTTCCAACAAAATTGGTAGCTGGCTACAACAGTATACTTGTTAGACCGTACATTCCAAATCCAACTCGATGTTTCATCTGTCAACGCTTTGGACATGGCCAAGCTTTCTGCAAATCTAAACCTATCTGCCCGAACTGCGGCCTTGAGAAGCACGACGAAACGCCTTGCGTGTCCGGCCCTCGTTGCATCAATTGCAACGGTGGACATGCGGCGTCTTCAAAGGCCTGCAGTAAGTGGTTAGAAGAGAGGAAGATCAGTGAGTTCAAAACTGTCGATAAAATGACTTATCAAGATGCTCGACAGAAATATAGAAATCTCTTTCCTATCTCTGCCCTTCCATCTTCTTTTGCCAAAGCCGCAGCTAATAAAACAACGTCCCAGGAATCGCAAGAAATACTCACTTTGAAGGCTGAAAACAAGAAACTGATCGAACAGCAGAAGAGAATGGAAGAGTTAGTATCGTCACAAAACCTCAAAATTGACAAGTTACAGAACAAGGTACATGATCTGGTAAAACTATTGAAAGGTAAATTCACTCCGGAAGCTGAGGTTGAAACCGTAGAGGAAATAATGGTGACAGGAAGTGAGGATGAAGATGAATCTCCTGTGTCGGGCGTTTCATCCGACATCACTGAGCGACCGGCGTCGGGTGCTGTGCCCGACACCCGGGGATTCACACCCCCCAAACAAAAACGAAGGAACAGAGGAAGTACCCAAGGAGCAAGAAAGGATGTAGCCGCAGAGCTCGGCATTCCCGCAAAATCCTCTGAGGGGAAATCCTTTTATCTAAAAAGAACTTGAAATCTGTAGTAACCTAAGCTGGTCTTAGGTAACTCTATCTACAGTAAAAGTAAACAAGAACATCATCTACACAAAATGGCTCTAATACAATGGAACTGCAATGGTTTCAACAGGCACAGAGAAGAAATCAAGCTATTGACATCAAACATTAAACCGATATGTTTCTTTTTTCAAGAAACGCACTTCAAACCTTGTGACTCTCCATTGATACGTAATTATAGTTTCTATCGTTTCGATGACTTGACAGGTAACAGAGCCCATGGGGGAGTAGCCACAGCTGTCCACGACAGCTGTCACGTAAGTCCACTGCCGCTAACAACACCACTACAGGCAGTGGCAGTCAGAATTGCTCTTCCTCAGCCTGTTAACTTCTGTAATATTTACTTACCTGAATGGGCTCCAGTTACTAGAATAAATCTGGATAACCTTGTGTCACAGCTTCCACGTCCCTATGTTATTCTAGGTGACCTAAATGCCCACAATAACTTGTGGGGTGACACAATGGTGGATAGTAACGGCAGAGGACGCCTTTTTGAGCAATTTTTCAACGACAACGACTTGATTATTCTCAACAATGGAGAGAAAACAAGGTTTAATGCTTTCAACGGTACGTTTTCAGCGATCGATATTTGTGTCTGCACCCCATCTGTCGCACCTCTTTTCAATTTCTCCATTCACTCAGATCTGTGTGGTAGCGACCACTACCCACTCATCTTGAGAGTAGATTCTCATCAACGGCCCTTGCGGTGTGCGCAGTGGAACTTGCGCCGCGCGAACTGGAGCCTTTTCACAAAGTGTGTTGATTTGAAGAACTCGAATAACATCCATGATACTGATAGTAGGACTGACCATGTGACAGAGGTGATTATTGCCGCCGCGAAAGACAGCATTCTTCTTACGTCAACCAACCAACGCCACATACCTGTTCCCTGGTGGAACGAGGAATGTGAGGTGGCGATCCGTAAGAGGAAACAAGCCCTTCGAATTTTCCGGAAATACCCAACCAATATCAACCTTATGGCATTCCGGAAACTCCGAGCAAGGGCTCGTTTCATCATTAAGACTTCGAAAAAAGCCTCATGGAATTCTTACATCTCATCCATTAATACTCACACACCCCTCACCAAAGTGTGGAATAGAGTGAGGAAGATAGACGGCAAATTCAAATCATCTTGTATATCTGGGTTGAACAAGGATGGTGGTCTAATTACCGAGCCACAGGGAATAGCTAATGTTATCGGGTCCTATTTCTCGGACGTCTCTAGCTCTCACCACTACTCGGCATCGTTCCAGATACACAAACGTGCTGCAGAATGTAGAAGATTAGATTTCTCTTCTGCGAACAACGAGGTGTATAACGTGCCGTTTGGTGTATGGGAGTTGGAGAACGCGATAACGTGCGCAAGAGACACAGCACCGGGGATTGATGGAATACACAATCAGTTCTTGAAACACCTGCCAGTTGCCGCTTTGAATGACCTTCTCAACCTGTTCAACCATATCTATTCAACCGATACTTTCCCTGATTCTTGGAGACAAGCTATCCAGGTACCGATCTTGAAACCATCTAAGGATAAGCATTCACCATCAAGCTATAGACCTATATCACTGACCAGCTGTCTGTGTAAAGTGATGGAAAAGATGTTGAACAACCGCCTCGTTTGGTGGTTGGAACGAAAAAACCTCCTTTGCACAGTACAGTCTGGATTCAGAAAAAATAGAAATACTTTGGATCATCTTATTCGTATGGAAAGCTTCATACAAGAAGCTTTTCTTACGAAGCAGGAAGTGATAGCTGTATTTTTCGACCTCGAGAAGGCATTCGATACTACCTGGCGCTTCAACATATTGAAAACCTTGTCACAATGGGGTTTCAGAGGCCATCTTCCTAATTTTGTCTGTAATTTCATGACCAACCGACGTTTCAAGGTACGAGTTGGTAATGTGTTGTCGGATGAGTTCATCCAAGAGAACGGTGTACCACAGGGTTCTGTCCTCAGTGTTACTTTGTTCGCCATCGCTATAAATGGTATTGTTCGAAGCGTTCCATCTTCTATCACTTGTTCCTTATTTGTCGACGACTTGGCTATATTCAGTAGGTCAGCGAGAAGTACAACGGCCTCTCGCCAAATCCAACTTGCAATTAGGAAACTGGAAGCATGGGAAGATGAAACTGGGTTCAGGTTTTCTACATCAAAATCAACGTGCATGCGTTTCTCTCGTCTGAGAGGCCTGCACCCTGACCCAGATATATATCTTCGTAGAGAACTTCTCCCATTCGCAGAATCGACAAAGTTCCTAGGGCTGACGTTTGACGTGAAGTTGAACTGGATATCTCACATTTCGCAACTCAGACTCAAGTGCTTCAAATCACTTAACTTTCTCCGTTATCTTAGTGGTACCAAATGGGGAGCGGATCCCACCACGATGCTGCGGCTTTACCGAGCATTAATAGGTTCCAAATTGGATTATGGTAGTGTTGTGTACGACTCGGCACGAGAGAGCTACGTGAAGCCACTCAATACAGTTCACAACACGGGCATCCGACTGGCCATAGGAGCACTCCGTACCAGTCGGGTGGAGAGCCTGTATTGCGAGCCTGGCGAGCCCTCTTTGAAGAGTCGACGTGCATATCTACTTTGCTCATACGCTTCGAAGTTATTCTGCAGTAAGCATCATCCCACCTACCAATCAGTTATCAATCCTAGATTTCATGCTCTCTATGAATCGAAACCATCTGCCACCATACCAACTGGAATTCGTTTGAATCATATTTTGGTCGAAGAGTCATTTGTATACCCTCGAGTCTATCAAATCCAATTCAGTGATACCGCCCCTTGGTTGGCTCCACGTCCGGAGTGCTTGATGAACTTGTCATCAAGTACGAAGGCAAGCACGAGTGCAGAAGAGTATAAGCAAAAATACCTAGAGCTCTGCACACTCTACCCCGGACATATTAGATACTACACGGACGGATCGAAACTGAACGGCAAAGTTGGCTGCGCATTCGTCAGCGAATCCTCCACTGTTAGTTTTAGATTAGGTTCGATGAGTAGCGTTTATACTGCCGAGTTGTTCGCAATTGTCACCTCTCTACAGCACATTCAACAACGATCTGAGAAGTGCTTCCTGATCTGTTCCGATTCTTTGAGTGCACTCCAAGCCCTTACTCAGATCTTTCCAACTCACCATCTGGTCCAGAAAGTGCAGACACTCCTGACCGCCCTTGCCTCGCAGGATGTCAGTGTAGTGTTCTGCTGGGTACCTGGACACGTGAGGATTGGTGGTAATGAGTTGGCGGACACGGCTGCCTAAGAAGCGACGGAGAAAGAAGATATTGATAACCCGAGAGTACCTATCAATGATTTCAAGGCGTATTTCAAACTACTTTTCAAATCTCGTTTCCAAAAAGAGTGGGACAGGGAGACCAACAACAAGCTGAAAGAAATAAAGCCTACTGTTAGTGCTTGGGAATCTTCAATCCGAGGTTCACGGAGGGAGGAAGTGGTTCTCACTCGTCTGCGAGTGGGACACACACTTTTAACTCATTCCTATCTCT
Source organism: Brachyptera risi (assembly GCA_964007535.1). NCBI lineage: Eukaryota > Metazoa > Arthropoda > Insecta > Plecoptera > Taeniopterygidae > Brachyptera > Brachyptera risi. The sequence goes on from OZ023335.1 coordinate 4,928,762, forward strand.
TCACCCCCGATAAAATCGTCCCTAGATGTGATATTTGTAACGAGATTTTAACTGTTCGACACATTTTACTCGAGTGTCAGAAATATACTGCTCTGAGGAGACAGCTTCGTATGGAAGACACAATGCCAAAGATTTTAGGGAATAATTCAAAATCGATAGATACCATATTCAGCTTTCTAAGATTATCGAACCTATTGGATCTCATTTGACATGCTCGTGGATCTGCATCGTTGTTTGCGTGAGACGATGAAGTCGTCGTGTTACCAGTATCATTTTTCAAACTGCCCCAATTAGGACATATACATGTCTGATCAAGATGACGTTGTTTGTGCAATCATCTTCTTCCAGTATACTACTTTTTGACATTTGATACTTATTCTTGATGTCGATCTCTTGGGGTAGACATCAGGAATATTTTAAACCCAACCATATTTCAACATATATTCATTATGGCTTGTCGTTCCTCCACTCTTATTTGAGTGCGAGTTTGAACTGAGAACAAGTAGTAAAACGTTCTCATCCTAGTCCCATGGGTGTGACTCTTCACAGCACACACATGTTCGGTTTTAACAAATTAGTGTATAACGTCTTTAGACACTTTAGACATAGTTTAGTCTTAGTTAATTATATATTGAGGTTCTCTCATCTAAATTTCACTTCCACATTTATATCATCTAAATTCCACTTCCACATTTATATCACACTTTTCACCTTTTGTTGCAACTTATTTTGACAGGCGCTAAATGACCTCGCTGTCGATGCGCCTCAAAACCCTAATATTCATTCATTCATTCCAAACAAATTGGGCCTAGGCCTACACAACATTTGTAAGCTCATGATTTGTCACTATGTAATATTTCATTTGGAACTGGGAGAGAGGTTCTTATCCCTGTGGTACTGTAGATATCGATAGTTTGGTCATTGAGCTCGTGTATTTTCTATTAACTATCATTATTATTAGTAGTATGGTGGTAATGAGTTAAAGGACACGGCTGCCAAAGACGCGACAGAGAAAGAAGGTATTGATAACCCGAGAGTGCCTTTCAATGATTTCAAAGCGTATTTCAAACTACTTCTCAAATCTCGTTTCCAAAAAGAATGGAACCAACAACAAGCTAAAAGGATTAAAGCCGACTGTTAGTGCTTGGGAATCTTCAACCCGAGGTTCACGGAGGGATGAAGTGGTTCTCACTCGTCTGCGAGTGGGACACACACTTTTAACTCATTCCTATCTTTTCACCCCCGAAAAAATCGTCCCCAGATGTGAGATTTGTAACGAGATTTTAACTGTCAGACACTCATTACTCGAGTGCCGGAAACATACTGATCTGAGAAGACAACTTCGTATGGAAGACACTATTTCGAAGAATTTAGGGAATAATTCAAAGTCGATAGATACCGTATTCATCTTTTTAAGATTATCGAACCCATTGGATCTCATTTGACATGCTCGTGGATCTGCGCCGTTGTTTGCGTGAGACGAAGAATTCGTCGTGTATTCAGTATCATTTTTCAAACTGCCCCAATTAGGACATTTACATGTCTGATCAAAATGACGTTGTTTGTGCAATCATCTTCGTCCAGTATACTGCTTTTTGACATTTGATACTTATTCTTGATGTCGATCTCTTGGGATAGACATCAGGAATATTCTAAACCTAACCATATTTAAACATATATTTATTATGGTTTGTCGTTCCTCCACTCCTATTTGAGCGTGAGTTTGAACTGAGAACAAGTAACAAAACGTTATCATTCTAGTCTCATGGGTGTGACCCTTCACAGCACACACATGTTCGGTTTTAACAAATTAGTGTATAACGTCTTTAGACACTTTAGACATAGTTCAGTCTCAGTTTAATGTATTGAGGTGTTCTCATCTAAATTTCACTTGCACCTTTATATAACACTTCTCACCTTTTGTTGCAACTCATTTCGACAGGCGCTAAATGACCTCGCTGTCGGTGCGCCTTAAAACTCGAATATTCATTCATTCAATTACCACCGTCAATAAAAAACATATCATCAATACACACTTTCAGACACTTTCTAAAAACATTTTCGACTATAAAATGTTATTACTCCATTAACGATTTTTTTCAAGATAATATAGATAATAATAGATAATATGATAATAATATAAATATGATAATAGAGAATATGATTAATAATAAATGAACTTAAAAATGAAATAGACTTCCGTGAATAAATTTCAAAATAAACTTTTAAACAACCTTCAAAAACATGAACAACCCTTCAATGAACTATAACACCCTGTAAACTCTAGAATGTCCGTTAACCTGTTAAGCCTCAACCATTCAATCATTTCATTATCAACCATTTTCACATATTTATTATACACCTTTCTTTATTATCACATATTTGCATGTTATTTTATTATATTTAAGAAAAAAAAATGTCTGTACATCCTATAAAAATATTTTAATATCATGTAAATGGATACAAATATATGAAAAAAAAATAAATGAATGGAAGACAAATGAAAGATATCATTTTCGACATAATCACAAAGCACCCAATATGCACACAGATATGTTTAGAATCGTAACAAGTCCCCAAGTGGTTATTCAATGGCTTGATTAATATTATCAACATAATACAATATTGATACTGGCGTTTGTTCATTCCACTTTATCAATTATATAGATTTCATACTAAGTTTTCAGACAGGCGGAGGCCGCACACACGACAGTGACTTACGCGGGTTTCTTGCATCTTGTTCTATAGATTCAAGTTGTATATTATATAGAATGTGATCCAATATTTATATCAGTAGCAAGTAACAATTAACACAATATTATTCCGAAACTACCAGGCAAACGCGAAATATGCGTTGTAAGATGAGCGAGATATCTGAATAAGGTATAATAACAGTCCTACATTTGCTACTTTATCGACTCTGGTATTCTACACACTTTGTCCTTCATTTAATTGCTACTTTATCTTCTCTGGTATTCTACACACCTTGACGAATATGAAGAATATTTAATGCTTGGGCAAATATCGAATCTAGGAAGCAGTGAATCTTGGCTCAATTCCATATATTTGATGTATAAAAACGGTTATTTGATTTTTTTTCTTCGAAACGGCTGATTCGAATTGCTTACAAAATGCTGGTTATGTGTATCACTTATGTTTGAACACTCGGAGAAAATTTAATTTTTTTCGGAGAGGTTTCATTTTTTCAAAATTTCTCACCCAGCCTAATCTTATGGAGTTTTTAAAAACTTTGACATGATATTTCTCAAAATCTAATCGACCGATTCATTCCAAAAACTATACAGTTCTAAGTTGTAGAAGTTGGCCCGTACAAAAAAAGTTTCATGTTGATCAGTCAAACTCTGCGACCTGTGCAGTGCCCACAAAAAAAAAAAAAAAAAAAAAAACATGAAGACATAAATCTAGCCCTATAAGAGTGAAATGGAATCTTCGCTTACGCTCATCTAATTATTACACAATCAATACTTCTATCATTATTACCGAATTTTTGTCATTTGAGTCGGTTGTAGGCAGTGAGCGTTGCCCATTTAGAGAAAAATGTAAAAGAATAAGAACCACATAAATAGAAGGAAGCAAGTGTGAGAATAAGTCGGAAGGTTCAGAATTCAGAGAAACAAGTTTTTGATTGAAAGATTATTATATATTTAGCATAAAAATGCTATTTCTGATTATATGTCATTACAATTTTTGAACTTTAACCATTTCATATATCATACACTTGTAACTAGTTCAGATTACTACAGTTTTTTTATATCGTTTGTAAGGAGGTTATATTTCCTCACACCTTTATAAAACAAACCATCAGCTGACTTAAATCTTGGTATATATTTCCAGCTGTTCTGGTTTCATATAATTTGTTTCTGCACTATCATTGAAATATCCTGGCATAAGGCGGATTAAGGATTTTCTCTATTTCAAATATGAAAATATATGAGGCTATTTTTTTATTATCATTATTTCAACTCTTGCAATTGCACATGAATGCGCGGTGGCAAGTTCCCTAACTACCCCTATCTCACCATCTCCCTAACCCTCTGACGGAATAACTTTAACCCAATTTGAAGGTCGACAACAAAATCGACTGAAGAAGAAAAGAATTCAAGGATTTTATCCAAAATCGCACTAGAACAAAGACTTCAACGCGTCATCACGAGCGTAATGTTGCTTCACAATGGTCCAATGGTGAATGCTCCTGTGCATCTTTAAGCTGTACTGGACCAAAAACTGCGGCTGAAGCAGCTGGCAGCATCACTAGTCGGTGAGTCTTGGTGATAGGTACGAGAGGTTGATGATGGGAAGTTCTATCTTCCCGAAACGTCGCTATAGTATAGCAAACCAAGTAAGTGGAAAACTGTAAAAACTATTGACAACAGTTATCTTTGACGAGTGTCCTCGCTTTTCACAACATATTCATGTTTTATGGTGTAATATTTCAATTTATAGATATTCTCATCTTATTACCAATTTTGTTCAAAATATGCGACAATTTTTGTTGTTGTTGATGAATTCATATCTTTTTTTTCCTTGGAGCGAATTGAACAATTACATTTCGAACATGACAGAGTTTAGCGGGAAGGCAATGTACAACTTCAATATAATTTGCTGTGAGCTTCATGTTCAGCTGATTTGGTATTTCGACAAGAATTCCTCAAGTTTTTCCATCTGACAGTGACTAGTCTTCTTGCAAAATCTCCATATTGCAATCTCTGATTTATTGCTTAAGACGATTCACCCGAGATGAAATATTGACAATGATTCCGTCCTTTTGTTTCACAGTATCAACCAGAGGGTCAACAGCTTTCTTCATCGTGGTAAACATGTTAAGATGAGGATCTCACAGAAAATTCTGGCTTTTTAATTTCACTTTTCCGTTCTGTCGAATCCTACATCAGTCACAGAACTCTTTCCTCGACGTACACTTTGGTTGATTGCACTCGCTCCCTGTCCCACTCTTTTTGGAAACGAGATTTGAAAAGTAGTTTGAAATACGCCTTGAAATCATTGAGAGTACCTATCAATGATTTCAAGGCGTATTTCAAACTACTTTTCAAATCTCGTTTCCAAAAAGAGTGGGACAGGGAGACCAACAACAAGCTGAAAGAAATAAAGCCTACTGTTAGTGCTTGGGAATCTTCAATCCGAGGTTCACGGAGGGAGGAAGTAGTTCTCACTCGTCTGCGAGTGGGACACACACTTTTAACCCATTCCTATCTCTTCACCCCCGATAAAATCGTCCCTAGATGTGAGATTTGTAACGAGATTTTAACTGTTCGACACATATTACTCGAGTGTCAGAAATATACTGCTCTGAGGAGACAGCTTCGTATGGAAGACACAATGCCAAAGATTTTAGGGAATAATTCAAAATCGATAGATACCATATTCAGCTTTCTAAGATTATCGAACCTATTGGATCTCATTTGACATGCTCGTGGATCTGCATCGTTGTTTGCGTGAGACGATGAAGTCGTCGTGTTACCAGTATCATTTTTCAAACTGCCCCAATTAGGACATATACATGTCTGATCAAGATGACGTTGTTTGTGCAATCATCTTCTTCCAGTATACTACTTTTTGACATTTGATACTTATTCTTGATGTCGATCTCTTGGGGTAGACATCAGGAATATTTTAAACCTAACCATATTTCAACATATATTCATTATGGTTTGTCGTTCCTCCACTCTTATTTGGGTGCGAGTTTGAACTGAGAACAAGTAGTAAAACGTTCTCATCCTAGTCCCATGGGTGTGACCCTTTACAGCACACACATGTTCGGTTTTAACAAATTAGTGTATAACGTCTTTAGACACTTTAGACATAGTTTAGTCTTAGTTTAATATATATTGAGGTTCTCTCATCTAAATTTCACTTCCACATTTATATCATCTAAATTTCACTTCCACATTCATATCACACTTTTCACCTTTTGTTGCAACTTATTTTGACAGGCGCTAAATGACCTCGCTGTCGATGCGCCTCAAAACCCTAATATTCATTCATTCATTCGCTACAACGCTAATTTGACATGTTTTTTCAAGACATTGACTTTTTATTTCTTTTTCACTTATCGACTAACATTCCGAGTGAAATTCACCACTGCAACCACAACAATCCACAAACAAACCGTTCCATGGTAGATCTCAATTACAGATTGGGCAAAACACGATTAAATTAGAGTCAAATAAGACACACGAATATAGCACACTCTCACTGTTGCATTCTAACTTCCAACAATGTAAACTCTGGCTTCAGTTTAGCCAGATACGGATCTCGCACATAACACTCACCTCGCGGTCCGGGCTAGCACTTAGCAGTAGTACTGGCATTATTTACCAAGCAGTTCTTATTAATTATTCCAATACTATACAATTCCGTTCATCTTATGTAATGTAATACTGTATAGTCTATGATACGTATTCACTTGTCCAACTATATTTGACACGTTAACAAATACTAGGCAAACGCGTTATGTGTTTCCGCGTTGATGGATGAGCTGGAACATATCAACTTATCTTTGGATTGGTTATTATATATATATACACCTTGAGATCCAAACCATTACATCACTGCCATCTTATTTTCCATTAATAATTTATATAATAATAAAGAAGGCTTTGTTTTAATCGTTTACAATCAAGTGGTGACACTTGTTGCTTTGATTTAATGGGTATCTTAATAGCTTTGAATAATTGACACAAATAACATTATATATTTGTTTACATCGAAACGGCTGATCCGATTTGAGTAAAAGTTCGGAGTAATGTGTATCATTATCAGATTGAAATTCCCTGAGAATTTGAATCCTCTCAGATGAAATATTTTTCACGAATGTTTTCCTCTGGCTTATTCCAATGGGATTTTTGAAAACTTTGGAATGAGTTTTCTCAGAAGTTGTTCAACCGATCGTGCCTCAAAACTATACAGCATCAAGTCAGATAGGGGTTCATGTGTGTGCCAAGTTTCAACTGATTCTGAATTTTTGTCTGACCTGTGGAGCGCGAACAAAAAAACAAAAAACAAAAAACTGGCACTTTTTTTTCGGTATAGTGTAATTGAGTCTTCGCTTCGCTCATCCAATTAACAAATTGGTTCGTCATTTTTTATTCATTTGCATGAGCATTGCAGATTTTCATTTTATTTCATTTTTTTTCCACGGAGATTATTACATTTCATCTGTTGATAATACGATCAGAAACATCAGGATCAATTTAAAATATATGGTAAACTTTGGTTGACATAGGCGGACGGCATGCAACATTCGAGTATTGACTTCTTTCTAGTCGGTGAACAGTCTTTCAACACGAGTGATTGTTCTTGTTCCCTTCATCCCCCTGCTGGATACATCGTTTCATCTCACGGTGCTTGATGTAGTTTCAAAATAATCTGATAGAAAACTTGTGAGCTTGGACTTGTTTTCGTTCAATTCCATGAAATGTCTCAATCAAGGTCAGGTGTGCTGCCAATGAACTGATACCTAAAGATGATTGGCAATTGGCTCTTTCTTCTTGTTTCGTTGATATTCTGTCTTCAGATCTATCAAATATACAGTAAACTTTGATAAAATTTAAAAATAAATGTAGGAAATTAGGTGGAATTATTCACCTACCTCGTTGAACGCAAGGTTCAATTTTTCAGGTTTAGCACTGCAATATTGCCATGACGAAGATGATGTGAACGTTTAACAAACCATTATCGGGTAACACTGTTTCTTAATTTGCGTAGAAGCACCTCCATATTCATAGAGTAGATCGGCTTCACCAAGTTCACCAAGAGGCTTCACCAAGAGGCCTTTTCTTGACCGGATTGTTTGGAGGAAGTACTGACTCTTGTGTTTGTATTAGATTTTATTGCATGGACACTTTTCTCCTCATCTATTACCTTATTTCGTATCGCCTGCTCTCGCTTTTTCTTTCACGCCCGGTTCATATGATTAGAATATACACGAACGTCGTCCCCATGGCAAAGTACACAGTCCGCTTTACATGTCTTGCTGTGGATGCTATCACCTTGGAATGAGGCAGCCATGCCTGAACGATAGCTTAAAACAAGACTTGAATTACCATCCTCTCGAACTTTTGACACAGCAAGGCACGCTGATGAAAAAATATCAAAAAATTACATACTCGTTTTCTTTCATTTCCTTAAGATCATTTTTGTGGTCTCATGCATACCTTTGAATGTCATTATTGTGATTGTGTCATGGAATGTTTTTCATTTTCTTCATCAAATGGCTCGATTCGTTCACAAACAAATTTCTTCATGAGTGATTTTTCACTGTCGAAAACATTTAGTGAGGACATAGGCCTACGCATTTCTGGATTAGGCCCGACCACTACTTACTTATTAATTACTCATTAATTTGGTATCCGTTTTGCTTGTCAGATGTGAGTACTGATAACTTATTCAATAAATCAGTTTCTTCCTTTTCCCAACATTCAGCTTTTTCTTGTGCATGATTACTTTAGACTCACCGCTGAATACCTGATCTTCTACGCATTTTATTGGCATGCCCCTGGAATAAAATGTGCCGCGTAATGGTAGTCTTGAATAGATGATCCCCTTATTTCTGTGTCTTAACCTCCAGTATTCTTCATCACGGAAATCTCCACAACCGCATCGCTGCACATAGCAAACCCGGAGTAAATCTTATAGGGACAGAATGCCCTTCTGAAATTCATCTTGTGTTTTTTCATGTGAGGTGAGTACATCGATTTCTTGGAAGGTGAACGTGAATAGTTGCGTCTATTGTATACAAATAAATAAGCTTTTTGACATTTCATACTGATTCTTGATGTTGATTGTTGTGTTTCGTGATGGGTTGATTGTTGATGTTTCTTGTGTCTCGTGATAGACATCACGAATATTTGAAATCAAACCATATTTTAACATACATTTATTATGGTTTGTCTTTTCTCCACTCCTATTTGAGCGCGAGTTTCAGAACAAGTAATAAAACGTTCTCCTTCCAGTCCCATTGGTGCGACCCCTTACAGCACACACATGTCCGGTTTTAACAAATTAGTGTACAACGTCTTGGTGAATAGTTCAGTCTTAGTTTCATATATTGAGTTGTGCTTATCCAAATTTCACTTGCACCTTCATATCACACTACTTACCTAGTTATTCAGCAAATTATTTTGACAGGCGCTAAATGACCTCGCTGTCGATCCGCCTTAAAACCCTAATATTCATTCATTCAAATGGGGAATCAAGTTGATTTGAGATTTCATTTGTGGTTCCTAAGCTTTCAGTTCTCGTGATGATGTCTTCCAATAATTGCTGAAATGGAACTTTCCCAAATTGGAAAGTGAGCGTCGACTGTTTCTGTTCGATCACTGGCATGAGTGGCACTCCTGGTCTGTCAATATTATTTGAAATTTGCAAAAAAAAAAGATATGTTATATCGTTCATCAAAGTACAGCTCTGTTTCCCGTCGAACTTTGTCCTTTCATCAACGTACCTTCATGTTTTTCACGTGGTTGTTTCAGAAGCCATCATTGCGGACCCCCCCCCCCATTTCTTCAAATACTTGAACTCATCACTTCTTCGCACACTAATGTGACTCCTCGGATAGCTGTGTGAAATTGTTTACCACTTGACATGCTCTTGATTTTTGACTGTATGAGAACCATGTATACTAGAAACAATGAGGATATCTTTTTGAGTCCACCATCTCCCCGAATCTTTCCTATGGACGCAATGTGGAATGCACAAAGGCATTTATGTTTGAAAGGATAACTAATTGTGAAATCCTCATAAACTGATCCCGTTATGTTACAACTCATTGTGAAATCCTCCTAAACAGATCCGGTTAGCTCATTTTAATGTCTTTATCCACCGCATACGGTTGTTGCTCGAATGTAAAGATGCGGTGATTCTGCCAACTGTTTGGCAAAAGCTTTGTCAATGTTTCAGAGTGGTGTACACAGTTGTTAAATCTGCTGGTTTAGCGTCTATGGAGTGCAATGTTACCTTGTTTAGATTTTGTAATACTGGTATACCTTTCCAGCCCTTTCTACCCTTTCAAAATAGTATTATCAGTTTGTTAGTTGGATAATCTTCATGGAAAGTTCTTCTTGATACATGGAAATTGAATTTCATGCGCATCTTGAACACTCTGAGCATTCCAACTTTCAAGCGTTTAAATTCATCGGCTTTTCGCGAAGGTTCAGTACGAGAATTGAGCTTCTGGAAATCCAACACTTTTGCTACATCATTTCTGGGTACACGTAGAGTTTTATGAGAAGATTTTTTTTTGCGGTCAAGTTGAATTGAATTCAACTTCTGGTTTTGGGTCAACTGTTGCATTAACATGAGACCGATTTGTGCCCTTGATGTGTATATTATAATCACCTTCTTGGATCAAAACCCTCTCGAAGGATCCGAGCACCTTGACATGGAGAGCTCGCGTGGCTGCTGATCTTCATAGCTGTCGTCGGAAGCATTTTAATACAATCATTGTGATACGGTGAGAACTGGAGTGCGAGTCTGGATCAAGTTCCAAGACCAATATAATTACTGCCTAGCAGGTAAGCCTACCGGTACTGTATGTATTGTTGTCAATAACATATCTCTGCCAACACGCGTAATTTACTACTGGAACCACACAACGTGCTTGTGAACTTCGGTTTCAGCAACAATCGACCCATTGGTGCAATAGCACGGCCTCCATTGAACGGCTCACCTGGTTGATGGCTTAGCATGAATGGCTAGCTCATGCCAAGAAAAGCTGATGGCTGCCTTGTGCAACAAATCCAAGTACGGCTAAACCAAAGCGTTAATTGGGCCTGCTCATCAATACAGACGTACACATCTCTCGACTAAATTATAATTACATCTGCATCCTTATCATCTTCTGTGGGCAAAAACTGTTTGAAGAACGAAGATGTGATGCACTGTACTAACTTTTACTTGGCAGAAAGAGCTTTATTGGTTCATGAATACATTTCGCTTCGCAGATAAGTTCGGTTTCATGATTTACAAAATCATTACCCATTCCAATAACCAACCTCATCAGTCACACACAATTTTTAAATGAGCCCACTCAATTTTATGTAAATGACCTCGCTGTCGATGCGCCTTAAAACTCTAATATTCATTCATTCAATTTTATGTTTGAAATGTATCCTGCGAACAGATTTGAACCGTGGACGTACACCATACAAGAATATAAACGAAAGTATAACCCGCTTGACCTTTTTGGCGTGAAATTCATCAACACCTAGGACATTATCTTCGCCTCGAAGTATCCAAAGTTTTGGAGAAACGATTATTACCCGCTGGGGATATACAAGCTGTGATAATATTGACATGAATTGCATTACCTTCACTGTATCAGATAATGAAGAGGCCTTCTTTGCATGTCGTTCAAATCTTGTACAAGTTCCGCCCAAGGTTTATTGGCAGTCCAAAACTTGCACAAACCTTGCATCACTCGATTCGAAAGCATCTCGACGTACATTGTACACGCTTCCATGTACATGTGTTCCATGCCTTTCTTCTTGAATCAAGCCTATTACATAAGGTACAAGAGCCATGAGAGACAATTACAATCAAAATTGGCGAGAGTCAAATTAGGTTCTCACAAATGAAAAATACTTATATATCTGTCATGGCCGCTATCTCACTTTCGATGTCACCACCCTTTTGGTTTTTGATATGATATGATTGAAAACTCGTTTCAGTGATTCGGGAATGGCAATCGGTCATTTCCGTGAGATGATCTGAACCGAATAAGGGTCCAGGAACCTTATTTCTGGAATAATATATCATGTATTGCACAATATAGTATCCAATATATTGTTTGTATTACCTTCGAATGAAATTCTTTCTGGACGTCATATTGCCTGGCAAATTTCAGGAACAATCAAATATATTGTGCATGCTGGGATCCGAGTAGCAAACTGTAAATCATATAACTGTTTCCGGATGCTAAAACCGGGAAGGCAATTTTAGGTTGTATTTGTTGATCTGTTCCATCCCTTGTGACCGTCCCGATTTTTCATTGATACTAATTCAAGTAGTTTGTTCAAGGTAGGCTCGTTTGTTCTCAGATATTTTCTTAACGTCAATGGGTCTTCGGGTACCAGTTCATAGTTCCGAAGTGATCTGGCTTCCGGTTTTTTCAAGTTATCCACAATACAGATCACATTTACAAATTACAATATTCAAAATGACTTCCATTTCTTCAAACACATTTAACAGTGATGCCATGTTTGAGTTTGTCACTAAATTAACACCTGCTGCATGCAAGGGTTATTGGCAATTTAAACCCTGGTCAGAACTTTGCTTCTGTTAGTGCGAAGGCACAAGGGTCCTGGAGGTCGATACTACACAGCCTCTTAGAATGTTAACAGGCGTGTCCAATGCACTGCATACTTCATGCAAGATACGCTTGAGTGTTCAGCTAAATCCTGATAACATTATTTTACTCTTTTCAACCAATTGAGTCATGCAAATGGTCAAGATTGCTTCCATGAATTCATGAGTTGATACAATTGGAGAATAAGTTGAAGCACATAACTCCAGGAAGCTTAGGTCTACATCCACGTGATGATCAGATATTATTTCTTCTTTTTAATTAATTATAAGGATAATATATCCTTTAATTGGGTGTGTTCACCACCCTGGGGCAGTCTCACCTGAGGAGACATGCCCTCCAGATACAAGTGGGCTCTAGAGTGGTGAGAGCGGCTCGTTCGCATCTTCTCCCTTCCCACCGCAATGAAGTTTTCTAGCTACCTCGACCCAACCACCTTCTTTGTTGTATTATCTACTTGTAAACTGCTTTGTATTTGCTCTCATCATACTAAGCAAAGTTCCTTGCTGAGCTAGATTCACTTCAGCTGTTTCTTTTCATTGATGCAGTTCACATTATATCCATGAAATGAAACGCATACAAAGTATGTATGGTCCTAGCAAAGAAGTTGGAAAATGATGATTTATAAACACACATTCTCACATTTTGTTGTATTCCATTTAATTATCATATTTACACTATTTGTAATTATACTATCAAATTTCGTTGTATTTCATTCAATTATTATATTTACACTATACGCAATTATTTTATCAAATTTGAGGGATTTCAATTGTTGAAGATAGACTATGTTTTTTTTTATTCCATCACAGACGTGAGGTGATATGAAGGCATCTGTTAAAATGGCGAAACGTTGTGTAGATAGGCCTAACACGCTCTGTACGCTCCTGCCCTCTGTTCTGCCCACGAGTCTAGTAGGACGTGTCGTCTCAGCTCCATTGTCATGCTGCTGCCATTGTTGCTACAGATATACACTGTACATTGAACTTTCTTCAATAATATTATCACACATTTCGTTTCAATGATTAATCGTTTTTGCATTTTTGTTTTGGAATCGCAGTTTCGCCCAGCTTTATATCTAGGCCTACAGTGTTTATCGAAGTTTTATGAGGCTTTGATTTTTACGAAAGTACTATTGAGGATTTTGAGGTATGATCAATCTCCAGATTTGTCTCTGATCTGTTCCCACCTTGAACCAATAGATTTCTAGAAATATTAGGTGTTACTCAACAAATTATCAAAACAATGAAACCTGTGCATAATATGTTTTCACGCTATACAGTCGATTATTTTATTTTTGAACAACTTTCCAAATTGTTATATCGTCCATTGTTATCGTAATCGTCTGTACAGTTACTAGGCCCGTTTTTGATTTCGCTTTGTTATAAGAAATTTGCATAGCAATACTTATTTATACGAATAATTCTTTCTCATAGAATCAAAACTTGAATCATAATATTAACCGATACATTGTTGAAGGAGATCTACTCCATAGTTATGGGCAATATTACTTCAATGAACACAAAATGACAATGTTCTCGAAGTATTGTTTGGTTATCGCTTTCGGATATAATCATGCTTGGTGTTAAGATCGGAAGATCGTGAAGAAGCGGAGGATCATCGCTCCACTGTCGTGGAATGTATTAGAATAACTACGGCCTGTAAAACTCGGAACGAACGCGACTATTGAATTTAACCACATTGCAAAATAAGTCCTCAAGTTTACATATTTCACATCCTTTCCTCAACAATTTGTCATACCGTACCATTGCCTACCGTACCATTTTCTTTGTCTGAATAATTCAAAAACCTTTTTCAATGCAACAAATTATTTTCTGAAGTTGAAGATATTTGTACGTGTGCGGTGGACCCTAGCAGTGTGTTATCCTAGAGATTATAACAATTGTAATGAACCTATAGTCTATTACTTCATGTGATAATTGGACGAAATTTACGTCAGGTTCAACATGGTAATGTTTACATTAGATTATTCTATTGCTCCAAATTGCATCACCATACAATGATATAAGAACAGTCGGACACTAAAAATAACTACATTTTCACTTCCTCCAGATATTCATTGATGGAGTAAAAACATTCATCCGTCAGGTACTCTTTTAAGTTTACATTCAAAATATGTATGGTTTTCACCAACGTCCTTCAATTACCGTAATCGCTCTGGAAGTTCATTATAAAGTGTGTACCAGAATACATTGGTCCCTTGTCAAACAAGCAGTCTATGACTTTCAACAACACACATGGATTCTTCCCACGGGTGTTGTGGGTATGTCTAATTGCATTGTTAAAGATGATGTCCATGGTTGATCCTATAAAATATTCACCCAATTTGTATATTATTCTGTTGAAATGCGGTACAAAGTCATCCCCAACTGAGCTCAAGTATGAAAAGGTAGGATCGTTCGGATGAGGCATTACATGGACGATCGTATCATTTCGAAGAAACAAGTGATTTTAATAGATTGAAAAAAGTGTATTTAATTTCAACTCGAAACGTCATGATAATCCAAGTAATACTTTCGGCTTCATTAGAATTGTTGATGCTCTTGTGCATTCATCAACTGGATCTTCAAGCATGCGCGAAGGTCATTACCCTGAATGTCTGAAGGGAACACGTTTACTCTCCGCTCTATATTGTTAAATATTTTCTATTTCATTGTTGGATTTGGTATCATAATCTGTTTGAAATATCTTTAGAATGAGAGTGTGTTGTGTGTAAATGCATTCATTTGCATAATTCTAAACATGAATCGCCGAAGTTCTAGGCCAGCCGTCGAAGACGTGTATCTCATGGCATATTGTGCATATGAAGAAAATTATGGGAAATATATACATTATTGTATTTCACCTTTTACTCTTGCACATTACACTAATTATATAAATGATCATTGCTCAGCCAAGTTGGAAGAGGTAAAACATATTTCCTATTTCATACAAACATGTCAATGTGGTCAGAATATTCTCAGAATAGATGAACAGAATGATGTAAATATTAAAAAATTGACACATACAATTAACGGATGGTGTTATTTCACGGAACTCACTCACACAAGAATATAGATAATAATATAAATGAGTGACATGATGCATCTGAAGGGTTTCGCCTTCAATCATATTTTCTGTCGTTATTTACGTTTATCCTTCACTTTTTTTACCATTTGTCGTCGTGAAGATTGAAATCCACATAATGAACCACGTAGTAAGACATATACAACTCTCGTTGGATTCATCTTAAATAAGGCGCAAATATTCATACTAGATCTTTCTACGCTTCTTGGTATAGCGTTCTATCTTATTGTCGGGATGAGCATTATGTGAATGACCCTATACAATGCATTCTTATATTTAGTTGCAGATGAAATACACTGGGACGACTGGGTGATGAAGGGTGGGGCTATTCTAGCTTGGCATTTCCTGTATATATTTACCGGTTGACACATCTTAATTGTGATTCATTTCCTTCTTTCATAAATTACGAATATGCACAAAACAATATAGTTACCAATTGTTATTGAATTCAATATTCTCCTGGACCCCTATTCACTAACTTTTGAAACAGTGAGATGAGACCGTATCATCTCACGTGAGATGACAATTCGATCACATCGCGATTCACTAACGCGAAGTGAGATCAACAAACACCGGAAACGTGTTGTTGTCAAGGTAAAACGGGTATTTGGTGAAATTTCACAAATCGGAGAGTCAAATTCATTTCTACAAGGCTGTGAACGACTCTGGCGGTGAGAAATTACAGGTTATAAACATGTTTTTTGACAGACAGTCATACAAAATCCTAGGCTAACATTTTAGTGAATAGTTATGACAAACATGATCCGAAAGCCGCAGAGTTTCAAGACTTGAGCCACCTTTATATCACACTCTTCACCTTTTGTTGCAACTTATTTCGACAGGCGCTGAATGACCTCGCTGTCGATGCGCCTTAAAACTCTAATATTCATTCATTCATTGAGCTGGCCTTCCATGAACGCGATTTGCGTTTCGCTTTCGCAAGGCGGTGGGATTGAGGCGAGCTCAACAATCAGAAATCGCGTAACTCTCGTCACTGATTGGTCGTTTCATCATCATGGTGGCTTAAAACCCGCTCAGCGAATTCGCAATCCGAATAACGCAGGTATGGAAGCCCAGCATTAGGCCCACTACACATCAGTGACAACATGAATTACTATTTTTGTAAGTCTTGAATAATTTAATGTAGGCCTATACTTCGGTTTTATAATCTGTTTCGACTTGTTTCGACTTGAAGGATCCAATCCTGTATTTCTATTCTTTTACTTCATTCTATGTAGGATATATTATATATATATATATGTATATGGACATATATGTATATTAAATACATTTATATATTCATTATCATATAATATACTCGGTACACCCTTTAGACTCTCTAGTACACATCAATCGCCTATTACATTTCAAATTTACCGCCAATATTCATTAGCCAAAACTCGTGTCACGTCGATCTCACGAGTTTGATCGGCAGTGAGAAGAACTCACTGTGAAATGAGATGAGACTGACATTTCACGCGAGAAAAAAGTTGATGAATCGCGATATTAGATCTCATCTCACAGTGAGACGGTCTCATCTCACTGTTTCAAAAGTCAGTGAATAGGGGTCCTGTACTTCTTCCGATTCCAAATCACTTTACAAGAACATTGGTGTAGAAACTTTACCGTTTCTGTAAGGATGTGAACAAACATTACATTATAGTAAAAATGTCCCCACAAGAAGTGAGTTTAATGTATTTAGGTGTTCTCATCAAAATTTCACTTCCACCTTTATATCACACTTTTCACCTTTTGTTGCAACATATTTCGACAGGCGCTAAATGACCTCGCTGTCGATGCGCCTTAAAACTCTAATATTCATTCATTCATTCATTCCAAAAAGAGTGGGACAGGGAGACCAACAACAAGCTGAAAGAGATTAAGCCAACTGTTAGTGCTTGGGAATCTTCAATCCGAGGTTCACGGAGGGAGGAAGTAGTTCTCACTCGTCTGCGAGTGGGACACACACTTTTAACCCATTCCTATCTCTTCACCCCCGATAAAATCGTCCCTAGATGTGAGATTTGTAACGAGATTTTAACTGTTCGACACATATTACTCGAGTGTCAGAAATATACTGCTCTGAGGAGACAGCTTCGTATGGAAGACACAATGTCAAAGATTTTAGGGAATAATTCAAAATCGATAGATACCATATTCAGCTTTCTAAGATTATCGAAGCTATTGGATCTCATTTGACATGCTCGTGGATCTGCGTTAGACGATAAAGTCGTCTTGTTACCAGTATCATTTTTCAAAGTGCCCGAATCAGGACATTTCCATGTCCGTTCAAGATGACGTCGTTTGTGCAATCATCTTTCACCAATGAGCTGCTTTTTGACATTTGATACTTATTCTTGATGCCGATCTCTTGGGATAGACATCAGGAGTATTTTAAATCAAACCATATCCCACCATATATCTATTATGGTTTGTCGTTCCTCGACTCCTATTTGAGGGGGAGTTTGAACTGAGAACAAGTGATAAAACGTTCTCATCCTAGTCCCATGGGTGTGACCCTTTACAGCACACACATGTTCGGTTTTAACAAATTAGTGTATAACGTCTTTAGACACTGTAGACATAGTTTAGTCTTAGTCTTAGTTTAATGTATTTAGGTGTTCTCATCAAAATTTCACTTCCACCTTTATATCACACTTTTCACCTTTTGTTGCAACATATTTCGACAGGCGCTAAATGACCTCGCTGTCGATGCGCCTTAAAACTCTAATATTCATTCATTCAAGTGAGTTTCTGTAACATTCCTATATCATACGCAAGCGATTTCCCCCACCTGACCTAGTTATTGGCTGGTGGATCGTTAGCAATACACTTATGGATAATCGCCTTGAAGCGTCCAATGACCTACCTTCTTTCTTTGTAAGTTGAAAGACATTTTAGCACTACTGCATTACGCAGCGGGTTCTTTTGTACAAAATGCTGAATGAAACATCATTGGTGTAACATCAGTAGGCCTACTCACAATTACACTGAAATAACCAAGTTCACTTTCTAATCGAAACCATTCGCCACCATACCAACTGGAATTCGTTTGAATCAAATTTTGGTCGAAGAGTCATTTGTATACCCTCGAGTCTATCCAATTCAACTTAGTGATACCGCCCCTTGGTTGGCTCCACGTCCGGAGTGCTTGATGAACTTGTCATCAAGTACGAAGGCAAGCACGAGTGCAGAAGAGAATAAGCAAAAATACCTAGAGCTCTGCTCACACTACTCCGGACATATTAAATACCACACGGACGGATCAAAACTGAACGGAAAAGTTGGCTGCGCATTCGTTTACGGATCCTCCACTGTTAGTTTTAGATTAGGTTCGATGAGTAGCGTATTTACAACCGAGTTGTTCGCAATTGTCACCTCTCTACAGCACATTCAACAACGGCCTGAGAAGTGCTTCCTGATCTGTTCCGATTCTTTGAGTGCACTCCAAGCCATGACTCAGATCTTCCCAACTCACCCTCTAGTCCAGAAAGTGCAGACACTCCCGACCGCCCTTGCCTCGCTGGATGTCAGTGTATTGTTCTGCTGGGTACCTGGACACGTGAGGATTGATGGTAATGAGTCAGCGGACAGGGCTGCCAAAGAAGCGACGGAGAAAGAAGATATTGATAACCCGAGAGTACCTATCAATGATTTCAAGGCGTATTCCAAACCACTTTTCAAATCTCGTTTCCAAAAAGAGTGGGACAGGGAGACCAACAACAAGCTGAAAGAAATTAAGCCAACTGTTAGTGCTTGGGAATCTTCAATCCGAGGTTCACGGAGGGAGGAAGTAGTTCTCACTCGTCTGCGAGTGGGACACACACTTTTAACCCATTCCTATATCTTCACCCCCGATAAAATCGTCCCCAGATGTGAGATTAGTAACGAGATTTTCACTGTTCGATACATATTACTCGAGTGTCAGAAATATACTGCTCTGAGGAGACAGCTTCGTATGGAAAACACAATGTCAAAGATTCTAGGGAATAATTCAAAATCGATAAATACCATATTCAGCTTTCTAAGATTATCGAAGCTATTGGATCTCATTTGACATGCTCGTGGATCTGCGTTAGACGATAAAGTTGTCTTGTTACCAATATCATTTTCAAACTGCCCGAATCAGTACATTTCCATGTCCGTTCAAGATGACGTTGTTTGTGCAATCATCTTTTACCAGTGTACTGCTTTTTGACATTTGATACTTATTCTTGATGCCGATCTCTTGGGATGGACATCAGGAATATTTTAAAACAAACCATATTCCAACATATATATATTATGGTTTGTCGTTCCTCCACTCCTATTTGAGGGGGAGTATGAACTGAGAACAAGTAATAAAACGTTCTCATCCTATTCCCATGGGTGTGACCCTATACAGCACACACATGTACGGTTTTAACAAATTAGTGTATAACGTCTTTAGACACTGTAGACATAGTTTAGTCTTAGTCTTAGTTCAATGTATTTAGGTGTTCTCATCTAAATTTCACTTCCACCTTTATATCACATTTTTCACCTTTTGTTGCAACTTATTTCGACAGGCGCTAAATGACCTCGCTGTCGATGCGCCTTAAAACTCTAATATTCATTCATTCATTCAG
This sequence comes from Brachyptera risi, assembly GCA_964007535.1. Lineage (NCBI taxonomy): Eukaryota > Metazoa > Arthropoda > Insecta > Plecoptera > Taeniopterygidae > Brachyptera > Brachyptera risi. The sequence goes on from OZ023335.1 coordinate 4,948,799, forward strand.
AAAACATTCTTTCAGAGTTTATTGAATATAATGATTGGCCTATATGGAGTACATTCGTTTATGTTGCACATTGAGCAGTTACCAACTTGAGCTCACACCCTCATTAGTGGTAGACACAGCGAGCTCCGAACCTTGATGCAAATGGTGATACGGCCGAGACCTTTCCGTGAACTATCCTTGCCCTACTTGTCATGATTATCAACACTATGTTGGGAAATTCCATTATGTATATGTAGAAGAGGACACAAAAAACGATAAGAGTGAATTTTACTTTTAAAAAAAAGACATGTCTTCCTTCTCACGAGCAAAAGGTTCGTGGATCTGCGTCGTTGTTTGCCTTGAGACGATGAAGTCGTCGTGTTACCAGAATCATTTTTCAAACTGCCCCAATCAGGACATAAACATGTCTGATCAAGATGACGTTGTTTGTGCAATCATCTTCTTCCAGTATACTACTTTTTGACATTTGATTCTTGATGTCGATCTCTTGGGATAGACATCAGGAATATTTTAAACCTAACCATATTTCAACATATATTTATTATGGTTTGTCGTTCCTCCACTCTTATTTGAGTGCGAGTTTGAACTGAGAACAAGTAACATCACACTTTTCACCTTTTTTTTTGCAACCTATTTCGACAGGCGCTAAATGACCTCGCTGTCGATGCGCCCTAAAACCCTAATATTCATTCATTCATTCATTCAAAACGTTCTCATCCTAGTCCCATGGGTGTGACCCTTTACAGCACACACATGTTCGGTTTTATCAAATTAGTGTATAACGTCTTTAGACACTTTAGACAAAGTTTAGTCTTAGTTTAATATATATAGAGGTGTTCTCATCTAAATTTCACTTCCACTTTTCTATCACACTTTTCACCTTTTGTTGCAACTTATTTCGACAGGCGCTAAATGACCTCGCTGTCGATGCGCCTTAAAACCCTAATATTCATTCATTCAAGTTTCTTCTGCTACCTCTCAACAGTCGAACTACTTCTTCCTTCTTCATCCCACTGGCTCTGGTTGGGAATCGAAGTCTCACGAACAAAGTATTTCTGCCGGGATCAAGGACAGTGACAAAAGCTGAAAGAATATGATATTGATTTGCTTTTCAACTCGGTTATGGAAGATTCGACAGAAATTTAGCAGAATAACTTTTTTTCTTCGAATTATACTTATTGTGAATGATAAAACGGTACCTTCTATCATACATATTCACATTTGAAGATGATCAGGCCTATCTAATTATATTAGGTTTCAGTTCAGTTTCCCCTCAAAGGATCCGAACACCTTGACGTGGTGTGGGGGCTTGCGTGGCCCCGTGATCCCCAGAGCTATCGTCGGAAGCAATTTATTTGCTTCCAGCAGGGTCACCCATGGCGATAAGGTCTGGGGTGAGGGTCCAGACTAAGTTCGGACCGTCGGTCGAGTGGGTGCCCATTTCGGTGACCGGAGCGGTCATAAGGAGTTCTCGTGCAATCATTCATCATTATCACCCTCTTCCATGATCTTTGCTACTCTGTGTTCTCTCTTTCCTGGACTTGTCTTCATTCTTATCTTCGTGCCGACTCCTCGTGACCACTCACACCCACGACAATATTGACGATCTCGCTGTGAACAAGGATATGAACCCAAGCCAATGGTGTAATTAATCGTGCTAAAGGGCTGAATGACTACAGGATAAAGTAGTTCCAAACGATAAACTCTGGACACATGGTGAACTTCAGTTTTACTCTAGCCTTACTGCCACAAGCTGGGCTCTGTGGGATCGGACATTTATTTCCCTAGCTACTCGTGGGTCCAAATATGAATACACTTAATTTCCCCTCAATTCCCCCCCCCCCAAAAAAAGAATTCGATCTCTTAGAGATTATAAATGTACGAAAGAACAAGTTCTTCAGAATCTAGAATCAAGCAAACCAGCTAGTCCTAGATTTTTGCAAATAGAACGTTCCGATGGTAAAACCTTTCATGACGTGTCACCTTTTGCTATCGAGAAAGCTATTCGAGGTCTTGCTGGTACTGTTCGCAGAGTCACGAAAGTTAGGAATAAAACTCTCCTGCTTGTAGAAACAGACAGCGATATTCAATCACAACTGCTTTTGAAGACCACCAGCTTTGCAAATTTATTCCCCATCCTAGTCAGTCCTCATCCCTTCCTTAATTCTTCTAAGGAAGTGATTACTTGCAATGACCTTTTATGCTGTGACGTTGAAGAGATTAAATCTGAACTCGCTGGTCAAAATGTTACGGATGTTTACCGTATTACCCGACGAGTTAATGGAAAGGATGCACCCACAGCCACACTTATTTTGACTTTTTCTACCGGTACCGTTCCAACAAAATTGGTAGCTGGCTACAACAGTATACTTGTTAGACCGTACATTCCAAATCCAACTCGATGTTTCATCTGTCAACGCTTTGGACATGGCCAAGCTTTCTGCAAATCTAAACCCATCTGCCCGAACTGCGGCCTTGAGAAGCACGACGAAACGCATTGCGTGTCCGGCCCTCGTTGCATCAATTGCAACGGTGGACATGCGGCGTCTTCAAAGGCCTGCAGTAAGTGGTTAGAAGAGAGGAAGATCAGTGAGTTCAAAACTGTCGATAAAATGACTTATCAAGATGCTCGACAGAAATATAGAAATCTCTTTCCTATCTCTGCCCTTCCATCTTCTTTTGCCAAAGCCGCAGCTAATAAAACAACGTCCCAGGAATCGCAAGAAATACTCACTTTGAAGGCTGAAAACAAGAAACTGATCGAACAGCAGAAGAGAATGGAAGAGTTAGTATCGTCACAAAACCTCAAAATTGACAAGTTACAGAACGAGGTACATGATCTGGTAAAACTATTGAAAGGTAAATTCACTCCGGAAGCTGAGGCTGAAACCGTAGAGGAAATAATGGTGACAGGAAGTGAGGATGAAGATGAATCTCCTGTGTCGGGCGTTTCATCCGACATCACTGAGCGACCGGCGTCGGGTGCTGTGCCCGACACCCGGGGATTCACACCCCCCAAACAAAAACGAAGGAACAGAGGGAGTACCCAAGGAGCAAGAAAGGATGTAGCCGCAGAGCTCGGCCTTCCCGCAAAATCCTCTGAGGGGAAATCCTTTTATCTAAAAAGAACTTGAAATCTGTAGTAATCTAAGCTGGTCTTAGGTAACTCTATCTACAGTAAAAGTAAACAAGAACATCATCTACACAAAATGGCTCTAATACAATGGAACTGCAATGGTTTCAACAGGCACTGAGAAGAAATCGAGCTATTGACATCAAACATTAAACCGATATGTTTCTTTCTTCTAGAAACGCACTTCAAACCTTGTGACTCTCCATTGATACGTAATTATAGTTTCTATCGTTTCGATGACTTGACAGGTAACAGAGCCCATGGGGGAGTAGCCACAGCTGTCCACGACAGCTGTCACGTAAGTCCTATGCCGCTAACAACACCACTACAGTCAGTGGCAGTCAGAATTGCTCTTCCTCAGCCTGTTACCTTCTGTAATATTTACTTACCTGAATGGGCTCCAGTTACTAGAATGAATCTGGATAACCTTGTGTCACAGCTTCCACGTCCCTATGTTATTCTAGGTGACCTAAATGCCCACAATAACTTGTGGGGTGACACAATGGTGGATAGTAACGGCAGAGGACGCCTTTTTGAGCAATTTTTCAACGACAACGACTTGATTATTCTCAACAATGGAGAGAAAACAAGGTTTAATGCTTTCAACGGTATGTTTTCAGCGATCGATCTTTGTGTCTGCACCCCATCTATCGCACCTCTTTTCAATTTCTCCGTTCACTCAGATCTGTGTGGTAGCGACCACTACCCACTCATCTTGAGAGTAGATTCTCATCAACGGCCTTTGCGATGTGCGCAGTGGAACTTGCGCCGCGCGAACTGGAGCCTTTTCACAAAGCGTGTTGATTTGAAGAACTCGAATAACATACATGATACTGATAGTAGGACTGAGCATGTGACAGAGGTGATTATTGCCGCCGCTAAAGAGAGCATTCCTCTGACGTCGACCAACCAACGCCACATACCTGTTCCCTGGTGGAACGAGGAATGTAAGGTGGCGATCCGTAAGAGGAAACGAGCCCTTCGAATTTTCCTGAAATACCCAATCAATATCAACCTTATGGCATTCCGGAAACTCCGAGCAAGGGCTCGTTTCATCATTAAGACTTCGAAAAAAGCCTCATGGAATTCTTACATCTCATCCATTAATGCTCACACACCCCTCACCAAGGTGTGGAATAGAGTGAGGAAGATAGACGGCAAATTCAAATCATCTTGTATATCTGGGTTGAACAAGGATGGTAGTCTAATTACCGAGCCACAGGAAATAGCTAATGTTATCGGGTCCTATTTCTCGATCGTCTCTAGCTCTCACCACTACTCGGCATCGTTCCAGATACACAAACGTGCTGCAGAATGTAGAAGATTAGATTTCTCTTCTGCGAACAACGAGGTGTATAACGTGCCGTTTAGTGTATGGGAGTTGGAGAACGCGATAACTTGCGCAAGAGACACAGCACCGGGGATTGATGGAATACACAATCAGTTCTTGAAACACCTGCCAGTTGCCGATTTGAATGACATTCTCAACCTGTTCAACCATATCTATTCAACCGATACTTTCCCTGATTCTTGGAGACAAGCTATCCAGGTACCGATCTTGAAACCATCTAAGGATAAGCATTCACCATCAAGCTATAGACCTATTTCACTGACCAGCTGTCTGTGTAAAGTGATGGAAAGGATGTTGAACAACCGCCTCGTTTGGTGGTTGGAACGAAAAAACCTCCTTTGCACAGTACAGTCTGGATTCAGAAAAAATAGAAATACTTTGGATCATCTTATTCGTATGGAAAGCTTCATACAAGAAGCTTTTCTTACGAAGCAGGAAGTGATAGCTGTATTTTTCGACCTCGAGAAGGCATTCGATACTACCTGGCGCTTCAACATATTGAAAACCTTATCACAATGGGGTTTCAGAGGCCATCTTCCTAATTTTGTCTGTAATTTCATGACCAACCGACGTTTCAAGGTACGAGTTGGTAATGTGTTGTCGGATGAGTTCATCCAAGAGAACGGTGTACCACAGGGTTCTGTCCTCAGTGTTACTTTGTTCGCCATCGCAATAAATGGTATAATTCGAAGCGTTCCATCTTCTATCACTTGTTCCTTATTTCTCGACGACTTGGCTATATTCAGTAAGTCAGCGAGAAGTGCTACGGCCTCTCGCCAAATCCAACTCGCAATTAGGAAACTGGAAGCATGGGAAGATGAAACTGGGTTCAGGTTTTCTACATCAAAATCAACGTGCATGCGTTTCTCTCGTCTGAGAGGCCTGCACCCTGACCCAGATATATATCTCCGTAGAGAACTTCTCCCATTCGCAGAATCGACAAAGTTCCTTGGGCTGACGTTTGACGTGAAGTTGAACTGGAAATCTCACATTACGCAACTCAGACTCAAGTGCTTCAAATCACTTAACCTTCTCCGTTATCTTAGTGGTACCAAATGGGGAGCGGATCGCACCACGATGCTGCGGCTTTACCGAGCATTAATACGTTCCAAATTGGATTATGGTAGTGTTGTGTACGACTCGGCACGAGAGAGCTACTTGAAGCCACTCAATACAGTTCACAACACGGGCATCCGACTGGCCATAGGAGCACTCCGTACCAGTCGGGTGGAGAGCCTGTATTGCGAGGCTGGCGAGCCCTCGTTGAAGAGTCGACGTGCATATCTACTTTGCTCATACGCTTCGAAATTATTCTGCAGTAAGCATCATCCCACCTACCAATCAGTTATCAATCCTAGATTTCATGCTCTCTATGAATCGAAACCATCTGCCACCATACCAACTGGAATTCGTTTGAATCATATTTTGGTCGAAGAGTCATTTGTATACCCTAGATTCTATCAAATCCAATTCAGTGATACCGCCCCTTGGTTGGCTCCACGTCCGGAGTGCTTGATGAACTTGTCATCAAGTACGAAGGCAAGCACGAGTGCAGAAGAGTATAAGCAAAAATACCTAGAGCTCTGCACACACTACCCCGGACATATTAGATACTACACGGACGGATCGAAACTGAACGGCAAAGTTGGCTGCGCATTCGTCAGCGAATCCTCCACTGTTAGTTTTAGATTAGGTTCGATGAGTAGCGTTTATACAGCCGAGTTGTTTGCAATTGTCACCTCTCTACAGCACATTTAACAACGATCTGAGAAGTGCTTCCTGATCTGTTCCGATTCTTTGAGTGCACTCCAAGCCCTTACTCAGATCTTTCCAACTCACCATCTGGTCCAGAAAGTGCAGACACTCCTGACCGCCCTTGCCTCGCAGGATGTCAGTGTAGTGTTCTGCTGGGTACCTGGACACGTGGGGATTGGTGGTAATGTGTTGGCGGACACAGCTGCCAAAGAAGCGACGGAGAAAGAAGATATTGATAACCCGAGAGTACCTTTCAATGATTTCAAGGCGTATTTCAAACTACTTTTCAAATCTCGTTTCCAAAAAGAGTGGGACAGGGAGACCAACAACAAGCTGAAAGAAATAAAGCCTACTGTTAGTGCTTGGGAATCTTCAATCCGAGGTTCACGGAGGGAGGAAGTGGTTCTCACTCGTCTGCGAGTGGGACACACACATTTAACTCATTCCTATCTTTTCACCCCCGAAAAAATCGTCCCCAGATGTGAGATTTGTAACGAGATTTTAACTGTTCGACACATATTACTCGAGTGTCAGAAATATAATGCTCTGAGGAGACAAATTCGTATGGAAGACACAATGCCAAAGATTTTAGGGAATAATTCAAAATCGATAGATACCATATTCAGCTTTCTGAGATTATCGAACCTATTGGATCTCATTTGACATGCTCGTGGATCTGCATCGTTGTTTGCGTGAGACGATGAAGTCGTCGTGTTACCAGTATCATTTTTCAAACTGCCCCAATTAGGACATATACATGTCTGATCAAGATGACGTTGTTTGTGCAATCATCTTCTTCCAGTATACTACTTTTTGACATTTGATACTTATTCTTGATGTCGATCTCTTGGGGTAGACATCAGGAATATTTTAAACCTAACCATATTTCAACATATATTCATTATGGTTTGTCGTTCCTCCACTCTTATTTGAGTGCGAGTTTGAACTGAGAACAAGTAGTAAAACGTTCTCATCCTAGTCCCATGGGTGTGACCCTCTACAGCACACACATGTTCGGTTTTAACAAATTAGTGTATAACGTCTTTAGACACTTTAGACATAGTTTAGTCTTAGTTCAATATATATTGAGGTTCTCTCATCTAAATTTCACTTCCACATTTATATCATCTAAATTTCACTTCCACATTTATATCACACTTTTCACTTTTTGTTGCAACTTATTTTGACAGGCGCTAAATGACCTCGCTGTCGATGCGCCTCAAAACCCTAATATTCATTCATTCTAATTCTTCTAAGGGAGTGATTACTTGCAATGACCTTTTATGCTGTGACGTTGAAGAGATTAAATCTGAACTCGCTGGTCAAAATGTTACGGATGTTCACCGTATTACCCGACGAGTTGATGGAAAGGATGTACCCACAGCCACACTTATTTTGACTTTTTCTACCGGTACCGTTCCAACAAAATTGATAGCTGGCTACAACAGTATACTTGTTAGACCGTACATTTCAAATCCAACTCGATGTTTCATCTGTCAACGCTTTGGACACGGCCAAGCTTTCTGTAAATCTAAAATTATCTGCCCGAACTGCGGCCTTGAGAAGCACGACGAAACGCCTTGCGTGTCCGGCCCTCGTTGCATCAATTGCAACGGTGGACATGCGGCGTCTTCAAAGGCCTGCAGTAAGTGGTTAGAAGAGAGGAAGATCAGTGAGTTCAAAACTGTCGATAAAATGACTTATCAAGATGCTCGACAGAAATATAGAAATCTCTTTCCTATCTCTGCCCTTCCATCTTCTTTTGCCAAAGCCACAGCTAATAAAACAACGTCCCAGGAATCGCAAGAAATACTCACTTTGAAGGCTGAAAACAAGAAACTGATCGAACAGCAGAAGAGAATGGAAGAGTTAGTATCGTCACAAAACCTCAAAATTGACAAGTTACAGAACGAGGTACATGATCTGGTGAAACTATTGAAAGGTAAATTCACTCCGGAAGCTGAGGCTGAAACCGTAGAGGAAATAATGGTGACAGGAAGTGAGGATGAAGATGAATCTCCTGTGTCGGGCGCTTCATCCGACATCACTGAGCGACCGGCGTCGGGTGCTGTGCCCGACACCCGGGGATTCACACCCCCCAAACAAAAACGAAGGAACAGAGGAAGTACCCAAGGAGCAAGAAAGGATGTAGCCGCAGAGCTCGGCATTCCCGCAAAATCCTCTGAGGGGAAATCCTTTTATCTAAAAAGAACTTGAAATCTGTAGTAACCTAAGCTGGTCTTAGGTAACTCTATCTACATTTGAAGTAAACAAGAACATCATCTACACAAAATGGCTCTAATACAATGGAACTGCAATGGTTTCAACAGGCACAGAGAAGAAATCAAGCTATTGACATCAAACATTAAACCGATATGTTTCTTTTTTCAAGAAACGCACTTCAAACCTTGTGACTCTCCATTGATACGTAATTATAGTTTCTATCGTTTCGATGACTTGACAGGTAACAGAGCCCATGGGGGAGTAGCCACAGCTGTCCACGACAGCTGTCACGTAAGTCCACTGCCGCTAACAACACCACTACAGGCAGTGGCAGTCAGAATTGCTCTTCCTCAGCCTGTTACCTTCTGTAATATTTACTTACCTGAATGGGCTCCAGTTACTAGAATAAATCTGAATAACCTTGTGTCACAGCTACCACGTCCCTATGTTATTCTAGGTGACCTAAATGCCCACAATAACTTGTGGGGTGACACAATGGTGGATAGTAACGGCAGAGGACGCCTTTTTGAGCAATTTTTCAACGACAACGACTTGATTATTCTCAACAATGGAGAGAAAACAAGGTTTAATGCTTTCAACGGTACGTTTTCAGCGATCGATCTTTGTGTCTGCACCCCATCTGTCGCACCTCTTTTCAATTTCTCCGTTCACTCAGATCTGTGTGGTAGCGACCACTACCCACTCATCTTGAGAGTAGATTCTCATCAACGGCCCTTGCGGTGTGCGCAGTGGAACTTGCGCCGCGCGAACTGGAGCCTTTTCACAAAGCGTGTTGATTTGAAGAACTCGAATAACATCCATGATACTGATAGTAGGACTGAGCATGTGACAGAGGTGATTATTGCCGCCGCGAAAGACAGCATTCCTCTAACGTCAATCAACCAACGCCACATACCTGTTCCCTGGTGGAACGAGGAATGTAAGGTGGCGATCCGTAAGAGGAAACAAGCCCTTCGAATTTTCCGGAAATACCCAACCAATATCAACCTTATGGCATTCCGGAAACTCCGAGCAAGGGCTCGTTTCATCATTAAGACTTCGAAAAAAGCCTCATGGAATTCTTACATCTCATCCATTAATACTCACACACCCCTCACCAAAGTGTGGAATAGAGTGAGGAAGATAGACGGCAAATTCAAATCATCTTGTATATCTGGGTTGAACAAGGATGGTAGTCTTATCACTGAGCCACAGGAAATAGCTTATGTTATCGGGTCCTATTTCTCGGACGTCTCTAGCTCTCATCATTACTCGGCATCGTTCCAGATACACAAACGTGCTGCAGAATGTAGAAGATTAGATTTCTCTTCTGCGAACAACGAGGTGTATAACGTGCCGTTTAGTGTATGGGAGTTGGAGAACGCGATAACGTGCGCAAGAGACACAGCACCGGGGATTGATGGAATACACAATCAGTTCTTGAAACACCTGCCAGTTGCCGCTTTGAATGACCTTCTCAACCTGTTCAACCATATCTATTCAACCGATACTTTCCCTGATTCTTGGAGACAAGCTATCCAGGTACCGATCTTGAAACCATCTAAGGATAAGCATTCACCATCAAGCTATAGACCTATATCACTGACCAGCTGTATGTGTAAAGTGATGGAAAGGATGTTGAACAACCGCCTCGTTTGGTGGTTGGAACGAAAAAACCTCCTTTGCACAGTACAGTCTGGATTCAGAAAAAATAGAAATACTTTGGATCATCTTATTCGTATGGAAAGCTTCATACAAGAAGCTTTTCTTACGAAGCAGGAAGTGATAGCTGTATTTTTCGACCTCGAGAAGGCATTCGATACTACCTGGCGCTTCAACATATTGAAAACCTTGTCACAATGGGGTTTCAGAGGCCATCTTCCTAATTTTGTCTGTAATTTCATGACCAACCGACGTTTCAAGGTACGAGTTGGTAATGTGTTGTCGGATGAGTTCATCCAAGAGAACGGTGTACCACAGGGTTCTGTCCTCAGTGTTACTTTGTTCGCCATCGCTATAAATGGTATTGTTCGAAGCGTTCCATCTTCTATCACTTCTTCCTTATTTGTCGACGACTTGGCTATATTCAGTAAGTCAGCGAGAAGTACAACGGCCTCTCGCCAAATCCAACTTGCAATTAGGAAACACTTAAGCATGGGAAGATGAAACTGGGTTCAGGTTTTCTACATCAAAATCAACGTGCATGCGTTTCTCTCGTCTGAGAGGCCTGCACCCTGACCCAGATATATATCTTCGTAGAGAACTCCTTCCATTCGCAGAATCGACCAAGTTCCTTGGGCTGACGTTTGACGTGAAGTTGAACTGGAAATCTCACATTTCGCAACTCAGACTCAAGTGCTTCAAATCACTTAACCTTCTCCGTTATCTTAGTGGTACCAAATGGGGAGCGGATCGCACCACGATGCTGCGGCTTTACCGAGCATTAATACGTTCCAAATTGGATTATGGTAGTGTTGTGTACGACTCGGCACGAGAGAGCTACGTGAAGCCACTCAATACAGTTCACAACACGCGCATCCGACTGGCCATAGGAGCACTCCGTACCAGTCGGGTGGAGAGCCTGTATTGCGAGGCTGGCGAGCCCTCGTTGAAGAGTCGACGTGCATATCTACTTTGCTCATACGCTTCGAAATTATTCTGCAGTAAGCATCATCCCACCTACCAATCAGTTATCAATCCTAGATTTCATGCTCTCTATGAATCGAAACCATCTGCCACCATACCAACTGGAATTCGTTTGAATCATATTTTGGTCGAAGAGTCATTTGTATACCCTCGAGTCTATCAAATCCAATTCAGTGATACCGCCCCTTGGTTGGCTCCACGTCCGGAGTGCTTGATGAACTTGTCATCAAGTACGAAGGCAAGCACGAGTGCAGAAGAGTATAAGCAAAAATACCTAGAGCTCTGCACACTCTACCCCGGACATATTAGATACTACACGGACGGATCGAAACTGAACGGCAAAGTTGGCTGCGCATTCGTCAGCGAATCCTCCATTGTTAGTTTTAGATTAGGTTCGATGAGTAGCGTTTATACTGCCGAGTTGTTCGCAATTGTCACCTCTCTACAGCACATTCAACAACGATCTGAGAAGTGCTTCCTGATCTGTTCCGATTCTTTGAGTGCACTCCAAGCCCTTACTCAGATCTTTCCAACTCACCATCAGGTCCAGAAAGTGCAGACACTCCTGACCGCCCTTGCCTCGCAGGATGTCAGTGTAGTGTTCTGCTGAGTACCTGGACACGTGGGGATTGGTGGTAATGAGTTGGCGGACACGGCTGCCAAAGAAGCGACGGAGAAAGAAGATATTGATAACCCGAGAGTACCTATCAATGATTTCAAGGCGTATTTCAAACTACTTTTCAAATCTCGTTTCCAAAAAGAGTGGGACAGGGAGACCAACAACAAGCTGAAAGAAATAAAGCCTACTGTTAGTGCTTGGGAATCTTCAATCCGAGGTTCACGGAGGGAGGAAGTAGTTCTCACTCGTCTGCGAGTGGGACACACACTTTTAACCCATTCCTATCTCTTCACCCCCGATAAAATCGTCCCTAGATGTGAGATTTGTAACGAGATTTTAACTGTTCGACACATATTACTCGAGTGTCAGAAATATACTGCTCTGAGGAGACAGCTTCGTATGGAAGACACAATGCCAAAGATTTTAGGGAATAATTCAAAATCGATAGATACCATATTCAGCTTTCTTAGATTATCGAACCTATTGGATCTCATTTGACATGCTCGTGGATCTGCATCGTTGTTTGCGTGAGACGATGAAGTCGTCGTGTTACCAGTATCATTTTTCAAACTGCCCCAATTAGGACATATACATGTCTGATCAAGATGACGTTGTTTGTGCAATCATCTTCTTCCAGTATACTACTTTTTGACATTTGATACTTATTCTTGATGTCGATCTCTTGGGGTAGACATCAGGAATATTTTAAACCTAACCATATTTCAACATATATTCATTATGGTTTGTCGTTCCTCCACTCTTATTTGTGTGCGAGTTTGAACTGAGAACAAGTAGTAAAACGTTCTCATCCTAGTCCCATGGGTGTGACCCTTCACAGCACACACATGTTCGGTTTTAACAAATTAGTGTATAACGTCTTTAGACACTTTAGACATAGTTTAGTCTTAGTTTAATATATATTGAGGTTCTCTCATCTAAATTTCACTTCCACATTTATATCATCTAAATTTCACTTCCACATTTATATCACACTTTTCACCTTTTGTTGCAACTTATTTTGACAGGCGCTGAATGACCTCGCTGTCGATGCGCCTCAAAACCCTAATTATCATTCATTCTAGGAAATAATTCAGAATCGTTAGATAAAAATATTCATCTTTTTAAGATTATCAAACCTATTGGATCTCATTTGACTGGCTCGTGTATCTGCGCCGTTGTATGCGTGTGACGACAAAGTTGTCGTGTCAACAGTATCGTTTTTCAAACTTCCGCGATTAGGCTACTTACGTTTGATTAGGATGACGTTGGTTGTTTAATCACCTTTTTTCAGTATTTTGATATTTGATACTTATTCCTGATGTCGATCTCATGGGATAGACATCAGGAATATTTTAAATCAAACCATATTTCAACATATATCGATTATGGTTTGTTGTTCCTCCACTCCTATTCGAGCGCGAGTTTGAACTGAGAACGAGTAGTAAAACGTTCTCATCCTAGTCCCATGGGTGTGACCATTTACAGCACACACATGTTCGGTTTTAACAAATTAGTGTATAACGTCTTTAGTAATAGTTTAGTCTTAGTTTCACATGGTGTTCTCATCCAAATTTCACTTGCACCTTCATCTAACACTACTTACCTCCTGGTTCAGCAACTTATCTTGACAGGCGCTAAATGACCTCGCTGTCGATGCGCCTTGAAACCCTAATATTCATTCATTCTCCGGGGACATCGGATTGGTCTCTCCGTTATCTCGCCCGTCTTCTCCGGAAACATCGGATTGGTCTCTCCGCTATCACGCCCGTCTTCTCTGGGAACATCGGATTGGTCTCTTCGCTATCTCGCCCGTCTTCTCCGGAAACATCGGATTACTCTCTGTTATCACGCCCGTCTTCTCCGGGCACATCGGATTTGTCTCTCTGCTATCTCGCCCGTCTTCTACGGAGCATCGGATTGGTCTCTCCGCTATCTCGCCCGTCTTCTACGGGGCATCGGATTGGTATCACCGCTATCTCGCCCGTCTTCTCCGGAAACATCGGATTACTCTCTGTTATCACGCCCGTCTCCTACGGAGCATCGGATTGGTCTCTCCGCTATCTCGCCCGTCTTCTCCGGAAACATCGGATTGTTCTCTCTGTTATCACGCCCGTCTTCTACGGAGCATCGGATTGGTCTCTTCGCTATCTCGCCCGTCTTCTCCGGAAACATCGGATTACTCTCTGTTATCACGCCCGTCTTCTCCGGGCACATCGGATTTGTCTCTCTGCTATCTCGCCCGTCTTCTACGGAGCATCGGATTGGTCTCTCCGCTATCTCGCCCGTCTTCTACGGGGCATCGGATTGGTATCTCCACTATCTCGCCCGTCTTCTCCGGAAACATCGGATTACTCTCTGCTATCTCGCCCGTCTTCTACGGAGCATCGGATTGGTCTCTCCGCTATCTCGCCCGTCTTCTATCTTCAATCCGAGGTTCACGGAGGGAGGAAGTGGTTCTCACTCGTCTGCGAGTGGGACACACACTTTTAACTCATTCCTATCTTTTCACCCCCGAAAAAATCGTCCCCAGATGTAAGATTTGTAACGAGATTTTAACTGTTCGACACATATTACTCGAGTGTCAGAAATATAATGCTCTGAGGAGACAGCTTCGTATGGAAGACACAATGCCATAGATTTTAGGGAATAATTCAAAATCGATAGATACCATATTCAGCTTTCTAAGATTATCGAACCTATTGGATCTCATTTGACATGCTCGTGGATCTGCATCGTTGTTTGCGTGAGACGATGAAGTCGTCGTGTTACCAGTATCATTTTTCAAACTGCCCCAATTAGGACATATACATGTCTGATCAAGATGACGTTGTTTGTGCAATCATCTTCTTCCAGTATACTACTTTTTGACATTTGATACTTATTCTTGATGTCGATCTCTTGGGATAGACATCAGGAATATTTTAAACCTAACCATATTTCAACATATATTCATTATGGTTTGTCGTTCCTCCACTCTTATTTGAGTGCGAGTTTGAACTGAGAACAAGTAGTGAAACGTTCTCATCCTAGTCCCATGGGTGTGACCCTTTACAGCACACACATGTTCGGTTTCAACAAATTAGTGTATAACGTCTTTAGACACTTAAGACATAGTTTAGTCTTAGTTTAATATATATTGAGGTTCTCTCATCTAAATTTCACTTCCACATTTATATCATCTAAATTTCACTTCCACATTTATATCACACTTTTCACCTTTTGTTGCAACTTATTTTGACAGGCGCTAAATGACCTCGCTGTCGATGCGCCTCAAAACACTAATATTCATTCATTCATTCATGGTCTCTCCGCTATCTCGCCCGTCTTCTCCGGGGACATCGGATCGGTCTCACCGCTATTTTGCCCGTCTTCTCCGGGGACATCGGATTGGTCTCTCCGCTATCTTGCCCGTCTTCTCCGGGAACATCGGACTGGTCTCTCCGCTATCTCGACCGTCTTCTCCGGGGACGTCGGATTGGTCTCCCCGCTATATCGCCCGTCTTCTCCGGGGACATCGGATTGGTCTCTCCGCTATCTCGCCCGTCTTTTCCGGGCACATCGGATTGGTCTCTCCGCTAATTCGCCCGTCTCCTTCGGGGACATCGGATTGGTCTCTCCGATATCTCGCCCGTCTTCTCCGGGAACATCGGATTGGTCTCTCCGTTATCTCGCACGTCTCCTTCGGGGACATCGGATTGGTCTCTCCGCTATCTCGCCCGTCTTCTCCGGGGACATCGAATTGGTCTCTCCGTTATCTCGCCCGTCTTTTCCGGGGACATCGATTAGTCTCTCCGCTATCTCGCCCGTCTTCTCCGGGGACATCGGATTGGTCTCTCCGCTATCTCGCCCATCTTCTCCGGGGACATCGGATTGGTCTCTCCGCTATCTCGCCCGACTTATCCGGGCACATCGGATTTGTTTCTCCGCTATCTCGCCCGTCTTCTCCGGGCACATCGGATTGGTATCTCCGTTATCTCGCCCGTCCTCTCTGGGACATCGGATTGGTCTCTCCGCTATCGCGCCCGACTTCTCCGGGCACATCGGATTTGTTTCTCCGCTATCTCGCCCGTCTTCTCCGGGAACATCGGATTAGTCTCTTCGTTATCTCGCCCGTCTTCTTCGGGGACATAGGATTGGTCTCTCCGCTATCTCGCCCATCTTCTCCGGGGACATCGGATTGGTCTCTCCGCTATCTCGCTCGACTTCTCCGGGCACATCGGATTTGTTTCTCCGCTATCTCGCCCGTCTTCTCCGGGAACATCGGATTAGTCTCCGCTATCTCGCCCGTCTTCTCCGGGGACATCGGATTGGTCTCTCCGCTATCTCGCTCATCTTCTCCGGGGACATCGGATTGGTCTCTCCGCTATCTCGCCCGACTTCTCCGGGCACATCGGATTTGTTTCTCCGCTATCTCGCCCGTCTTCTCCGGGACATCGGATTGGTCTCTCCGTTATCTCGCCCGACTTCTCCGGGACATCGGATTGGTCTCTCCGCTATCTCGCCCGACTTCTCCGGGCACATCGGATTTGTTTCTCCGCTATCTCGCCCGTCTTCTCCGGGAACATCGGATTAGTCTCTCCGTTATCTCGCTCATCTTCTCCGGGGACATCGGATTGGTCTCTCCGCTATCTCGCTCATCTTCTCCGGGGACATCGGATTGGTCTCTCCGCTATCTCGCCCGACTTCTCCGGGCACATCGGATTTGTTTCTCCGCTATCTCGCCCGTCTTCTCCGGGACATCGGATTGGTCTCTCCGTTATCTCGCCCGTCTTCTCTGGGACATCGGATTGGTCTCTCCGCTATCTCGCCCGACTTCTCCGGGCACATCGGATTTGTTTCTCCGCTATCTCGCCCGTCTTCTCCGGGAACATCGGATTAGTCTCTCCGTTATCTCGCCCGTCTTCTCCGGGGACATCGGATTGGTCTCCCCGCTACCTCGCCCGTCTTCTCCGGGCACATCGGATTGGTCTCTCCGCTATCTCGCCCGTCTTCTCCGGGAACATCAGATTGGTCTCTCCGCTATCTCGCCCGTCTTCTCCGGGGACATCGGATTGGTCTCTCCGCTATCTTGCCCGTCTTCACCGAAGACATCGGATTGGTCTCTCCGCTATCTCGCCCGTCTTCTCCGGGCACATCGGATTTGTCTCTCCGCTATCTCGCCCGTATTCTCCGGGCACATCGGATTTGTCTCTCCGCTATCTCGCCCGTTTTCTCCGGGCACATCGGATTGGTCTCTCCGCTATCTCGCCCGTCTTCTCCGGGCACATCGGATTTGTCTCTCCGCTATCTCGCCCGTATTCTCCGGGCACATCGGATTTGTCTCTCCGCTATCTCGCCCGTATTCTCCGGGCACATCGGAATTGTCTCTCCGCTATCTCGCCCGTATTCTCCGGGCACATCGGATTAGTCTCTCCGTTATCTCGCCCGTCTCCTTCGGGGACATCGGATCAGTCTCTCCGTTATCTCGCCATTCTCCTTCTGGGACATCGGATTGTTCTCTCTGTTATCTCGCCCGTCTCCTTCGAGGACATCGGATTGGTCTCTCCGCTATCTCGCCCGTCTTCTCCGGGGACATTGGATTGGTCTCTCCACTATCTCGCCCGTCTTCTCCGGGGACATTGGATTGGTCTCTCCGCTATCTCGCCCGTCTTCTCCGAGGACATTGGATTGGTCTCTCCGCTATCTCGACCGTCTTCTCCGGGGACATCAGATTAGTCTCTCCGTTATCTCGCCCGTCTCCTTCGGGGACATCGGATTGGTCTCTCCGCTATCTCGCCCGTCTTCTCCGGGGACATTGGATTGGTCTCTCCGCTATCTCGCCCGCCTACTCCGGGGACATCGGATTAGTCTCTCCGTTATCTCGCCCGTCCCTCCGGGCACATCGGATTAGTCTCTCCGTTATCTCGCCCGTCTCCTTCGGGGACATCGGATTGGTCTCTCCGCTATCTCGCCCGTCTTCTCCGGGGACATTGGATTGGTCTCTCCGCTATCTCGCCCGTCTTCTCCGGGGACATCGGATTGGTCTCTCCGCTATCTCGCCCGTCTTCTCCGGGGACATCGGATTGGTCTCTCCGCTATCTCGCCCGTCTTCTCCGGGGACATTGGATTGGTCTCTCCGCTATCTCGCCCGTCTTGTCCGGGCCCATCAGATTTGTCTCTCCGCTATCTCGCCCGTCTCCTTCGGGGACATCGGATTGGTCACTCCGCTATCTCGCCCGTCTTCTCCGGGGACATCGGATTGGTCTCTCCGTTAACTCGCCCGTCTCCTACAGGCACATCGGATTAGTCTCCGTTATCTCGCCCGTCTCCTCCGGGGACATCGGATTGGTCTCTTCGCTATCTCGCCCGTCTTCTCCGGGGACATCGGATTGGTCTCTCCGCTATCTCGCCCGTCTTCTCCGGGCACATCGGATTGGTCTCTCCGTTATCTCGCCCGTCTCCTTCGGGAAAATCGGATTGGTCTCTCCGCTATCTCGCCCGTCTTCTTCGGGAACATCGGATTGGTCTCTCCGTTCTCCCGCCCGTCTTCTCCGGGTACATCGGATTGGTCTCTCCGCTTTCTCGCCCGTCTTCTCTGTCAGTATCAGATTAGGTTCGATGAGTAGCGTATATACATCCAAGTTGTTTACAATTGTCACTTCTCTACAGCACATTCAACAACGATTTGAGAAGAGCTTCCTGATCTGTTCTGATTCTTTAAGTGTACTCCAAGCCCTTACTCAGATCTCTTCAACTCACCATCTAGTCTAGAAAGTGCAGACACTCCTGACCGCCCTTGCCTCGCAGGATGTCAGTGTAGTGTTCTGCTGGGTACCTGGACACGTGGGGATTGGTGGTAATGAGTTAGCGGACAGTGCTGCTGTCAAAGAGGCGACAGAGAAAGAAGATATTGGTAACCCGAAAGTGCCTTTCAATGATTTCAAGGCGTATTTCAAACATCTTTTCGGATCTCGTTTCCGAAAAGAGTGGGACAAGGAGACCAACAACAAGCTGAAAGAAAAAAAGCCTACTGTTAGTGCTTGGGAATCTTCAATCCGAGGTTCACGGAGGGAGGAAGTGGTTCTCACTCGTCTGCGAGTGGGACACACACTTTTAACCCATTCCCATCTTTTCACCCCCGAAAAAATCGTCCCCAGATGTGAAATTTGTAACGAGATTCTAACTGTTAGACACATATTGCTCGAGTGTCGGAAATATTCCGCTCTGCGGAGACAGATTCGTATGGAAGACACAATATCAAAGATAACCTAACCGACGTTTCAAGGTACGAGTTGGTAATGTGTTGTCGGATGAGTTCATCCAAGAGAACGGTGTACCACAGGGTTCTGTCCTCAGTGTTACTTTGTTCGCCATCGCTATAAATGGTATTGTTCGAAGCGTTCCATCTTCTATCACTTCTTCCTTATTTGTCGACGACTTGGCTATATTCAGTAAGTCAGCGAGAAGTACAACGGCCTCTCGCCAAATCCAACTTGCAATTAGGAAACTGGAAGCATGGGAAGATGAAACTGGGTTCAGGTTTTCTACATCAAAATCAACGTGCATGCGTTTCTCTCGTCTGAGAGGCCTGCACCCTGACCCAGATATATATCTTCGTAGAGAACTCCTTCCATTCGCAGAATCGACCAAGTTCCTTGGGCTGACGTTTGACGTGAAGTTGAACTGGAAATCTCACATTTCGCAACTCAGACTCAAGTGCTTCAAATCACTTAACCTTCTCCGTTATCTTAGTGGTACCAAATGGGGAGCGGATCGCACCACGATGCTGCGGCTTTACCGAGCATTAATACGTTCCAAATTGGATTATGGTAGTGTTGTGTACGACTCGGCACGAGAGAGCTACGTGAAGCCACTCAATACAGTTCACAACACGGGCATCCGACTGGCCATAGGAGCACTCCGTACCAGTCGGGTGGAGAGCCTGTATTGCGAGGCTGGCGAGCCCTCGTTGAAGAGTCGACGTGCATATCTACTTTGCTCATACGCTTCGAAATTATTCTGCAGTAAGCATCATCCCACCTACCAATCAGTTATCAATCCTAGATTCCATGCTCTCTATGAATCGAAACCATCTGCCACCATACCAACTGGAATTCGATTGAATCATATTTTGGTCGAAGAGTCATTTGTATACCCTCGAGTCTATCAAATCCTATTCAGTGATACCGCCCCTTGGTTGGCTCCACGTCCGGAGTGCTTGATGAACTTGTCATCAAGTACGAAGGCAAGCACGAGTGCAGAAGAGTATAAGCAAAAATACCTAGAGCTCTGCACACTCTACCCCGGACATATTAGATACTACACGGACGGATCGAAACTGAACGGCAAAGTTGGCTGCGCATTCGTCAGCGAATCCTCCACTGTTAGTTTTAGATTAGGTTCGATGAGTAGCGTTTATACAGCCGAGTTGTTTGCAATTGTCACCACTCTACAGCACATTCAACAACGATCTGAGAAGTGCTTCCTGATCTGTTCCGATTCTTTGAGTGCACTCCAAGCCCTTACTCAGATCTTTCCAACTCACCATCTGGTCCAGAAAGTGCAGACACTCCTGTCCGCCCTTGCCTCGCAGGATGTCAGTGTAGTGTTCTGCTGGGTACCTGGACACGTGGGGATTGGTGGTAATGAGTTGGCGGACACGGCTGCCAAAGAAGCGAAGGAGAAAGAAGATATTGATAACCCGAGAGTACCTATCAATGATTTCAAGGCGTATTTCGAACTACTTTTCAAATCTCGTTTCCAAAAAGAGTGGGACAGGGAGACCAACAACAAGCTGGAAGAAATAAAGCCTACTGTTAGTGCTTGGGAATCTTCAATCCGAGGTTCACGGAGGGAGGAAGTAGTTCTCACTCGTCTGCGAGTGAGACACACACTTTTAACCCATTCCTATCTCTTCACCCCCGATAAAATCGTCCCTAGATGTGAGATTTGTAACGAGATTTTAACTGTTCGACACATATTACTCGAGTGTCAGAAATATACTGCTCTGAGGAGACAGCTTCGTATGGAAGACACAATGCCAAAGATTTTAGGGAATAATTCAAAATCGATAGATACCATATTCAGCTTTCTAAGATTATCGAACCTATTGGATCTCATTTGACATGCTCGTGGATCTGCATCGTTGTTTGCGTGAGACGATGAAGTCGTCGTGTTACCAGTTTCATTTTTCAAACTGCCCCAATTAGGACATATACATGTCTGATCAAGATGACGTTGTTTGTGCAATCATCTTCTTCCAGTATACTACTTTTTGACATTTGATACTTATTCTTGATGTCGATCTCTTGGGGTAGACATCAGGAATATTTTAAACCTAACCATATTTCAACATATATTCATTATGGTTTGTCGTTCCTCCACTCTTATTTGAGTGCGAGTTTGAACTGAGAACAAGTAGTAAAACGTTCTCATCCTAGTCCCATGGGTGTGACCCTTTACAGCACACACATGTTCGGTTCTAACAAATTAGTGTATAACGTCTTTAGACACTTTAGACATAGTTTAGTCTTAGTTTAATATATATTGAGGTTCTCTCATCTAAATTTCACTTCCACATTTATATCATCTAAATTCCACTTCCACATTTATATCACACTTTTCACCTTTTGTTGCAACTTATTTTGACAGGCGCTAAATGACCTCGCTGTCGATGCGCCTCAAAACCCTAATATTCATTCATTCTAGGAAATAATTCAGAATCGATAGATACCATATTCATCTTTTTAAGATTATCAAACCTATTGGATCTCATTTGACTGGCTCGTGTATCTGCGCCGTTGTATGCGTGTGACGACAAAGTTGTCGTGTCAACAGTATCGTTTTTCAAACTTCCGCGATTAGGCTACTTATGTTTGATTAAGATGACGTTGGTTGTTTAATCACCTTTTTTCAGTATTTTGATATTTGATACTTATTCCTGATGTCGATCTCATGGGATAGACATCAGGAATATTTTAAATCAAACCATATTTCAACATATATCGATTATGGTTTGTTGTTCCTCCACTCCTATTCGAGCGCGAGTTTGAACTGAGAACGAGTAGTAAAACGTTCTCATCCTAGTCCCATGGGTGTGACCATTTACAGCACACACATGTTCGGTTTTAACAAATTAGTGTATAACGTCTTTAGTAATAGTTTAGTCTTAATTTCACATGGTGTTCTCATCCAAATTTCACTTGCACCTTCATCTAACACTACTTACCTCCTGGTTCAGCAACTTATCTTGACAGGCGCTAAATGACCTCGCTGTCGATGCGATTTAAAACCCTAATATTCATTCATTCTCCGGGGACATCGGATTGGTCTCTCCTTTATCTCGTCCGTCTTCTCCGGGAACATCGGATTGGTCTCTCCGTTATCTCGCCCATCTTCTCCGGTAACATCGGATTGGTCTCTTCGCTATCTCGCCCGTCTTCTCCGGAAACATCGGATTACTCTCTGTTATCACGCCCGTCTTCTCCGGGCACATCGGATTTGTCTCTCTGCTATCTCGCCCGTCTTCTCCGGGAACATCGGATTGGTCTCTTCGCTATCTCGCCCGTCTTCTCCGGTAACATCGGATTGGTCTCTCCGCTATCGCGCCCGACTTCTCCGGGCACATCGGATTTGTTTCTCCGCTATCTCGCCCGTCTTCTCCGGGAACATCGGATTAGTCTCTCCGTTATCTCGCCCGTCTTCTTCGGGGACATCGGATTGGTCTCTCCGCTATCTCGCCCATCTTCTCCGGGGACATCGGATTGGTCTCTCCGCTATCTCGCTCGACTTCTCCGGGCACATCGGATTTGTTTCTCCGCTATCTCGCCCGTCTTCTCCGGGAACATCGGATTAGTCTCCGCTATCTCGCCCGTCTTCTCCGGGGACATCGGATTGGTCTCTCCGCTATCTCGCTCATCTTCTCCGGGGACATCGGATTGGTCTCTCCGCTATCTCGCCCGACTTCTCCGGGCACATCGGATTTGTTTCTCCGCTATCTCGCCCGTCTTCTCCGGGACATCGGATTGGTCTCTCCGTTATCTCGCCCGACTTCTCCGGGACATCGGATTGGTCTCTCCGCTATCTCGCCCGACTTCTCCGGGCACATCGGATTTGTTTCTCCGCTATCTCGCCCGTCTTCTCCGGGAACATCGGATTAGTCTCTCCGTTATCTCGCTCATCTTCTCCGGGGACATCGGATTGGTCTCTCCGCTATCTCGCTCATCTTCTCCGGGGACATCGGATTGGTCTCTCCGCTATCTCGCCCGACTTCTCCGGGCACATCGGATTTGTTTCTCCGCTATCTCGCCCGTCTTCTCCGGGACATCGGATTGGTCTCTCCGTTATCTCGCCCGTCTTCTCTGGGACATCGGATTGGTCTCTCCGCTATCTCGCCCGACTTCTCCGGGCACATCGGATTTGTTTCTCCGCTATCTCGCCCGTCTTCTCCGGGAACATCGGATTAGTCTCTCCGTTATCTCGCCCGTCTTCTCCGGGGACATCGGATTGGTCTCCCCGCTACCTCGCCCGTCTTCTCCGGGCACATCGGATTGGTCTCTCCGCTATCTCGCCCGTCTTCTCCGGGAACATCAGATTGGTCTCTCCGCTATCTCGCCCGTCTTCTCCGGGGACATCGGATTGGTCTCTCCGCTATCTTGCCCGTCTTCACCGAAGACATCGGATTGGTCTCTCCGCTATCTCGCCCGTCTTCTCCGGGCACATCGGATTTGTCTCTCCGCTATCTCGCCCGTATTCTCCGGGCACATCGGATTTGTCTCTCCGCTATCTCGCCCGTTTTCTCCGGGCACATCGGATTGGTCTCTCCGCTATCTCGCCCGTCTTCTCCGGGCACATCGGATTTGTCTCTCCGCTATCTCGCCCGTATTCTCCGGGCACATCGGATTTGTCTCTCCGCTATCTCGCCCGTATTCTCCGGGCACATCGGAATTGTCTCTCCGCTATCTCGCCCGTATTCTCCGGGCACATCGGATTAGTCTCTCCGTTATCTCGCCCGTCTCCTTCGGGGACATCGGATCAGTCTCTCCGTTATCTCGCCATTCTCCTTCTGGGACATCGGATTGTTCTCTCTGTTATCTCGCCCGTCTCCTTCGAGGACATCGGATTGGTCTCTCCGCTATCTCGCCCGTCTTCTCCGGGGACATTGGATTGGTCTCTCCACTATCTCGCCCGTCTTCTCCGGGGACATTGGATTGGTCTCTCCGCTATCTCGCCCGTCTTCTCCGAGGACATTGGATTGGTCTCTCCGCTATCTCGACCGTCTTCTCCGGGGACATCAGATTAGTCTCTCCGTTATTTCGCCCGTCTCCTTCGGGGACATCGGATTGGTCTCTCCGCTATCTCGCCCGTCTTCTCCGGGGACATTGGATTGGTCTCTCCGCTATCTCGCCCGCCTACTCCGGGGACATCGGATTAGTCTCTCCGTTATCTCGCCCGTCCCTCCGGGCACATCGGATTAGTCTCTCCGTTATCTCGCCCGTCTCCTTCGGGGACATCGGATTGGTCTCTCCGCTATCTCGCCCGTCTTCTCCGGGGACATTGGATTGGTCTCTCCGCTATCTCGCCCGTCTTCCCCGGGGACATCGGATTGGTCTCTCCGCTATCTCGCCCGTCTTCTCCGGGGACATCGGATTGGTCTCTCCGCTATCTCGCCCGTCTTCTCCGGGGACATTGGATTGGTCTCTCCGCTATCTCGCCCGTCTTGTCCGGGCCCATCAGATTTGTCTCTCCGCTATCTCGCCCGTCTCCTTCGGGGACATCGGATTGGTCACTCCGCTATCTCGCCCGTCTTCTCCGGGGACATCGGATTGGTCTCTCCGTTAACTCGCCCGTCTCCTACAGGCACATCGGATTAGTCTCCGTTATCTCGCCCGTCTCCTCCGGGGACATCGGATTGGTCTCTCCGCTATCTCGCCCGTCTTCTCCGGGGACATCGGATTGGTCTCTCCGCTATCTCGCCCGTCTTCTCCGGGCACATCGGATTGGTCTCTCCGTTATCTCGCCCGTCTCCTTCGGGAAAATCGGATTGGTCTCTCCGCTATCTCGCCCGTCTTCTTCGGGAACATCGGATTGGTCTCTCCGTTCTCCCGCCCGTCTTCTCCGGGTACATCGGATTGGTCTCTCCGCTTTCTCGCCCGTCTTCTATGTCAGTATCAGATTAGGTTCGATGAGTAGCGTATATACATCCAAGTTGTTTACAATTGTCACTTCTCTACAGCACATTCAACAACGATTTGAGAAGAGCTTCCTGATCTGTTCTGATTCTTCTAAGTGTACTCCAAGCCCTTACTCAGATCTCTTCAACTCACCATCTAGTCTAGAAAGTGCAGACACTCCTGACCGCCCTTGCCTCGCAGGATGTCAGTGTAGTGTTCTGCTGGGTACCTGGACACGTGGGGATTGGTGGTAATGAGTTAGCGGACAGTGCTGCTGTCAAAGAGGCGACAGAGAAAGAAGATATTGGTAACCCGAAAGTGCCTTTCAATGATTTCAAGGCGTATTTCAAACATCTTTTCGGATCTCGTTTCCGAAAAGAGTGGGACAAGGAGACCAACAACAAGCTGAAAGAAAAAAAGCCTACTGTTAGTGCTTGGGAATCTTCAATCCGAGGTTCACGGAGGGAGGAAGTGGTTCTCACTCGTCTGCGAGTGGGACACACACTTTTAACCCATTCCCATCTTTTCACCCCCGAAAAAATCGTCCCCAGATGTGAAATTTGTAACGAGATTCTAACTGTTAGACACATATTGCTCGAGTGTCGGAAATATTCCGCTCTGCGGAGACAGATTCGTATGGAAGACACAATATCAAAGATAACCTAACCGACGTTTCAAGGTACGAGTTGGTAATGTGTTGTCGGATGAGTTCATCCAAGAGAACGGTGTACCACAGGGTTCTGTCCTCAGTGTTACTTTGTTCGCCATCGCTATAAATGGTATTGTTCGAAGCGTTCCATCTTCTATCACTTCTTCCTTATTTGTCGACGACTTGGCTATATTCAGTAAGTCAGCGAGAAGTACAACGGCCTCTCGCCAAATCCAACTTGCAATTAGGAAACTGGAAGCATGGGAAGATGAAACTGGGTTCAGGTTTTCTACATCAAAATCAACGTGCATGCGTTTCTCTCGTCTGAGAGGCCTGCACCCTGACCCAGATATATATCTTCGTAGAGAACTCCTTCCATTCGCAGAATCGACCAAGTTCCTTGGGCTGACGTTTGACGTGAAGTTGAACTGGAAATCTCACATTTCGCAACTCAGACTCAAGTGCTTCAAATCACTTAACCTTCTCCGTTATCTTAGTGGTACCAAATGGGGAGCGGATCGCACCACGATGCTGCGGCTTTACCGAGCATTAATACGTTCCAAATTGGATTATGGTAGTGTTGTGTACGACTCGGCACGAGAGAGCTACGTGAAGCCACTCAATACAGTTCACAACACGGGCATCCGACTGGCCATAGGAGCACTCCGTACCAGTCGGGTGGAGAGCCTGTATTGCGAGGCTGGCGAGCCCTCGTTGAAGAGTCGACGTGCATATCTACTTTGCTCATACGCTTCGAAATTATTCTGCAGTAAGCATCATCCCACCTACCAATCAGTTATCAATCCTAGATTCCATGCTCTCTATGAATCGAAACCATCTGCCACCATACCAACTGGAATTCGATTGAATCATATTTTGGTCGAAGAGTCATTTGTATACCCTCGAGTCTATCAAATCCTATTCAGTGATACCGCCCCTTGGTTGGCTCCACGTCCGGAGTGCTTGATGAACTTGTCATCAAGTACGAAGGCAAGCACGAGTGCAGAAGAGTATAAGCAAAAATACCTAGAGCTCTGCACACTCTACCCCGGACATATTAGATACTACACGGACGGATCGAAACTGAACGGCAAAGTTGGCTGCGCATTCGTCAGCGAATCCTCCACTGTTAGTTTTAGATTAGGTTCGATGAGTAGCGTTTATACAGCCGAGTTGTTTGCAATTGTCACCACTCTACAGCACATTCAACAACGATCTGAGAAGTGCTTCCTGATCTGTTCCGATTCTTTGAGTGCACTCCAAGCCCTTACTCAGATCTTTCCAACTCACCATCTGGTCCAGAAAGTGCAGACACTCCTGTCCGCCCTTGCCTCGCAGGATGTCAGTGTAGTGTTCTGCTGGGTACCTGGACACGTGGGGATTGGTGGTAATGAGTTGGCGGACACGGCTGCCAAAGAAGCGAAGGAGAAAGAAGATATTGATAACCCGAGAGTACCTATCAATGATTTCAAGGCGTATTTCGAACTACTTTTCAAATCTCGTTTCCAAAAAGAGTGGGACAGGGAGACCAACAACAAGCTGAAAGAAATAAAGCCTACTGTTAGTGCTTGGGAATCTTCAATCCGAGGTTCACGGAGGGAGGAAGTAGTTCTCACTCGTCTGCGAGTGAGACACACACTTTTAACCCATTCCTATCTCTTCACCCCCGATAAAATCGTCCCTAGATGTGAGATTTGTAACGAGATTTTAACTGTTCGACACATATTACTCGAGTGTCAGAAATATACTGCTCTGAGGAGACAGCTTCGTATGGAAGACACAATGCCAAAGATTTTAGGGAATAATTCAAAATCGATAGATACCATATTCAGCTTTCTAAGATTATCGAACCTATTGGATCTCATTTGACATGCTCGTGGATCTGCATCGTTGTTTGCGTGAGACGATGAAGTCGTCGTGTTACCAGTTTCATTTTTCAAACTGCCCCAATTAGGACATATACATGTCTGATCAAGATGACGTTGTTTGTGCAATCATCTTCTTCCAGTATACTACTTTTTGACATTTGATACTTATTCTTGATGTCGATCTCTTGGGGTAGACATCAGGAATATTTTAAACCTAACCATATTTCAACATATATTCATTATGGTTTGTCGTTCCTCCACTCTTATTTGAGTGCGAGTTTGAACTGAGAACAAGTAGTAAAACGTTCTCATCCTAGTCCCATGGGTGTGACCCTTTACAGCACACACATGTTCGGTTCTAACAAATTAGTGTATAACGTCTTTAGACACTTTAGACATAGTTTAGTCTTAGTTTAATATATATTGAGGTTCTCTCATCTAAATTTCACTTCCACATTTATATCATCTAAATTCCACTTCCACATTTATATCACACTTTTCACCTTTTGTTGCAACTTATTTTGACAGGCGCTAAATGACCTCGCTGTCGATGCGCCTCAAAACCCTAATATTCATTCATTCTAGGAAATAATTCAGAATCGATAGATACCATATTCATCTTTTTAAGATTATCAAACCTATTGGATCTCATTTGACTGGCTCGTGTATCTGCGCCGTTGTATGCGTGTGACGACAAAGTTGTCGTGTCAACAGTATCGTTTTTCAAACTTCCGCGATTAGGCTACTTATGTTTGATTAAGATGACGTTGGTTGTTTAATCACCTTTTTTCAGTATTTTGATATTTGATACTTATTCCTGATGTCGATCTCATGGGATAGACATCAGGAATATTTTAAATCAAACCATATTTCAACATATATCGATTATGGTTTGTTGTTCCTCCACTCCTATTCGAGCGCGAGTTTGAACTGAGAACGAGTAGTAAAACGTTCTCATCCTAGTCCCATGGGTGTGACCATTTACAGCACACACATGTTCGGTTTTAACAAATTAGTGTATAACGTCTTTAGTAATAGTTTAGTCTTAATTTCACATGGTGTTCTCATCCAAATTTCACTTGCACCTTCATCTAACACTACTTACCTCCTGGTTCAGCAACTTATCTTGACAGGCGCTAAATGACCTCGCTGTCGATGCGATTTAAAACCCTAATATTCATTCATTCTCCGGGGACATCGGATTGGTCTCTCCGTTATCTCGTCCGTCTTCTCCGGGAACATCGGATTGGTCTCTCCGTTATCTCGCCCATCTTCTCCGGTAACATCGGATTGGTCTCTTCGCTATCTCGCCCGTCTTCTCCGGAAACATCGGATTACTCTCTGTTATCACGCCAGTCTTCTCCGGGCACATCGGATTTGTCTCTCTGCTATCTCGCCCGTCTTCTCCGGGAACATCGGATTGGTCTCTTCGCTATCTCGCCCGTCTTCTCCGGTAACATCGGATTGGTCTCTTCGCTATCTCGCCCGTCTTCTCCGAAAACATCGGATTACTCTCTGTTATCACGCCCGTCTTCTCCGGGAACATCGGATTGGTCTCTCCGCTATCTCGCCCGTCTTCTCTGGGAACATCGGATTGGTCTCTCCGTTATCTCGCCCGTCTTCTCCGGGAACATCGGATTGGTCTCTCCGCTATCACGCCCGTCTTCTCCGGGGACATCGGATTGGTCTCTTCGCTATCTCGCCCGTCTTCTCCGGAAACATCGGATTACTCTCTGTTATCACGCCCGTCTTCTCCGGGCACATCGGATTTGTCTCTCTGCTATCTCGCCCGTCTTCTACGGGGCATCGGATTGGTCTCTCCGCTATCTCGCCCGTCTTCTACGGGGCATCGGATTGGTCTCTCCGCTATCTCGCCCGTCTTCTCCGGGAACATCGGATTGGTCTCTCCGTTATCTCGCCCGTCTTCTCCGGAAACATCGGATTACTCTCTGTTATCACGCCCATCTCCTTCGGGGACATCGGATTTGTCTCTCTGCTATCTCGCCCGTCTTCTACGGGGCATCGGATTGGTCTCTCCGCTATCTCGCCCGTCTTCTACGGGGCATCGGATTGGTCTCTCCGCTATCTCGCCCGTCTTCTCTGGGAACATCGGATTTGTCTCTTCGCTATCTCGCCCGTCTTCTCCGGAAACATCGGATTACTCTCTGTTATCTCGCCCGTCTTCTCCGGGCACATCGGATTTGTCTCTCTGCTATCTCGCCCGTCTTCTACGGGGCATCGGATTGGTCTCTCCGCTATCTCGCCCGTCTTCTACGGGGCATCGGATTGGTCTCTCTGCTATCACGCCCGTCTTCTCCGGGGACATCGGATCGGTCTCTCCGCTATTTTGCCCGTCTTCTCCGGGAACATCGGACTGGTCTCTCCGCTATCTCGACCGTCTTCTCCGGGGACGTCGGATTGGTCTCCCCGCTATATCGCCCGTCTTCTCCGGGGATATCGGACTGGTCTCTCCGCTATCTCGACCGTCTTCTCCGGGGACGTCGGATTGGTCTCCCCGCTATATCGCCCGTCTTCTCTGGGAACATCGGACTGGTCTCTCCGCTATTTCACCATTCTTCTCCGGGGACATCGGATCGGTCTCTCCGCTATTTTGCCCGTCTTCTCCGGGAACATCGGACTGGTCTCTCCGCTATCTCGACCGTCTTCTCCGGGGACGTCGGATTGGTCTCCCCGCTATATCGCCCGTCTTCTCCGGGGATATCGGACTGGTCTCTCCGCTATCTCGACCGTCTTCTCCGGGGACGTCGGATTGGTCTCCCCGCTATATCGCCCGTCTTCTCTGGGAACATCGGACTGGTCTCACCGCTAATTCACCATTCTTCTCCGGGGACATCGGATCGGTCTCTCCGCTATTTTGCCCGTCTTCTCCGGGAACATCGAACTGGTCTCTCCGCTATCTCGACCGTCTTCTCCGGGGACGTCGGATTAGTCTACCCGCTATATCGCCCGTCTTCTCCGGGGATATCGGACTGGTCTCTCCGCTATCTCGACCGTCTTCTCCGGGGACGTCGGACTGGTCTCTCCGCTATCTCGACCGTCTTCTCCGGGGATATCGGATTGGTCTCTCCGCTATCTCGCCCGTCTTCTCCGGGCACATCGGATTGGTCTCTCCGTTATCTCGCACGACTTCTCCGGGCACATCGGATTGGTCTCTCCGTTATCTCGCCCGTCTCCATAGGAGACATCGGATTGGTCTCTCCGCTAATTCGCCCGTCTCCTTCGGGGACATCGGATTGGTCTCTCCGTTATCTCGCCCGTCTTCTCCGGGAACATCGGATTGGTCTCTCCGTTATCTCGCCCGTCTTCTCCGGGGATATCGGATTGGTCTCCCCGCTATCTCGCCCGTCTTCTCCGGGCACATCGGATTGGTCTCTTCGCTATCTCGCCCGTCTTCTCCGGGAACATCGGATTGGTCTCTCCGTTATCTCGCCCGTCTTTTCCGGGGACATCGATTAGTCTCTCCGCTATCTCGCCCGTCCTCTCCGGGGACATCGGATTGGTCTCTCCGCTATCTCGCCCATCTTCTCCGGGCACATTGGATTAGTCTCTCCGTTATCTCGACCGTCTTCTTCGGGGACATCCGATTGGTCTCCCCGCTACCTCGCCCGTCTTCTCCGGGGACATCGGATTGGTCTCTCCGCTATCTCGCCCGACTTCTCCGGGCACATCGGATTTGTTTCTCCGCTATCTCGCCCGTCTTCTCCGGGGACATCGGATTTGTTTCTCCGCTATCTCGCCCGTCTTCTCCGGGCACATCGGATTGGTATCTCCGTTATCTTGCCCGTCCTCTCTGGGACATCGGATTGGTCTCTCCGCTATCTCGCCCGTCTTCACCGAGGACATCGGATTGGTCTCTCCGCTATCTCGCCCGTCTTCTCCGGGGTTCGGATTGGTCTCTCCCTTATCTCGCCCGTCTTTTCCGGGGACATCGATTAGTCTCTCCGCTATCTCGCCCGTCTTCTCCGGGGACATCGGATTGGTCTCAGGCGCTAAATGACCTCGCTGTCGATGCGCCTCAAAACCCTAATATTCATTCATTCGGATTGGTCTCTCCGCTATCTCGCCCATCTTCTCCGGGCACATCGGATTAGTCTCTCCGTTATCTCGCCCGTCTTCTTCGGGGACATCGGATTGGTCTCCCCGCTACCTCGCCCGTCTTCTCCGGGGATGGTCTCTCCGCTATCTCGCCCGTCTCCTTCGGGGACATCGGATTGGTCTCTCCGCTATCTCGCCCGTCTTCTCCGGGGGCATCGGATTGGTCTCTCCGCTATCTCGCCCGTCTTCTACGGGGCATCGGATTGGTCTCTCCGCTATCTCGCCCGTCTTCTCTGGGAACATCGGATTTTTCTCTTCGCTATCTCGCCCGTCTTCTCCGGAAACATCGGATTACTCTCTGTTATCACGCCCGTCTTCTCCGGGCACATCGGATTTGTCTCTCTGCTATCTCGCCCGTCTTCTACGGGGCATCGGATTGGTCTCTCCGCTATCTCGCCCGTCTTCTACGGGGCATCGGATTGGTCTCTCTGCTATCACGCCCGTCTTCTCCGGGGACATCGGATCGGTCTCTCCGCTATTTTGCCCGTCTTCTCCGGGAACATCGGACTGGTCTCTCCGCTATCTCGACCGTCTTCTCCGGGGACGTCGGATTGGTCTCCCCGCTATATCGCCCGTCTTCTCTGGGAACATCGGACTGGTCTCTCCGCTATCTCACCATTCTTCTCCGGGGACATCGGATCGGTCTCTCCGCTATTTTGCCCGTCTTCTCCGGGAACATCGTACTGGTCTCTCCGCTATCTCGACCGTCTTCTCCGGGGACGTCGGATTGGTCTCCC
The DNA here is from genome assembly GCA_964007535.1 of Brachyptera risi. NCBI lineage: Eukaryota > Metazoa > Arthropoda > Insecta > Plecoptera > Taeniopterygidae > Brachyptera > Brachyptera risi. The sequence continues at coordinate 4,981,047 of OZ023335.1, forward strand.
CGCTATATCGCCCGTCTTCTCCGGGGATATCGGACTGGTCTCTCCGCTATCTCGACCGTCTTCTCCGGGGACGTCGGATTGGTCTCCCCGCTATATCGCCCGTCTTCTCTGGGAACATCGGACTGGTCTCACCGCTAATTCACCATTCTTCTCCGGGGACATCGGATCGGTCTCTCCGCTATTTTGCCCGTCTTCTCCGGGAACATCGAACTGGTCTCTCCGCTATCTCGACCGTCTTCTCCGGGGACGTCGGATTAGTCTACCCGCTATATCGCCCGTCTTCTCCGGGGATATCGGACTGGTCTCTCCGCTATCTCGACCGTCTTCTCTGGGGACGTCGGACTGGTCTCTCCGCTATCTCGACCGTCTTCTCCGGGGATATCGGATTGGTCTCTCCGCTATCTCGCCCGTCTTCTCCGGGCACATCGGATTGGTCTCTCCGTTATCTCGCCCGTCTTCTCCGGGCACATCGGATTGGTCTCTCCGTTGTCTAGCCCGTCTCCATAGGAGACATCGGATTGGTCTCTCCGCTAATTCGCCCGTCTCCTTCGAGGACATCGGATTGGTCTCTCCGTTATCTCGCCCGTCTTCTCCGGGAACATCGGATTGGTCTCTCCGTTATCTCGCCCGTCTTCTCCGGGGATATCGGATTGGTCTCCCCGCTATCTCGCCCGTCTTCTCCGGGCACATCGGATTGGTCTCTTCGCTATCTCGCCCGTCTTCTCCGGGAACATCGGATTGGTCTCTCCGTTATCTCGCCCGTCTTTTCCGGGGACATCGATTAGTCTCTCCGCTATCTCGCCCGTCTTCTCCGGGGACATCGGATTGGTCTCTCCGCTATCTCGTCATCTTCTCCGGGCACATTGGATTAGTCTCTCCGTTATCTCGACCGTCTTCTTCGGGGACATCCGATTGGTCTCCCCGCTACCTCGCCCGTCTTCTCCGGGGACATCGGATTGGTCTCTCCGCTATCTCGCCCGACTTCTCCGGGCACATCGGATTTGTTTCTCCGCTATCTCGCCCGTCTTCTCCGGGGACATCGGATTTGTTTCTCCGCTATCTCGCCCGTCTTCTCCGGGCACATCGGATTGGTATCTCCGTTATCTTGCCCGTCCTCTCTGGGACATCGGATTGGTCTCTCCGCTATCTCGCCCGTCTTCACCGAGGACATCGGATTGGTCTCTCCGCTATCTCGCCCGTCTTCTCCGGGGACATCGGATTGGTCTCTCCGTTATCTCGCCCGTCTTTTCCGGGGACATCGATTAGTCTCTCCGCTATCTCGCCCGTCTTCTCCGGGGACATCGGATTGGTCTCAGGCGCTAAATGACCTCGCTGTCGATGCGCCTCAAAACCCTAATATTCATTCATTCGGATTGGTCTCTCCGCTATCTCGCCCATCTTCTCCGGGCACATCGGATTAGTCTCTCCGTTATCTCGCCCGTCTTCTTCGGGGACATCAGATTGGTCTCCCCGCTACCTCGCCCGTCTTCTCCGGGGATGGTCTCTCCGCTATCTCGCCCGTCTCCTTCGGGGACATCGGATTGGTCTCTCCGCTATCTCGCCCGTCTTCTCCGGGGACATCGGATCGGTCTCTCTGCTATCTCGCCCGTCTTCTCCGGGAACATCGGATTGGTCTCTCCGCTATCTCGCCCGTCTTCTCTAGGAACATCGGATTGGTCTCTCCGCTATCTCGCCTGTCTTCTCCGGGAACATCGGATTACTCTCTGTTATCACACCCGTCTTTTCCGGGCACATCGGATTTGTCTCTCTGTTATCTCGCCCGTCTTTTTCTTGACATCGGATTAGTCTCTTCGCTATCTCACCCGTCTTTTCCGGGCACATTGGATTTGTCCGTCCGTTATCTCGCCCGTCTTTTCCGGGATATCGGATTGGTATCTCCGCTATCTCGTCCGTCTTTACCGGGCACATCGGATTTGTCTCTCCGTTATCTCGCCCGTCTTTTCCTGACATCGGATTAGTCTCTCCGCTTTCTCGCCCGTCTTTTCCGGGCACATCGGATTATTCTCTTCGCTATCTCGCCCGTCTCTTCCGGGCACATCGGATTGTCTCTCCGTTATCTCGCCTGTCTTTTCCGGGCACATGGGATTTGTCTCTCCGTTATCTCGCCCGTCTTCTCCGGGGACATCGGATTGGTCTCTCCGCTATCTCGCCCGACTTCTCCGGGCACATCGGATTTGTTTCTCTGCTATCTCGCCCGTCTCCTTCGGGGACATCGGATTGGTCTCTCCGCTATCTCGCCCGTCTTCTCCGGGAACATCGGATTGGTCTCTCCGCTATCTCACCTGTCTTCTCTGGGAACATCGGATTGGTCTCTCCGCTATCTCGCCCGTTTTCTCTAGGAACATCGGATTGGTCTCCCCGTTATCTCGCCCATCTCCTTCGGGAACATCGGATCGGTCTCTCCGTTATTTCGCCCGTCTCCTTCGGGGACATCGAATTGCTCTCTCCGCTATCTCGCCCGTCTTCTCCGGGGACATCGGATTGGTCTCCCCGCTATCTCGCTCGTCTTCTCCGGGAACATCGGTTTGGTCTCTCCGCTATCTCGCCCGTTTTCTCTAGGAACATCGGATTGGTCTCTCCGTTATTTCGCCCGTCTCCTTCGGGGACGTCGGATTGGTCTCTCCGCTATCTCGCCCGTCTTCTCCGGGAACATCGGATTGGTCTCTCCGCTATCTCGCCCGTCTCCTTCGGGAACATCGGATCGGTCTCTCCGCTATCTCGCCCGTCTTCTCCGGGGACATCGAATTGCTCTCTCCGCTATCTCGCCCGTCTTCTCCGGGGACATCGGATTGGTCTCTCCGCTATCTCGCCCGTCTTCTTCGGGGACATCGGATTGGTCTCTCCGCTATCTCGCCCGTCTTCTCCGGGAACATCGGATTGGTCTCTCCGCTATCTCGCCCGTCTTCTCCGGGAACATCGGATTGGTCTCTCCGCTATCTCGCCTGTCTTCTCTGGGGACATCGGATTGGTCTCTCCGCTATCTCGCCCGTCTTCTCTGGGAACATCGGATTGGTCTCTTCGCTATCTCGCCCGTCTTCTCTGGGAACATCGGATCGGTCTCTCCGCTATCTCGCCCGTCTTCTCCGGGGACATCGAATTGCTCTCTCCGCTATCTCGCCCGTCTTCTCCGGGGACATCGGATTGGTCTCTCCGCTATCTCGCCCGTCTTCTTCGGGGACATCGGATTGGTCTCTCCGCTATCTCGCCCGTCTTCTCCGGGAACATCGGATTGGTCTCTCCGCTATCTCGCCCGTCTTCTCCGGGAACATCGGATTGGTCTCTCCGCTATCTCGCCTGTCTTCTCTGGGGACATCGGATTGGTCTCTCCGCTATCTCGCCCGTCTTCTCTGGGAACATCGGATTGGTCTCTCCGCTATCTCGCCCGTCTTCTCTGGGAACATCGGATTGGTCTCTCCGTTATCTCGCCCGTCTTCTCCGGGGACATCGAATTGCTCTCTCCGCTATCTCGCCCGTCTTCTCCGGGGACATCGGATTGGTCTCTCCGCTATCTCGCCCGTCTTCTTCGTGGACATCGGATTGGTCTCTCCGCTATCTCGCCCGTCTTCTCCGGGAACATCGGATTGGTCTCTCCGCTATCTCGCCCGTCTTCTCCGGGAACATCGGATTGGTCTCTCCGCTATCTCGCCTGTCTTCTCTGGGGACATCGGATTGGTCTCTCCGCTATCTCGCCCGTCTTCTCTGGGAACATCGGATTGGTCTCTCTGCTATCTCGCCCGTCTTCTCTGGGAACATCGGATTGGTCTCTCCGCTATCTCGCTCGTCTTCTCCGGGAACATCGGATTGGTCTCTCCGTTATCTCAACCGTCTTCTCCGGGAACATCGGATTGATTTCTCCGTTTTGACGGTTGAATATGAATGCATATATAATTTGCATATTGCCATCTAACGCGCTTGTGTCTTTTCGGTACCTTTGAAGTGATTTATGGAGTGGTGGGTTGTTTGATCTGGTATCGTGAGTTGGCTGTTCATCTGATTTGTGATAAGTGATGTGTGTATAGTCATACAGGATAACTGCTTTGAAATGGTTCATCTCAACATCTGGTATGTACGTTTCTTCAAGAGTTAAGTCAGAGAACCATTGTTTGTGTTCATTCAGTATAATTTTGAGTAAAAGTTTTTGAATCGGTAAGAGTGGGAGAATATTTGTTTCATAGGCGCCGCCCCAGCCAATTAAACCATATTGCAAATTCGATTGTGATAGAGCTCTATAAACTTGTAGGAGCAATAATATTCAAGGTATATGCCTCAGTCCATAGAAGACGTATAGTGAGTTACGAATTTCATTGACGCGAGCATTGATGTGATCTTCCCACCTGATGTGTATCAATTATTATTGCAAGATGATTATTTTGTTTTTCTCCTGTATCTCATGGCACTTACATTGTGAATTCAGTGGTCAGTCATAGGAATGTAATTAAGATGATTTATCGTCTGTAGGTTGTAATTTTGAGGTGATGGTAATAGGTAAATGGATAGTTTTTTTTTTTAATATAACTATATCATTGTTGAGCCAGGAAAAGATGGAAGACGTCCCATGGGTGTGACTCTTTACAGCACACATATGTTCGGTTTCAACAAATTGGTGTATGACGTCTTTAGTAATAGTTTAGTCTCAGTTTCACATATTAAGGTGTTCTCATCTAAATTGCACTTGCATCCTTATATAACACTACCCACCTCTTGGTTCAGCAACTTATTTTGACAGGCGCTAAATGACCTCGTTGTCGATGTGCCTTAAAACCCTGATATTCATTCATTCAGTTGAGGTTTATTCAATGTAACTATATCATTGTTGAGCCAGGAAAAGATGAAAGATGTCCCATGGGTGTGACTCTTTACAGCACACATATGTTCGGTTTCAACAAATTAGTGTATAACGTCTTAAGTAATAGTTTAGTCTTAGTTTCACATTTTAAGGTGTTCTCATCTAAATTGCACTTGCATCCTTATATAACACTACCCACCTCTTGGTTCAGCAACCTATTTTGACCGGCGCCAAATGACCTCTCTGTCGATGCTCCTTGAAACCCTAATATTCATTCATTCATAGATGCGTCCAAGTGATTGATCAGCTTAATCATATACCCTACATGTATTTCGCGTTGCACAATCAGAGTCCCCGCAAGAATCACATCGAGGTTCCACGATCATGCAATGGAATTCCCTAAAAGAAATAGCGATTCCGTGAAAATAAATCCATCAGTGTTGTGAGAATATGTACCTGATAAGTTTTTCTGATATTGTATTTCCCATCGCCTAAGCCGCTACTCATTTGTTTCTCTGATTGGTTCCGGCTCGAGGGATCCGATGAATCCGTCAAACGTCACCCGATTTCCGTTCCCTGGTCCTGTCTCTCGCCCGCGTCCTCAATATACCTCCTTGTTGTACGCTCGTATGGTACATCACCTATCCTCCAGCCATTATCCCCGACTCCGGACTCCCAGAGGCAACTATCACCAAGAAAGATGGGCTGTTCAACGTTACCGTCCTCTTCTCGGTTGTCCGAGCTTGTCACGAGAACAGTACTTTTATGGCTTACCCTCTAGCCCCCTGGCAGGTCCTCTTCGTGATCTCGAGGTATTTCCTGCGTCAGGTCTTCGTTTTTCTTACCTCCAGTCACCTCTGCACAGTCTTCTCCGGAGAACAACGGATTAAACTCCACGTTGCCCCGCCCGTCTTCACCGGGGAACAATGGAAGTCTTAGTTTCATATATTGAGGTGTTCCTCTCCAACTATCACGTGCACTTTCATATAACATTACTCACCTATTTGTTCAGCAACTTATTTTGACAGGCGCTAAATGACCTCGCTGTTGATGCGCATTAAAACTCTAATATTCATTCATTCACGGATTATTCATTCATTCATTGAGGTATATGCCCGAGTCAAAAGAAGACGTATACTAAGTTACGAATTCCATTCACGCAAACATTGATGTGATCTTCCCACCTAATATGTGTTTCAATTATTAATTCAGGATATTTCACAGTGTTTTCCTTCTGTATTACATATAACTCACATTGTGTATTCAGTGGACAGTCATAGGTATATAATTTAGATGATTTATCATCTGTAGGTTGTAATTTGAGGGTGATAACAATAGGTGAATAGATGGTCTTATTTAATGTACCAGGAGAAGATACGTCCAAGTGATTGATTAGCTCCTTCATGTACTCACACATATCACCACACATGTAGCTCAGCTCATGTGGACCAATCAGAATTTCCCACAAGACTCACATCGAGGTTTCATGATCACGCAGTGGAGTCTTCTCAAAGGAATACAGATTCCGCGATTATAAATTCAACGAGTCTGAAAAAACATTTACCTGCCAGGTACTCTTGGTATCGCATCTCCCATCGCCTCATCCTCTCCTCGTCGGATTCTCTGAGTGGTTCCGGCTCGGGGGGAGGGACGGACCCGTGAAACGTCACGGATTTCCGTGCCCTGGTCCGGTCTCTCGCCCCCGTCCTCAAGATGCCTTCTTGCCTCCTGCTTGTATGGTACACCACCCATCCTCCAGCCATTAAGCCCGACTCCAGACTCCCGGGGGCAACTCTCACCAAGAAGGGTGGACTGTTCAACGTTACCGTCCATCCTCCTGGGAGGTCCCAAAGAACTCCCCGGGGGACAACGGATTATACTCCTGCGTTGTTTCGCCCGTCTCTCACGGGAAAAAGAGGATTATCCTGTACGTTGTCTCGCCCGTCTTTCCCGGAAATAACGGATTATACTCTCAGTTGTCCCGCCTGTCTTTACCGGGGAATAACGGATTTTAATCCACGTTGTCCCGCCCGTCTTTCCCGGGGAATAACGGATCATACTCAACTTCATTTCGCCCGTCTTTCCCGGGAAACAATGAATCATACTCCACGTTGTCCCGCCCGCTCAATGTTGTCGCGGCCGTCTTTCTCGCGGGACTACAAAAATGAGAACATGATACAAATCAATCAATTCAATTGATCAATAATCTATTGGAGAATCACAAATTATAAGGCCCATATAATTACACAAAATTTAAATGGGAAATGGGCTCGACTCCGATTTATACATTCAATTGTCCGTTACATCACAGTGCATGATAATAATAATTTGTTCCGGGATATTGGACTCGTCAGAATACACTTGAGAAGAGAATTAAGCAATAAATGGAATGATGTGTTTCAATACAAATCTTCCACATGGTGAAAAGAGCATGATTTAGAAATGTTTTTCTACTCACATACTTGAACTTGATGTTTTCTGTCAATGACAATATCTCCTCTGGTAAGTGTTTGTAATTTTTCAGGCCTGAACATAGTGAGCATTTTTTGTACGCTACTCTGTTCTGTATTGAAATTGACAATTTGCCACCATTTCTTGTTTTATGCTCATGTATGTCAAGAGTTGATACGTACCAATATGTACACTGAAGCACAATAAATGAATTTTATAACTCACCATGAATGTACCAATTATATTTGTAATTGGTCGCATGAATTTATCATTCATCCTCAACTTGTTGCTTGTCGACCAGAACGATTCGATTCTTTTTGTAGACAATAAACATGATATTTGAGAAGCCCGGTCATTGGAGTCATCGTCGAATGTTTTGCAATACACACGATCTTCGTCCAATTTCTTCTGCATACTCCCCCTCGAAGGATCCGGACACCTTGACGTGGTGTGGGGGCTTGCGTGACCCTGTGATCTTCAGCGCTATCGTCGGGAGCAATTCATTTGCTCCCAGCAGGTAGATTCATTAGAGATCAATAGAGGATTAATTGAAAGAATTCTGGATTGCCAAAACCTTGAACTTACGATATTTCAGCCATTATCACAAGAATTTCGAAATGTTATCATTCAGAAGGTTCCTTCCTTACGCATCCAACTGACATTCTACGCACAAGGGCAATACAAAATCAACTTATACAAGGTAATTAGGTTGGATATTGGATTTAGGTAGCGATGAAATCAGTTCATTCTCTTATTTACTTGTTCACTATGGTCCTTGCAAATTATTATATATTAGGGTCCTATTAGTTATATTGCGATGTTCAAGCTGGCATCTTCACATAACACTTCTCAACTTTTTCTTCAGCAACTTATTTTGACAGGCGTTAAATGACTTCGCTGTCGATGCATTATGAAACCCTGATATCCATTCATTTAAAAGTAATAGAATATCCATTTTGAAGGCGCCGCCCCAGCCAATTTAACCATATCGTAACATCGATTGTGCTATACCACTATACACTCTGAGGTATATGCCCGAGTCAAAAGAAGACGTATACTAAGTTACGAATTCCATTCACGCAAACATTGATGTGATCTTCCCACCTAATATGTGTTTCAATTATCACTCCAGGATATTTCCCAGTGTTTTCCTTCTGTATTACATATAACTCACATTGTGTATTCAGTGGACAGTCATAGGTATATAATTTAGATGATTTATCGTCTGTAGGTTGTAATTTGAGGGTGATAGTAATAGGTAAATAGATGATCTTATTTATTGTACCAGGAGAAGATACGTCCATGTGATTGATCAGCTCCTTCATGTACTCACACATATCACCACACATGTAGCTCAGCTCATGTGGACCAATCAGAATTTCCCACAAGACTCACATCGAGGTTTCATGATCACGCAGTGGAGTCTTCTCAAAGGAATACAGATTCCGCGATTATAAATTCAACGAGTCTGAAAAACCATTTACCTGCCAGGTACTCTTGATACCACATCTCCCACCGCCTCATCCTCTCCTCGTCGGATAATCTCGGTGGTTCCGGCTCGGGGAGAGGGACGGACTTGTGAAACGTCACGGATTTCCGTGCCCTGGTTCGGTCCCTCGCCCCCGTCCTCAAGATTCCATCTTGACTCCTTGTATGGTACACCACCCATCCTCCAGCCATTAAGCCCGACTCCAGACTCCCGGGGGCAACTCTCACCAAGAAGGATGGACTGTTCAACGTTACCGTCCATCCTCCTGGGAGGTCCCAAAGAACTCCCCGGGGGTCAACGGATTATACTCCTGCGTTGTTTCGCCCGTCTCTCACGGGAAAAAGAGGATTATCCTCTACGTTGTCTCGCCCGTCTTTCCCGGAAATAACGGATTATACTCTCAGTTGTCCCGCCTGTCTTTACCGAGGAATAACGGATTTTGATCCACTTTGTCCCGCCCGTCTTTCCCGGGGAATAACGGATCATACTCAACTTCATTACGCCCGTCTTTCCCGGGAAACAATGAATCATACTCCACGTTGTCCCGCCCGCTCAATGTTGTCGCGGCCGTCTTTCTCGCGGGACGACAAAAATAAGAACATGATACAAATCAATCAATTCAATTGACCAATAATCTATTGGAGGATCACAAATTATAAGGCCCATATAATTACACAAAATTTAAATGGGAAATGGGCTCGACTCTGATTTATACATTCAATTGTCCGTTACATCACAGTGCATGATAATAATCTGGACCGGTATATTGGACTCGTCAGAATAAACTTGAGAAGAGAATTAAGCAATAAATGGAATGATGTGTTTCAATACAAATCTTCCACATGGTGAAAAGAGCATGATTTAGAAATGTCTTTCTACTGACATACTTGAACTTGATGTTTTCTGTCAATGACAATATTCCCTCTGATAAGTGTCTGAATAATTCCAGGCCTGAACAAAGTGAGCATTTTTTGTACGCTACTCTGTTCTGTATTGAAATTGACAATTTGCCACCATTTCTTGTTTTATGCTCATGTATGTCAAGAGTATATACGTACCAATATGTACACTGAAGCACAATAAATGAATTTTATAACTCACCATGAATGTACCAATTATATTTGTAATTGGTCGCATGAATTTATCATTCATACTCAACTTGTTGCTTGTCGACCAAAACGATTCGATTCTTTTTGTAGACAATAAACATGATATTTGAGAAGCCCGGTCATTGGAGTCATCGTCGAATGTTTTGCAATACACACGATCCTCGTCCAATTTCTTCTGCATACTCCCCCTCGAAGGATCCGGACACCTTGACGTGGTGTGGGGGCTTGCCTGACCCTGTGATCTTCAGCGCTATCGTCGGGAGCAATTCATTTGCTCCCAGCAGGTAGATTCATTAGAGATCAATAGAGGATTAATTGAAGGAATTCTGGATTGCCAAAACCTTGAACTTACGATATTTCAGCCATTATCACAAGAATTTCGAAATGTTATCATTCAGAAGGTTCCTTCCTTACGCATCCAACTGACATTCTACGCACAAGGGCAATACAAAATCAACTTATACAAGGTAATTAGGTTGGATATTGGATTTAGGTAGCGATGAAATCAGTTCATTCTCTTATTTACTTGTTCACTATGGTCCTTGCAAATTATTATATATTAGGGTCCTATTAGTTATATTGCGATGTTCAAGCTGGCATCTTCACATAACACTTCTCAACTTTTTCTTCAGCAACTTATTTTGACAGGCGTTAAATGACTTTGCTGTCGATGCATTATGAAACCCTGATATCCTTTCATTTAAAAGTAATAGAATATTTATTTTGAAGGCGCCGCCCCAGCCAATTTAACCATATCGTAACATCGATTGTGGTATACCACTATACACTCTGAGGTATATGCCCGAGTCAAAAGAAGACGTATACTAAGTTACGAATTCCATTCACGCAAACATTCCCTCAAAGGATCCGAACACCTTGACGTGGTGTGGGGGCTTGCGTGGACCCGTGATCCCCAGAGCTATCGTCGGAAGCAATTTATTTGCTTCCAGCAGGGTCACCCATGGCGATAAGGTCTGGGGTGAGGGTCCAGACTAAGTTCGGACCGTCGGTCGAGTGGGTGCCCATTTCGGTGACCAGAGCGGTCATAAGGAGTTCTCGTGCAATCATTTATCATTATCACCCTCTTCCATGATCTTTGCTACTCTGTGTTCTCTCTTTCCTGGACTTGTCTTCATTCTTATCTTCGTGCCGACTCCTCGTGACCACTCACACCCACGACAATATTGACGATCTCGCTGTGAACAAGGATATGAACCCAAGCCAATGGTGTAATTAATCGTGCTAAAGGGCTGAATGACTACGGGATAAAGTAGTTCCAAACGATAAACTCTGGACACATGGTGAACTTCAGTTTTACTCTAGCCTTACTCCTACAAGCGGGGCTCTGTGGGAGCGGACATTTATTTCCCTAGCTACTCGTGGGTCCAAATATGAATACACTTAATTTCCCCTCAATTCCCCCCCCCAAAAAAAGAATTCGATCTCTTAGAGATTATAAATGTACGAAAGAACAAGTTCTTCAGAATCTAGAATCAAGCAAACCAGCTAGTCCTAGATTTTTGCAAATAGAACGTTCCGATGGTAAAACCTTTCATGACGTGTCACCTTTTGCTATCGAGAAAGCTATTCGAGGTCTTGCTGGTACTGTTCGCAAAGTCACGAAAGTTAGGAATAGAACTCTCCTGCTTGTAGAAACAGACAGCGATATTCAATCACAACTGCTTTTGAAGACCACCAGCTTTGCAAATTTATTCCCCATCCTAGTCAGTCCTCATCCCTTCCTTAATTCTTCTAAGGGAGTGATTACTTGCAATGACCTTTTATGCTGTGACGTTGAAGAGATTAAATCTGAACTCGCTGGTCAAAATGTTACGGATGTTTACCGTATTACCCGACGAGTTGATGGAAATGATGTACCCACAGCCACACTTATTTTGACTTTTTCTACCGGTACCGTTCCAACAAAATTGGTAGCTGGCTACAACAGTATACTTGTTAGACCGTACATTCCAAATCCAACTCGATTTTTCATCTGTCAACGCTTTGGACATGGCCAAGCTTTCTGCAAATCTAAACCTATCTGCCCGAACTGCGGCCTTGAGAAGCACGACGAAACGCCTTGCGTGTCCGGCCCTCGTTGCATCAATTGCAACGGTGGACATGCGGCGTCTTCAAAGGCCTTCAGGAAGTGGTTAGAAGAGAGGAAGATCAGTGAGTTCAAAACTGTCGATAAAATGACTTATCAAGATGCTCGACAGAAATATAGAAATCTCTTTCCTATCTCTGCCCTTCCATCTTCTTTTGCCAAAGCCGCAGCTAATAAAACAACGTCCCAGGAATCGCAAGAAATACTCACTTTGAAGGCTGAAAACAAGAAACTGATCGAACAGCAGAAGAGAATGGAAGAGTTAGTATCGTCACAAAACCTCAAAATTGACAAGTTACAGAACGAGGTACATGATCTGGTGAAACTATTGAAAGGTAAATTCACTCCGGAAGCTGAGGCTGAAACCGTAGAGGAAATAATGGTGACAGGAAGTGAGGATGAAGATGAATCTCCTGTGTCGGGCGCTTCATCCGACATCACTGAGCGACCGGCGTCGGGTGTTGTGCCCGACACCCGGGGATTCACACCCCCCAAACAAAAACGAAGGAACAGAGGAAGTACCCAAGGAGCAAGAAAGGATGTAGCCGCAGAGCTCGGCATTCCCGCAAAATCCTCTGAGGGGAAATCCTTTTATCTAAAAAGAATTTGAAATCTGTAGTAACCTAAGCTGGTCTTAGGTAACTCTATCTACAGTAAAAGTAAACAAGAACATCATCTACACAAAATGGCTCTAATACAATGGAACTGCAATGGTTTCAACAGGCACAGAGATGAAATCAAGCTATTGACATCAAACATTAAACCGATATGTTTCTTTCTTCAAGAAACGCACTTCAAACCTTGTGACTCTCCATTGATACGTAATTATAGTTTCTATCGTTTCGATGACTTGACAGGTAACAGAGCCCATGGGGGAGTAGCCACAGCTGTCCACGACAGCTGTCACGTGAGTCCACTGCCGCTAACAACACCACTACAGGCAGTGGCAGTCAGAATTGCTATTCCTCAGCCTGTTACCTTCTGTAATATTTACTTACCTGAATGGGCTCCAGTTACTAGAATAAATCTGGATAACCTTGTGTCACAGCTTCCACGTCCCTATGTTATTCTAGGTGACCTAAATGCCCACAATAACTCGTGGGGTGACACAATGGTGGATAGTAACGGCAGAGGACGCCTTTTTGAGCAATTTTTCAACGACAACGACTTGATTATTCTCAACAATGGAGAGAAAACAAGGTTTAATGCTTTCAACGGTATGTTTTCAGCGATCGATCTTTGTGTCTGCACCCCATCTGTCGCACCTCTTTTCAATTTCTCCGTTCACTCAGATCTGTGTGGTAGCGACCACTACCCACTCATCTTGAGAGTAGATTCTCACCAACGGCCCTTGCGGTGTGCGCAGTGGAACTTGCGCCGCGCGAACTGGAGCCTTTTCACAAAGTGTGTAGATTTGAAGAACTCGAATAACATACATGATACTGATAGTAGGACTGAGCATGTGACAGAGGTGATTATTGCCGCCGCGAAAGAGAGCATTCCTCTTACGTCGACTAACCAACGCCACATAACTGTTCCCTGGTGGAACGAGGAATGTAAGGTGGCGATCCGTAAGAGGAAACAAGCCCTTCGAATTTTCCGGAAATACCCAACCAATATCAACCTTATGGCATTCCGGAAACTCCGAGCAAGGGCTCGTTTCATCATTAAGACTTCGAAAAAAGCCTCATGGAATTCTTACATCTCATCTATTAATGCTCACACACCCCTCACCAAGGTGTGGAATAGAGTGAGGAAGATAGACGGCAAATTCAAATCATCTTGTATATCTGGGTTGAACAAGGATGGTAGTCTAATTACCGAGCCACAGGAAATAGCTTATGTTATCGGGTCCTATTTCCCCGATAACATAAGCTATTTCCTGTGGCTCGGTAATTAGACTACCATCCTATTTCTCGGCCCCTAAAAGGATCCGAACACCTTGACGTGGTGTGGGGGCTTGCGTGGCCCCGTGATCCCCAGAGCTATCGTCGGAAGAAATTTATTTGCTTCCAGCAGGGTCACCCATGGCGATAAGGTCTGGGGTGAGGGTCCAGACTAAGTTCGGACCGTCGGTCGAGTGGGTGCCCATTTCGGTGACCAGAGCGGTCATAAGGAGTTCTCGTGCAATCATTCATCATTATCACCCTCTTCCATGATCTTTGCTACTCTGTGTTCTCTCTTTCCTGGACTTGTCTTCATTCTTATCTTCGTGCTGACTCCTCGTGACCACTCAAACCCACGACAATATTGACGATCTCGCTGTGAACAAGGATATGAACCCAAGCCAATGGTGTAATTAATCGTGCTAAAGGGCTGAATGACTACGGGATAAAGTAGTTCCAAACGATAAACTCTGCCCCCTCAAAGGATCCGAACACCTTGACGTGGTGTGGGGGCTTGCGTGGCCCCATGATCTCCAGAGCTTTCGTCGGGAGCAATTAATTTGCTCCCAGCAGGGTCACCCATGACGATAAGGTCTAGAGTGAGGGTCCAGACCAAGTTCGGACCGTCGGTCGAGTGGGTTCCATTTCGGTGACCGGAGTGTATAGAGGTAGTGCTGAGCGTTGCGTTGTCTTCTCAATTCTCTCCTTATCTTTCGATCTCTTTTCTTCTTCTCTTCTTTCCTTTCTTTTCTCTTATCTTCTCTTACTCTCCTTCTTCTCGCCGGCTCCCTCCATATGCTCGAATCGCCCACATTTGTTGACGACAATTGCAATGTACACGGACATGAACCTAAGCCTATGGTGGGAACAATCGTGCTAATGGCTGAATGACTACGGGTTAATGTAGTATTGAACGATGAACTCTGGATACCTGGTGACCTCCAGTTTCAATTTTACCTTACTTTCATATGCGGGGCTCTGTGCGAGTGAACCTTTATTTCCCTAGCTACTCGTGGGACCAACTATGAATAAAAACCCAAACCCAAAACTCTCCCCTCCCCTCATTCACAGAAACAAAAAACGGCCGGCCGCTCTAATGGATAGTTTGCTCTCCATTGAAGACCTGGTGCCACCTACTAAAGAACCGCGCTTTCTCACCATCAAAATTACAACATCCAACAAATCTTTCAAAGATGTCTCTCTCTTTGACCAACATAGAGGAATAAACCGCCTGGTAGGCGAGGTTAAATCCTCTAAGTCCCTGAGAGATGGCACTCTTCTGGTTGAAACCAAGAATGCTGAACAGTCTCACATCCTTCTGAAATCTAAGCTATTTCTCACTTACCTCATTGATGTTTCCGCTCATAAAGCCCTGAATACTTCCAAAGGGATAATCTTCTGTCACGATCTCATTAACCTTGAACTGGATGTACTTAAGGAGGAGTTCAAGTCACAAGATGTCTTAGATGTATACCGCATAAATAAGCGGCAAAACGGTAAACTTGTGCCAACACCATTGCTTATTCTGACTTTCAACTCTCCGATATTGCCCAAGAAGGTGTTCGCGGGATATATGTGCCTGACAGTGCGTCCGCACATACCCAACCCTCTGCGGTGCTTCAAGTGCCAGAGGTTTGGGCATCCCAGCGATACCTGCAGGGATAAAGAAACCTGTGGGAATTGCGGTGCTAGCCGTCACGAACCGCAAGAGTGCACGAATGCTAGCCATTGCGTGAACTGTGACGGTGACCACCCGGTGTGGTCCCGGGAATGTCCGATATACACGAAAGAGAAGAAAATCATGGAGATAAAAACATTAGAGAATATTTCGATTAATGAAGCAAGGAAACGCTACGTTACACAGAACCCGTTACCATCAATAAGTAAATCCTTCTCGCAAGCTGTAACAGCCCAGAGCACTTCTGCAACACCATCTGCAGAAGTTGCCAAGCTTAAGAGCATAATACAAGAACAAGCTCTGCAGTTGTCAACTCAAACTCCTAACAACTCCACAGTTGAATCATCTCTCAATGAGATGAAACAACTGATGAAAGTGCAGGCGGAGGAGATGTCTTTATTAAAAAAGCAACTTATTGAACAAACTGAGGAGATGAGGAAACAAGCGAAACAGTACACAGACACCATAAAATCACAGGCAAAACAGATTGTTGACTTGAAACAGCTTATTGCGAAGCAGTTGAATACCCCTGCGACGCAATCAACACCTACAAAACCTCCAACTATCGCTAAATTACCTGATAAACATATTCGTCTTTCAAGGACGAAGACCACTGAGAAAACAGAAGATATAGATTTACCAATTCAACGTGCATTCTCTCCATCTCCATCCCGAGTAGATGAGAGCATGGAAGTAGATCGACAGAGAGTTCACGCTTCAAAGTCACGCGTAAACGAATTCCGTAAAGAACAAAAACATACGTGACAAGTTTAGCTACTTCAATTCGTTCTTGCGCACTTATACACATTGTATTAGAGTATCATCTTCACAATATGGCTCTAATACAATGGAACTGCAATGGTTTCAATAGACACAAAGAAGAAATCAAGCTCTTAACATCGAACCTCAAACCGATATGTTTCTTTCTTCAAGAAACGCACTTCAAACCTTGTGACTCTCCATTGATGCGTAATTATAGTTTCTATCGTTTCGATGACTTGACAGGTAACAGAGCCCATGGGGGAGTAGCCACAGCTGTCCATGACAGCTGTCACGCAAGTCCACTGCCGCTTACAACACCACTACAAGCAGTGGCAGTTAGAGTTGCTCTCCCTCAGCCTGTTACCTTCTGCAACATTTACTTACCCGAATGGGCTCCAGTTACGAGAATAAATCTGGATAACCTTGTGTCACAGCTCCCACGTCCCTATGTTCTTCTAGGCGACCTAAATGCCCACAATAACTTGTGGGGTGACACAATGGTGGATAGTAACCGCAGAGGACGTCTTTTCGAACAATTCTTCAATGACAACGACTTAATTATTCTCAACAATGGAGAGAAAACAAGGTTTAATGCTTTCAACGGTGAGTTTTCAGCGATCGATCTTTGTGTCTGCACCCCATCTGTCGCACCTCTTTTCAATTTCTCCGTTCACTCAGATCTGTGTGGTAGCGATCACTACCCACTTATCTTGAGAGTAGATTCTCATCAACGGCCCTTGCGGTGTGCGCAGTGGAACTTGCGCCGCGCGAACTGGAGCCTTTTCACAAAGCGTGTTGATTTGAAGAACTCTAATAACATACATGAGACTGATCGTAGGACTGAGCATGTGACAGAGGTGATTATTGCCACCGCGAAAGAGAGCATTCCTCTTACGTCGACCAACCAACGCCACATACCCGTTCCCTGGTGGAACGAGGAATGTAATGTAGCGATCCGTAAGAGGAAACGAGCCCTTCGAATTTTCCGGAAATACCCAACCAATATCAACCTCATGGCATTCCGGAAACTCCGAGCAAGAGCTCGTTTCATCATTAAGATTTCGAAAAAAGCCTCATGGAATTCTTACATCTCATCCATTAATGCTCACACACCCCTCACCAAGGTGTGGAACAGAGTGAGGAAGATAGACGGCAAATTTAAATCATCTTGCATATCTGGGTTGAACAAGGATGGTCGTCTGATTACCGAGCCCCAGGAAATAGCTAATGCTATTGGGTCCTATTTCTCGGACGTCTCTAGCTCTCACCACTACTCGGCATCGTTCCAGATACACAAGCGTGCTGCAGAATGTAGAAGATTAGATTTCTCTTCTGCGAACAACGAGGTGTATAACGTGCCGTTTAGTGTATGGGAGTTGGAGAACGCGATAACGTGCGCACGAGACACAGCACCGGGGATTGATGGAATACACAATCAGTTCTTGAAACACCTGCCAGCTGACGCTTTGACTGATCTTCTCTATCTGTTCAACCATATCTATTCGACTGATACTTTCCCTGATTCTTGGAGACAAGCTATCCAGGTACCGATCTTGAAACCATCTAAGGATAAGCATTCACCATCAAGCTATAGACCTATATCTCTGACCAGCTGTCTGTGTAAAGTGATGGAAAGGATGTTAAACAACCGCCTCGTTTGGTGGTTGGAACGGAGAAACCTCCTTTGCACAGTACAGTCTGGATTCAGAAAAAATAGAAATACCTTGGATCATCTTATTCGTATGGAAAGCTTCATACAAGAAGCTTTTCTTACGAAGCAAGAAGTGATAGCTGTATTTTTCGACCTTGAGAAGGCATTCGATACCACCTGGCGCTTCAACATATTGAAAACCTTATCACAATGGGGTTTCAGAGGCCATCTTCCTAATTTTGTCTGTAATTTCATGACCAACCGACGTTTTAAGGTACGAGTTGGTAATGTGTTGTCGGATGATTTCATCCAAGAGAACGGTGTACCACAGGGTTCTGTCCTCAGTGTCACTTTGTTCGCCATCGCAATAAATGGTATTGTTCGAAGCGTTCCACCTTCTATCACTTGTTCCTTATTTGTTGACGACTTGGCTATATTCAGTAAGTCAGCGAGAAGTGCAACGGCCTCTCGCCAAATCCAACTTGCAATTAAGAAACTGGAAGCATGGGAAGATGAAACTGGGTTCAGGTTTTCTACATCAAAATCAACGTGCATGCGTTTCTCTCGTCTGAGAGGCCTGCATCCTGACCCAGATATATATCTTCGTAGAGAACTTCTCCCATTCGCAGTATCGACGAAGTTCCTAGGGCTGACGTTTGACGTGAAGTTGAACTGGAAATCTCACATTTCGCAACTCAGACTCAAGTGCTTCAAATCACTCAACCTTCTCCGGTATCTTAGTGGTACCAAATGGGGAGCGGATCGCACCACGATGTTGCGGCTTTACCGAGCATTAATACGTTCCAAATTGGATTATGGTAGTGTTGTGTACGACTCGGCCCGAGAGAGCTACGTGAAGCCACTCAATACAGTTCACAACACGGGCATCCGACTGGCCATAGGAGCACTCCGTACCAGTCGGGTGGAAAGCCTGTATTGTGAGGCTGGTGAGCCCTCGTTGAAGAGTCGACGTGCATATCTCCTTTGCTCATACGCTTCGAAGCTATTCAGCAGTAAGCATCATCCTACCTACCAATCAGTTATCAATCCTAGATTTCATGCTCTCTATGAATCGAAACCATTCGCCACCATACCAACTGGGATTCGTTTGAATCATATTTTGGTCGAAGAGTCATTTGTATACCCTCGAGTCTATCCAATTCAATTTAGTGATACCGCCCCTTGGTTGGCTCCACGTCCGGAGTGCTTGATGAACTTGTCATCAAGCACGAAGGCAACCACGAGTGCAGAAGAGTATAAGCAAAAATACCTAGAGCTCTGCACACTCTACCCCGGACATATTAAATACTACACGGACGGATCAAAACTGAACGGCAAAGTTGGCTGCGCATTCGTTAGCGAATCCTCCACTGTTAGTTTTAGATTAGGTTCGATGAGTAGCGTATATACAGCCGAGTTGTTTGCAATTGTCACCTCTCTACAGCACATTCAACAACGATCTGAGAAGAGCTTCCTGATCTGTTCTGATTCTTTGAGTGCACTCCAAGCCATGACACAGATCTTTCCAACTCACCATCTGGTCCAGAAAGTGCAGACACTCCTGACCGCCCTTGCCTCGCAGGATGTCAGTGTAGTGTTTTGCTGGGTACCTGGACACGTGGGGATTGGTGGTAATGAGTTGGCGGACACGGCTGCCAAAGAAGCGACGGAGAAAGAAGATATTGATAACCCGAGAGTACCTTTCAATGATTTCAAGGCGTATTTCAAACTACTTTTCAAATCTCGTTTCCAAAAAGAGTGGGACAGGGAGACCAATAACAAGCTGAAAGAAATCAAGCCAACTGTTAGTGCTTGGGAATCTTCAATCCGAGGTTCACGGAGGGAGGAAGTGGTTCTCACTCGTCTGCGAGTGGGACACACACTTTTAACCCATTCCTATCTCTTCACTCCCGATAAAATCGTCCCCAGATGTGAGATTTGTAACGAGATTTTGACTGTTCGACACATATTACTCGAGTGTCAGAAATATACTGCTCTGAGGAGACAGCTTCGTATGGGAGACACAATGTCAAAGATTTTAGGGAATAATTCAAAATCGATAGATACAATATTCAGCTTTTTAAGATTATCGAAGCTATTGAATCTCATTTGACATGCTCGTGAATCTTCGTTAGACGATAAAGTCGTCTTGTTACCAGTATCATTTTTCAAACTGCCTTAATTAGGACATTTCCATGTCCGTTCAAGATGACGTTGTTTGTGCAATCATCTTTGACCAGTATACTGCTTTTTGACATTTGATACTTATTCTTGATGCCGATCTCTTGGGATAGACATTAGGAATATTTTAATACAAACCATATTCCAACATATATATATTTATATATTATGGTTTGTCGTTCCTCCACTCCTATTTGAGGGGGAGTTTGAACTGAGAACAAGTAATAAATCGTTCTCATCCTAGTCCCATGGGTGTGACCCTTTACAGCACACACATGTTCGGTTTTAACAAATTAGTGTATAACGTCTTTAGACACTTTAGACATAGTTTATTCTTAGTTCAATGTATTGAGGTGTTCTCATCTAAATTTCACTTCCACCTTTATATCACACTTTTCACCTATTGTTGCAACCTATTTCGACAGGCGCTAAATGACCTCGCTGTCGATGCGCCTTAAAACCCTAATATTCATTCATTCGATAAACTCTGGACACATGGTGAACTTCAGTTTTACTCTAGCCTTACTCCCACAAGCGGGGCTCTGTGGGAGCGGACATTTATTTCCCTAGTTACTCGTGGGTCCAAATATGAATACACTTAATTTCCCCTCATTTCCCCCCCCCCCCCTAAAAAAGAATTCGATCTCTTAGAGATTATAAATGTACGAAAGAACAAGTTCTTCAGAATCTAGAATCAAGCAAACCAGCTAGTCCTAGATTTTTGCAAATAGAACGTTCCGATGGTAAAACCTTCCATGACGTGTCACCTTTTGCTATCGAGAAAGCTATTCGAGGTCTTGCTGGTACTGTTCGCAAAGTCACGAAAGTTAGGAATAGAACTCTCCTGCTTGTAGAAACAGACAGCGATATTCAATCACAACTGCTTTTGAAGACCACCAGCTTTGCAAATTTATTCCCCATCCTAGTCAGTCCTCATCCCTTCCTTAATTCTTCTAAGGGAGTGATTACTTGCAATGACCTTTTATGCTGTGACGTTGAAGAGATTAAATCTGAACTCGCTGGTCAAAATGTTACGGATGTTTACCGTATTACCCGACGAGTTGATGGAAAGGATGTACCCACAGCCACACTTATTTTGACTTTTTCTACCGGTACCGTTCCAACAAAATTGATAGCTGGCTACAACAGTATACTTGTTAGACCGTACATTCCAAATCCAACTCGATGTTTCATCTGTCAACGCTTTGGACATGGCCAAGCTTTCTGTAAATCTAAACCTATCTGCCCGAACTGCGGCCTTGAGAAGCACGACGAAACGCCTTGCGTGTCCGGCCCTCGTTGCATCAATTGCAACGGTGGACATGCGGCGTCTTCAAAGGCCTGCAGTAAGTGGTTAGAAGAGAGGAAGATCAGTGAGTTCAAAACTGTCGATAAAATGACTTATCAAGATGCTCGACAGAAATATAGAAATCTCTTTCCTATCTCTGCCCTTCCAACTTCTTTTGCCAAAGCCACAGCTAATAAAACAACGTCCCAGGAATCGCAAGAAATACTCACTTTGAAGGCTGAAAACAAGAAACTGATCGAACAGCAGAAGAGAATGGAAGAGTTAGTATCGTCACAAAACCTCAAAATTGACAAGTTACAGAACGAGGTACATGATCTGGTGGAACTATTGAAAGGTAAATTCACTCCGGAAGCTGAGGCTGAAACCGTAGAGGAAATAATGGTGACAGGAAGTGAGGATGAAGATGAATCTCCTGTGTCGGGCGCTTCATCCGACATCACTGAGCGACCGGCGTCGGGTGCTGTGCCCGACACCCGGGGATTCACACCCCTCAAACAAAAACGAAGGAACAGAGGAAGTACCCAAGGAGCAAGAAAGGATGTAGCCGCAGAGCTTGGCAGTCCCGCAAAATCCTCTGAGGGGAAATCCTTTTATCTAAAAAGAACTTGAAATCTGTAGTAACCTAAGCTGGTCTTAGGTAACTCTATCTACAGTAAAAGTAAACAAGAACATCATCTACACAAAATGGCTCTAATACAATGGAACTGCAATGGTTTCAACAGGCACAGAGAAGAAATCAAGCTATTGACATCAAACATCAAACCGATATGTTTCTCTTTTCAAGAAACGCACTTCAAACCTTGTGACTCTCCATTGATACGTAATTATAGTTTCTATCGTTTCGATGACTTGACAGGTAACAGAGCCCATGGAGGAGTAGCCACAGCTGTCCACGACAGCTGTCACGTAAGTCCACTGCCGCTAACAACACCACTACAGGCAGTGGCAGTCAGAATTGCTCTTCCTCAGCCTGTTACCTTCTGTAATATTTACTTACCTGAATGGGCTCCAGTTACTAGAATAAATCTGGATAACCTTGTGTCACAGCTTCCACGTCCCTATGTTATTCTAGGTGACCTAAATGCCCACAATAACTTGTGGGGTGACACAATGGTGGATAGTAACGGCAGAGGACGCCTTTTTGAGCAATTTTTCAACGACAACGACTTGATTATTCTCAACAATGGAGAGAAAACAAGGTTTAATGCTTTCAACGGTACGTTTTCAGCGATCGATCTTTGTGTCTGCACCCCATCTGTCGCACCTCTTTTCAATTTCTCCGTTCACTCAGATCTGTGTGGTAGCGACCACTACCCACTCATCTTGAGAGTAGATTCTCATCAACGGCCCTTGCGGTGTGCGCAGTGGAACTTGCGCCGCGCGAACTGGAGCCTTTTCACAAAGCGTGTTGATTTGAAGAACTCGAATAACATCCATGATACTGATAGTAGGACTGAGCATGTGACAGAGGTGATTATTGCCGCCGCGAAAGACAGCATTCCTCTTACGTCAACCAACCAACGCCACATACCTGTTCCCTGGTGGAACGAGGAATGTAAGGTGGCGATCCGTAAGAGGAAACAAGCCCTTCGAATTTTCCGGAAATACCCAACCAATATCAACCTTATGGCATTCCGGAAACTCCGAGCAAGGGCTCGTTTCATCATTAAGACTTCGAAAAAAGCCTCATGGAATTCTTACATCTCATCCATTAATACTCACACACCCCTCACCAAAGTGTGGAATAGAGTGAGGAAGATAGACGGCAAATTTAAATCATCTTGTATATCTGGGTTGAACAAGGATGGTAGTCTTATTACCGAGCCACAGGAAATAGCTAATGTTATCGGGTCCTATTTCTCGGACGTCTCTAGCTCTCACCACTACTCGGCATCGTTCCAGATACACAAACGTGCTGCAGAATGTAGAAGATTAGATTTCTCTTCTGCGAACAACGAGGTGTATAACGTGCCGTTTAGTGTATGGGAGTTGGAGAACGCGATAACGTGCGCAAGAGACACAGCACCGGGGATTGATGGAATACACAATCAGTTCTTGAAACACCTGCCAGTTGCCGCTTTGAATGACCTTCTCAACCTGTTCAACCATATCTATTCAACCGATACTTTCCCTGATTCTTGGAGACAAGCTATCCAGGTACCGATCTTGAAACCATCTAAGGATAAGCATTCACCATCAAGCTATAGACCTATATCACTGACCAGCTGTATGTGTAAAGTGATGGAAAGGATGTTGAACAACCGCCTCGTTTGGTGGTTGGAACGAAAAAACCTCCTTTGCACAGTACAGTCTGGATTCAGAAAAAATAGAAATACTTTGGATCATCTTATTCGTATGGAAAGCTTCATACAAGAAGCTTTTTTTACGAAGCAGGAAGTGATAGCTGTATTTTTCGACCTCGAGAAGGCATTCGATACTACCTGGCGCTTCAACATATTGAAAACCTTGTCACAATGGGGTTTCAGAGGCCATCTTCCTAATTTTGTCTGTAATTTCATGACCAACCGACGTTTCAAGGTACGAGTTGGTAATGTGTTGTCGGATGAGTTCATCCAAGAGAACGGTGTACCACAGGGTTCTGTCCTCAGTGTTACTTTGTTCGCCATCGCTATAAATGGTATTGTTCGAAGCGTTCCATCTTCTATCACTTCTTCCTTATTTGTCGACGACTTGGCTATATTCAGTAAGTCAGCGAGAAGTACAACGGCCTCTCGCCAAATCCAACTTGCAATTAGGAAACTGGAAGCATGGGAAGATGAAACTGGGTTCAGGTTTTCTACATCAAAATCAACGTGCATGCGTTTCTCTCGTCTGAGAGGCCTGCACCCTGACCCAGATATATATCTTCGTAGAGAACTCCTTCCATTCGCAGAATCGACCAAGTTCCTTGGGCTGACGTTTGACGTGAAGTTGAACTGGAAATCTCACATTTCGCAACTCAGACTCAAGTGCTTCAAATCACTTAACCTTCTCCGTTATCTTAGTGGTACCAAATGGGGAGCGGATCGCACCACGATGCTGCGGCTTTACCGAGCATTAATACGTTCCAAATTGGATTATGGTAGTGTTGTGTACGACTCGGCACGAGAGAGCTACGTGAAGCCACTCAATACAGTTCACAACACGGGCATCCGACTGGCCATAGGAGCACTTCCGTACCAGTCGGGTGGAGAGCCTGTATTGCGAGGCTGGCGAGCCCTCGTTGAAGAGTCGACGTGCATATCTACTTTGCTCATACGCTTTGAAATTATTCTGCAGTAAGCATCATCCCACCTACCAATCAGTTATCAATCCTAGATTTCATGCTCTCTATGAATCGAAACCATCTGCCACCATACCAACTGGAATTCGTTTGAATCATATTTTGGTCGAAGAGTCATTTGTATACCCTCGAGTCTATCAAATCCAATTCAGTGATACCGCCCCTTGGTTGGCTCCACGTCCGGAGTGCTTGATGAACTTGTCATCAAGTACGAAGGCAAGCACGAGTGCAGAAGAGTATAAGCAAAAATACCTAGAGCTCTGCACACTCTACTACACGGACGGATCGAAACTGAACGGCAAAGTTGGCTGCGCATTCGTCAGCGAATCCTCCACTGTTAGTTTTAGATTAGGTTCGATGAGTAGCGTTTATACAGCCGAGTTGTTTGCAATTGTCACCTCTCTACAGCACATTCAACAACGATCTGAGAAGTGCTTCCTGATCTGTTCCGATTCTTTGAGTGCACTCCAAGCCCTTACTCAGATCTTTCCAACTCACCATCTGGTCCAGAAAGTGCAGACACTCCTGACCGCCCTTGCCTCGCAGGATGTCAGTGTAGTGTTCTGCTGGGTACCTGGACACGTGGGGATTGGTGGTAATGAGTTGGCGGACACGGCTGCCAAAGAAGCGACGGAGAAAGAAGATATTGATAACCCGAGAGTACCTATCAATGATTTCAAGGCGTATTTCAAACTGCTTTTCAGATCTCGTTTCCAAAAAGAGTGGGACAGGGAGACCAACAACAAGCTGAAAGAAATAAAGCCTACTGTTAGTGCTTGGGAATCTTCAATCCGAGGTTCACGGAGGGAGGAAGTAGTTCTCACTCGTCTGCGAGTGGGACACACACTTTTAACCCATTCCTATCTTTTCACCCCCGATAAAATCGTCCCTAGATGTGAGATTTGTAACGAGATTTTAACTGTTCGACACATATAACTCGAGTGTCAGAAATATACTGCTCTGAGGAGACAGCTTCGTATGGAAGACACAATGCCAAAGATTTTAGGGAATAATTCAAAATCGATAGATACCATATTCAGCTTTCTAAGATTATCGAACCTATTGGATCTCATTTGACATGCTCGTGGATCTGCATCGTTGTTTGCGTGAGACGATGAAGTCGTCGTGTTACCAGTATCATTTTTCAAACTGCCCCAATTAGGACATATACATGTCTGATCAAGATGACGTTGTTTGTGCAATCATCTTCTTCCAGTATACTACTTTTTGACATTTGATACTTATTCTTGATGTCGATCTCTTGGGGTAGACATCAGGAATATTTTAAACCTAACCATATTTCAACATATATTCATTATGGTTTGTCGTTCCTCCACTCTTATTTGGGTGCGAGTTTGAACTGAGAACAAGTAGTAAAACGTTCTCATCCTAGTCCCATGGGTCTGACCCTTTACAGCACACACATGTTCGGTTTTAACAAATTAGTGTATAACGTCTTTAGACACTTTAGACATAGTTTAGTCTTAGTTTAATATATATTGAGGTTCTCTAATCTAAATTTCACTTTCACATTTATATCATCTAAATTTCACTTCCACATTCATATCACACTTTTCACCTTTTGTTGCAACTTATTTTGACAGGCGCTAAATGACCTCGCTGTCGATGCGCCTCAAAACCCTAATATTCATTCATTATATATAAATATATATATATATATATATATATATATATATATATATATATATATATATGAATATATGGATATATATATATATATATATATATATATATATATATATATATATATATATATATTTATATATATATATATATATATATATATATATATATATATATATATATATATATATATATATATATATATATAATATATATATATATATATATATATATATATATATATATATATATATATATATATATATAGAGAGAGAGAGAGATATGAAGATTTTTTCCTCTTTGAAAATATTCGTATGATCTCCAGCTGTGATCTATCTCCATGCTACACAGTTGCTGTTCTCACAGTCGGTGTGGGAATCTCTCTGGCCAGATCGTTGAAGTTCCTTGCACGCGTCAGATTGCACACGGCCCGGTACTCGTTGTAGCCGTCCACGCCGTGGTCTCGGCCTGCCAACATACCAGCAAGCGTCAGCTTCTTTCAAGTACGTCACTCATTGTTGCGAGAGAAATACATGGATACAGTTGTTAATGAACATGCAATTGTGATGAAAACTCGAATATTGAACAATACTTGTCCACGGAAGCTTTCTCGAATGAAACTTTGTCAGAAGACTCCAAATGTTTGGCACACATGTTCGGTTCTAACAAATTAGTGTATAACGTCTTCAGACACTTTAGACATAGTTTAGTCTTAGTTTAACATATTGAGGTGTTCTCATCTAAATTTCACTTCCACCTTTATATAACACTTCTCACCTTTTGTTGCAACTTATTTCGACAGGCGCTAAATGACCTCGCTGTCGATGCGCCTTAAAACCCTAATATTCATTCATTCCTATTTCTCGGACGTATCTAGCTCTCACCACTACTCGGCATCGTTCCAAATACACAAACGTGCTGCAGAATGTAGAAGATTAGATTTCTCTTCTGCGAACAACGAGGTGTATAACGTGCCGTTTAGTGTATGGGAGTTGGAGAACGCGATACCGTGCGCAAGAGACACGGCACCAGGGATTGATGGAATACACAATCAGTTCTTGAAACACCTGCCACTTGCCGCTTAAAATGACCTTCTCAACATGTTCAACCATATCTATTCAACCGATACTTTCCCTGATTCCTGGAGACAAGCTATCCAGGTACCGATCTTGAAACCATCCAAGGATAAGCATTCACCATCAAGCTATAGACCTATATCTCTGACCAGATGTCTGTGTAAAGTGATGGAAAGGATGTTGAACAACCGCCTCGTTTGGTGGTTGAAACGAAAAAACCTCCTTTGCACAGTACAGTCTGGATTCAGAAAAAATAGAAATACTTTGGATCATCTAATTCGTATGGAAAGCTTCATACAGGAAGCTTTTCTTACGAAGCAGGAAGTGATAGCTGTATTTTTCGACCTTGAGAAAGCATTCGATACTACCTGGCGCTTCAACATATTGAAAACCTTGTCACAATGGGGTTTCAGAGGCCATCTTCCTAATTTTGTCTGTAATTTCATGACCAACCGACGTTTCAAGGTACGAGTTGGTAATGTGTTGTCGGATGATTTCATCCAAGAGAACGGTGTACCACAGGGTTCTGTCCTCAGTGTTACTATGTTCGCCATCGCAATAAATGGTATAATTCGAAGCGTTCCATCTTCAATCACTTCTTCCTTATTTGTCGACGACTTGGCTATATTCAGTAAGTCAGCGAGAAGTGCAACGGCCTCTCGCCAAATCCAACTTGCAATTAGGAAACTGGAAGCATGGGAAGATGAAACTGGGTTCAGATTTTCTACATCAAAATCAACGTGCATGCGTTTCTCTCGTCTGAGAGGCCTGCACCCTGACCCAGATATATATCTTCGTAGAGAACTCCTTCCATTCGCAGAATCGACCAAGTTCCTTGGGCTGACGTTTGACGTGAAGTTGAACTGGAAATCTCACATTTCGCAACTCAGACTCAAGTGCTTCAAATCACTTAACCTTCTCCGTTATCTTAGTGGTACCAAATGGGGAGCGGATCGCACCACGATGCTGCGGCTTTACCGAGCATTAATACGTTCCAAATTGGATTATGGTAGTGTTGTGTACGACTCGGCACGAGAGAGCTACGTGAAGCCACTCAATACAGTTCACAACACGGGCATCCGACTGGCCATAGGAGCACTCCGTACCAGTCGGGTGGAGAGCCTGTATTGCGAGGCTGGCGAGCCCTCGTTGAAGAGTCGACGTGCATATCTACTTTGCTCATACGCTTCGAAATTATTCTGCAGTAAGCATCATCCCACCTACCAATCACTTATCAATCCTAGATTTCATGCTCTCTATGAATCGAAACCATCTGCCACCATACCAACTGGAATTCGTTTGAATCATATTTTGGTCGAAGAGTCATTTGTATACCCTCGAGTCTATCAAATCCAATTCAGTGATACCGCCCCTTGGTTGGCTCCACGTCCGGAGTGCTTGATGAACTTGTCATCAAGTACGAAGGCAAGCACGAGTGCAGAAGAGTATAAGCAAAAATACCTAGAGCTCTGCACACTCTACCCCGGACATATTAGATACTACACGGACGGATCGAAACTGAACGGCAAAGTTGGCTGCGCATTCGTCAGCGAATCCTCCACTGTTAGTTTTAGATTAGGTTCGATGAGTAGCGTTTATACAGCCGAGTTGTTTGCAATTGTCACCTCTCTACAGCACATTCAACAACGATCTGAGAAGTGCTTCCTGATCTGTTCCGATTCTTTGAGTGCACTTCAAGCCCTTACTCAGATCTTTCCAACTCACCATCTGGTCCAGAAAGTGCAGACACTCCTGACCGCCCTTGCCTCGCAGGATGTCAGTGTAGTGTTCTGCTGGGTACCTGGACACGTGGGGATTGGTGGTAATGAGTTGGCGGACACGGCTGCCAAAGAAGCGACGGAGAAAGAAGATATTGATAACCCGAGAGTACCTATCAATGATTTCAAGGCGTATTTCAAACTACTTTTCAAATCTCGTTTCCAAAAAGAGTGGGACAGGGAGACCAACAACAAGCTGAAAGAAATAAAGCCTACTGTTAGTGCTTGGGAATCTTCAATCCGAGGTTCACGGAGGGAGGAAGTAGTTCTCACTCGTCTGCGAGTGGGACACACACTTTTAACCCATTCCTATCTCTTCACCCCCGATAAAATCGTCCCTAGATGTGAGATTTGTAACGAGATTTTAACTGTTCGACACATATTACTCGAGTGTCAGAAATATACTGCTCTGAGGAGACAGCTTCGTATGGAAGACACAATGCCAAAGATTTTAGGGAATAATTCAAAATCGATAGATACCATATTCAGCTTTCTAAGATTATCGAACCTTTTGGATCTCATTTGACATGCTCGTGGATCTGCATCGTTGTTTGCGTGAGACGATGAAGTCGTCGTGTTACCAGTATCATTTTTCAAACTGCCCCAATTAGGACATATACATGTCTGATCAAGATGACGTTGTTTGTGCAATCATCTTCTTCCAGTATACTACTTTTTGACATTTGATACTTATTCTTGATGTCGATCTCTTGGGGTAGACATCAGGAATATTTTAAACCTAACCATATTTCAACATATATTCATTATGGTTTGTCGTTCCTCCACTCTTATTTGAGTGCGAGTTTGAACTGAGAACAAGTAGTAAAACGGTCTCATCCTAGTCCCATGGGTGTGACCCTTTACAGCACACACATGTTCGGTTTTAACAAATTAGTGTATAACGTCTTTAGACACTTTAGACATAGTTTAGTCTTAGTTTAATATATATTGAGGTTCTCTCATCTAAATTTCACTTCCACATTTATATCATCTAAATTTCACTTCCACATTTATATCACACTTTTCACCTTTTGTTGCAACTTATTTTGACAGGCGCTAAATGACCTCGCTGTCGATGCGCCTCAAAACCCTAATATTCATTCATTCATTCACTACTGAAAAATAAAATTGGCATAATTGTGTACATTATGAATGAATAATAATATTGTTAATGTGAAAAATGAACATAATAATAACAACTAAACAAGAGAGATGACTTCTGATGCATCGAAAAATTATTAATATGATTGCATTATATTATATAGAGGGTGACATGATGATGATTACATGAACAAAATATAACAATATTATGATGTCAGTAATATGAATAATGAATGATGTGAATGCCGAAGAAAAAAAAAAATATATATATATCATGTTGGAGTCTTATGTCTTATCAGTACAACAATACACAGAAATACATCAGTATTGGCAATGTAAATTGAGACTGATTGAATGTAAGTCGAGACTAATAATGATAAATGTATTAAAACAGAAACCTACACGAAATTATAACAAAATGATTCAATAAAAGGTCTACTATGGGAATATGAAATTAATAGAGCCTAAATTATTTTATTGACCAACCATGTTTTGATTTCTGATTTGACATTTTTATAAGAATCGAAATTACGTAAACTTGGAGGAATTTGATTAAATTTGGAAGGTACAGCGTATTCGAGACGACGTTTACCATATTTATTTATATAAGTAGGAATATTATAATTTCCAAGGAGCCTATATCTAGTGTTTGCTTCATGGTCATTCAATGTTTTAAAAGAAGGGTCGTAATAATATTTTAGAATGAATTTATAATCGAATAAGTAAGTGACGGGGAGAATATTACAATACTGAAATAATGTAGGAATGTCATTATCAATCGTATTTTTCACCTGATCGGGTGTTATACATTTTATCATGTTAATTTGGAGGTTGATAATTTGTTGTAGATGTGAGTTCGAAGCGTCCCCCCAGGCTAAAATACCATATGAAATTAAAGATTCAGCCAATGCTAAATAAACAGTACGCAACAATTGAAAAGGTAATATGAACTTGAGTGTGTATAATTTAAATGCACAAGACCGGAGTTTAGTACACAAAATATTTATATGAGGTTTCCATGTGAAATGGCTGTCAATTGTTAAACCCAAGTAAACGTAATTGGATACATTTTCGATTTTTGTATTACAATTTGAACAATTATCACCCTTGCTCAAGCCATGTAAACATTGATAAGAATGATAAATCGTATTGATGGTTAAATTTTTTTCTCTATTAAATGGGGAGCAAATATGTACCAGTTTGGTTTTATTTGAATTAATTACGAGGTCATGATCGTGAGTCCATGAAAGTAAGTGACTAAAATCTTCTTGTAGATATGACTCGGCTACTTTTAAATTTTGGTGAGAGGAGAGCAATACAGTGTCATCTGCGTACATGTATATTTTACATTTACCAATGAAATTAGGCATGTTATTAACATAAATTAGGTATAATATGGGTCCAAGAATTGAGCCCTGAGGTACGCCCGTTGTGATGTTCCTCCTGACGCTCAAAGTGTCTCCAATTTTAACTACAATATGTCTATTCATCAAATAGTTTTCAAACCAATTCAACAATGAACCTCCGATACCGATATTAGTTAAAGCGAGTAAAAGTTTTGCATGATTGAGAGTATCAAAGGCTTTAGAGAAATCAATTAATAAACAAATTACGTGAGAATTGATATTTAACTGAGAGTTTATGTAATCTGTGAATAAAACTAATAAATCGGATGTACTTTTATCTTTTTGAAATCCAAATTGATTTGCATGAATAATTTTGAATTTGAACAAATAATCAGTTAGCTTGACCGCTACACATCGTTCCATGATTTTTTCTATTGAAGGTAAAAGAGCAATAGGTCTGTAGTTGGAATATTCAATGTGCGAACCTTTTTTATAAATTGGACGGACAACAGAAATTTTCAATTTATTAGGAACAATGCCAGTTTTCAGCGATAAGTTAATTAATTTGGATATAACAGGACTTACACAATCGACTAATAATTTCAAATCCTTCACTCGTATCCCGTCAATTCCAGGCTGCTTATTTTCATCCATCCCATTTATAATATTTTTAATAAAATTTACGTTAACAGAAGGCATATGCATGGACGTACATCTATTAATATCATGCATTTGATTTATAGTAATTATATTACATTTATGACTAATATGATTGATTTCATCGATAAAAGAATTCACGAAGTTATTTGCAATGATATCATTAGAATATGATTTACCAAGAAATTTCATTATTACTTCATCTACCGTTTTCTTTCTACTTCTACCTACTATATCGTTAATGGTCTGCCAAGTACTTTTCAAGCTATTTCTCGATTTAATTAATTTCACTTTAAAATAAACATTCTTTGCTTTAATTATTTTTACATTAACTGAATTTCTGCACTTTTTGAACTCATCACGATATACAGTTTTGAGAGAATTATTACAATTTTTCCATTTTTCAAATAATGCATCACGCTCTTTCAAAAGTAACTTCAAATCGGTCGTGATCCAATCTTTCTGAACTCTCTTCTTGGCTGTTTCACTTTCGTGCCGCCTATAAGTAGCAAGGTCATAACATTCTTTGAATTTAGAAATTAAAACTTCATAAATCTCATTGCAATCATTTAATAATAGCTCTGAGTCCCACCTTATGAGTTTAAGTTTGTTTGCAAGAATATATTCATTTAAACTGTTTTTATAAACACCGGTTTCCTCTTTTTGATTTTCGATAATTTTGTCAAAGTTAATGTCCGCAGCTATCATATAATGATCTGTTATTTTTGTTGTATATATAACTGATGTTATTTCATTGGCCGATCCTCTTATAAATATGTGATCTATACACGTACCAGATACACTGTCAAGTCTGAATTCTTCTCTTGTTATTCCAAATATTCCTTTATAAAAACCATATGTAGCGAACATATTTTCATAAGGTTGAATAATAATATCATCTTTGTTCAATAGATTCAAGTTCATATCACCAATTACAATTGCATTTAAATGTCCAATAATTTTAATACACTGCTCCAATTCTGATATAAAACCTACTTTATAAGTGTCCGGAGGCCTGTAAATAGCTATTAAAGAAATGGTTTTATTATTGTAGATGAGCGAACCACTAATAGATTCAAAGTAATTATTATCCGCAATACTCTGAACGAAACGAAAGCTAGATTTAACAAATAAAAGTAAACCTCCGCCACCTTTTTGTGCACGAGTTTTATGAAATGTTGAATAACCATCCAATTTATAATAAGATATGTCCACGTAGCTTGAAGATATTTCACTAAGAACTAAAGCATCGAAATTTCCAACATGATTCTTTAAAATGACATTCAATTCATTCCAGTGTTTATTTAGTGATCTGATATTTAAATGAATAATAACGAAGCCCCCAGCAGAGCTTAGCCAAAAATCCAAGTCGGCCACAACAAGCCGTTTATGAGTAACCTGATCACATACATCGTAATTTAAATCAAGGTCAAGGTCTAACATGTATCGAATATATATTACGTGAATGGATAGAAACAAATATCGCAGTACTCAAAATACAAGGGGAAAACACAGGTTCAAGTTACTTAATTTTCACAAGATCAATAACGTTATTCACCTTCAATACTCCCGATGACTCGTCTTTTTTTACAAGAATATGACCACGGTTCACCCAAGCAAATTTATACCCAACTTCCTTAGCTTTAGATCTTACTTTCCAAAACAGTTCTTTATAAAACGGGGAGAGATTCTCGTTAATATATACTCTGTCTTTTCCGACCTTGCTATTTCTTCCAGTTACGTCGTTACTTGTTCGAGCGTCTCTCTTCTTGGAGATGAAGTGATCTCGCTTCTTCCTGCTTGCTAGTTGCACAATGATGTTAGCAGGACGACTCGGATTTCTAGATTTCAAGCGATGAGCCGCGTCAATATCGTTTGCGTCAAGCGGGATGCCTAACGACTCAGCCAAGTTAAGGACGATATCGTCGATATTTTCGCCAGCAACCTCTTCTACGTTTACAAGTTCGAAGTTATTACGCCTGCTGTACTGTTCAAGAGAATGAACTTGATCACTTAAAAGTTCTATATGCCGATCTTTTTCTTCACACTCTTTTTTCAAGGTCACGACGGTATTTTTAAGTTCATTAAACTCAGAAGTAAGTTCCTCCTTAAAATTCTTAAAATCGTCACTCAACGATTTGAAATTTTCACGCATATCGGAGCGCAAATCAAACAAGGATTTGGCAACACCCACGTCGCCGAACTTGAAAGTCTCACTGTCAATGGGCGTATTATTACCAGACTTCTTGCCTTCTTTGCATTTGTAGCACCTCCACACAGATTTGCTCTCTCTTGATTTTATATTAAATGCCGATTTCTGCACAGACGCACACTTGAAGTGATACGCGGTATCACAACCTTCACAAAAAGCAAAATCACCTTCTTTGGGTAACTCAGCAGTGCATTTACCACAAAACATAACTATGACGTATACTAATATATACAGCGGAGCGTATAGTTGACAAAACACGTCCGTTCACTACCTGAGCGACTGTTTGGACTGTTGAGATCAATAGAGGATTAATTGAAAGAATTCTGGATTGCCAAAACATTGAACTTACGATATTTCAGCCATTATCACACGAATTTTGAAATGTTGTAATATAAAAGGTTCCTTCCTTACGCATCCAACTAACATTCTGCGCACAAGGGCAATACAAAATCAACTTATACAAGGTAATTAGGTCGGATATTGGATTTAGGTAGCGATGAAATCAGTTCATTTTCTTATTTACTTGTTCACTATGGTCCTTGCAAATCATTAAATATTATTGTCCCATTAGTTATATTGCGATGTTCAAGCTGGCATCTTCACATAACACTTCCCAACTTTTTCTTCAGCATCTTATTTTTACAGGCGTTAAATGACTTCGCTGTCGATGCATTATGAAACCCTGATATCCATTTATTTAAAAGTAATAGAATATTTATTTTGGATGCGCCGCCCCAGCCGATTTAACCATATCGCAACATCGATTGTGCTGTACCAATATACACTCTGAGGTATATGCCCGAGTCAAAAGAAGACGTATACTAAGTTACGAATTCCATTCACGCAAACATTGATGTGATCTTCCCACGTAATATGCGTTTCAATTATTACTCCAGGATATTTCCCAGTGTTTTCCTTCTGTATTACATATAACTCACATTGTGTATTCAGTGGACAGTCATAGGTATATAATTTAAATGATTTATCGTCTGTAGGTTGTAATTTGAGGGTGATAGTAATAGGTGAATAGATGGTCTTATTTAATGTACCAGGAGAAGATACGTCCAAGTGATTGATCAGCTCCTTCATGTACTCACACATATCACCACACATGTAGCTCAGCTCATGTGGACCAATCAGAATTTCCCACAAGACTTACATCGAGGTTTCATGATCACGCAGTGGAGTCTTCTCAAAGGGATACAGATTCCGTGATTATAAATTCAACGAGTCTGAAAAAACATTTACCTGCCAGGTACTCTTGGTATCGCATCTCCCATCGCCTCATCCTCTCCTCGTCGGATTCTCTGAGTGGTTCCGGCTCGGGGGGAGGGACGGACCCGTGAAACGTCACGGATTTCCGTGCCCTGGTCCGGTCTCTCGCCCCCGTCCTCAAGATTCCATCTTGCTCCCTGCTCGTATGGTACACCACCCATCCTCCAGCCATCAAGCCCGACTCCGGACTTCCGGGGGCAACTCTCACCAAGAAGGGTGGACTGTTCAACGTTACCGTCCATCCTCCTGGGAGGTCCCAAAGAACTCCCCGGGGGACAACGGATTATACTCCTGCGTTGTTTCGCCCGTCTCTCACGGGAAAAAGAGGATTATCCTGTACGTTGTCTCGCCCGTCTTTCCCGGAAATAACGGATTATACTCTCAGTTGTCCCGCCTGTCTTTACCGGGGAATAACGGATTTTAATCCACGTTGTCCCGCCCGTCTTTCCCGGGGAATAACGGATCATACTCAACTTCATTTCGCCCGTCTTTCCCGGGAAACAATGAATCATACTCCACGTTGTCCC
The DNA here is from genome assembly GCA_964007535.1 of Brachyptera risi. Classification (NCBI taxonomy): domain Eukaryota; kingdom Metazoa; phylum Arthropoda; class Insecta; order Plecoptera; family Taeniopterygidae; genus Brachyptera; species Brachyptera risi. Next base: position 5,017,376 of record OZ023335.1, read on the forward strand.
GCCCGCTCAATGTTGTCGCGGCCGTCTTTCTCGCGGGACTACAAAAATGAGAACATGATACAAATCAATCAATTCAATTGATCAATAATCTATTGGAGGATCACAAATTATAAGGCCCATATAATTACACAAAATTTAAATGGGAAATGGGCTCGACTCTGATTTATACATTCAATTGTCCGTTACATCACAGTGCATGATAATAATAATTTGTTCCGGGATATTGGACTCGTCAGAATACACTTGAGAAGAGAATTAAGCAATAAATGGAATGATGTTTTTCAATACAAATCTTCCACATGGTGAAAAGAGCATGATTTAGAAATGTTTTTCTACTCACATACTTGAACTTGATGTTTTCTGTCAATGACAATATCTCCTCTGGTAAGTGTTTGTAATTTTTCAGGCCTGAACATAGTGAGCATTTTTTGTACGCTACTCTGTTCTGTATTGAAATTGACAATTTGCCACCATTTCTTGTTTTATGCTCATGTATGTCAAGAGTTGATACGTACCAATATGTACACTGAAGCACAATAAATGAATTTTATAACTCACCATGAATGTACCAATTATATTTGTAATTGGTCGCATGAATTTATCATTCATCCTCAACTTGTTGCTTGTCGACCAGAACGATTCGATTCTTTTTGTAGACAATAAACATGATATTTGAGAAGCCCGGTCATTGGAGTCATCGTCGAATGTTTTGCAATACACACGATCTTCGTCCAATTTCTTCTGCATACTCCCCCTCGAAGGATCCGGACACCTTGACGTGGTGTGGGGGCTTGCCTGACCCTGTGATCTTCAGCGCTATCGTCGGGAGCAATTCATTTGCTCCCAGCAGGTAGATTCATTAGAGATCAATAGAGGATTAATTGAAAGAATTCTGAGTTGCCAAAACATTGAACTTACGATATTTCAGCCATTATCACACGAATTTTGAAATGTTGTAATATAAAAGGTTCCTTCCTTACGCATCCAACTGACATTCTACGCACAAGGGCAATACAAAATCAACCTATACAAGGTAATTAGGTTGGATATTGGATTTAGGTAGCGATGAAATCAGTTCATTCTCTTATTTACTTGTTCACTATGGTCCTTGCAAATTATTATATATTAGGGTCCTATTAGTTATATTGCGATGTTCAAGCTGGCATCTTCACATAACACTTCTCAACTTTTTCTTCAGCAACTTATTTTGACAGGCGTAAAATGACTTCGCTGTCGATGCATTATGGAACCCTGATATCCATTCATTTAAAAGTGATAGAATATCCATTTTGAAGGCGCCGCCCCAGCCAATTTAACCATATCGTAACATCGATTGTGCTATACCACTATACACTCTGAGGTATATGCCCGAGTCAAAAGAAGACGTATACTAAGTTACGAATTCCATTCACGCAAACATTGATGTGAACTTCCCACCTAATATGTGTTTCAATTATCACTCCAGGATATTTCCCAGTGTTTTCCTTCTGTATTACATATAACTCACATTGTGTATTCAGTGGACAGTCATAGGTATATAATTTTGATGATTTATCGTCTGTAGGTTGTAATTTGAGGGTGATAGTAATAGGTAAATAGATGATCTTATTTATTGTACCAGGAGAAGATACGTCCATGTGATTGATCAGCTCCTTCATGTACTCACACATATCACCACACATGTAGCTCAGCTCATGTGGACCAATCAGAATTTCCCACAAGACTCACATCGAGGTTTCATGATCACGCAGTGGAGTCTTCTCAAAGGAATACAGATTCCGCGATTATAAATTCAACGAGTCTGAAAAAACATTTACCTGCCAGGTACTCTTGATACCACATCTCCCACCGCCTCATCCTCTCCTCGTCGGATAATCTCGGTGGTTCCGGCTCGGGGAGAGGGACGGACTTGTGAAACGTCACGGATTTCCGTGCCCTGGTTCGGTCCCTCGCCCCCGTCCTCAAGATTCCATCTTGACTCCTTGTATGGTACACCACCCATCCTCCAGCCATTAAGCCCGACTCCAGACTCCCGGGGGCAACTCTCACCAAGAAGGATGGACTGTTCAACGTTACCGTCCATCCTCCTGGGAGGTCCCAAAGAACTCCCCGGGGGTCAACGGATTATACTCCTGCGTTGTTTCGCCCGTCTCTCACGGGAAAAAGAGGATTATCCTCTACGTTGTCTCGCCCGTCTTTCCCGGAAATAACGGATTATACTCTCAGTTGTCCCGCCTGTCTTTACCGAGGAATAACGGATTTTGATCCACTTTGTCCCGCCCGTCTTTCCCGGGGAATAACGGATCATACTCAACTTCATTACGCCCGTCTTTCCCGGGAAACAATGAATCATACTCCACGTTGTCCCGCCCGCTCAATGTTGTCGCGGCCGTCTTTCTCGCGGGACTACAAAAATGAGAACATGATACAAATCAATCAATTCAATTGATCAATAATCTATTGGAGGATCACAAATTATGAGGCCCATATAATTACACAAAATTTAAATGGGAAATGGGCTCGACTCTGATTCATACATTCAATTGTCCGTTACATCACAGTACATGATAATAATTTGGACCGGTATATTGGAATCGTCAGAATACACTTGAGAAGAGAATTGAGCAATAAATGGAATGATGTGTTTCAATACAAATCTTCCACATGGTGAAAAGAGCATGATTTAGAAATGTCTTTCTACTGACATACTTGAACTTGATGTTTTCTGTCAATGACAATATCTCCTCTGGTAAGTGTCTGAATAATTTCAGGCCTGAACATAGTGAGCATTATTTAACGCTACTCTGTTCTGTATTGAAATTGACAATTTGCCACCATTCTTTGTTTTATGCTCATGTGTGTCAAGAGTTAATACGTACCAATATGTACACTGAAGCACAATAAATGAATTCTATAACTCACCATGAATGTACCAATTATGTTTGTAATTGGTCGCATGAATTTATCATTCATCCTCAACTTGTTGCTTGTCGACCGAAACGATTCGATTCTTTTTGTAGACAATAAACATAATATTTGAGAAGCCCGGTCATTGGAGTCATCGTCGAATGTTTTGCAATACACACGATCCTCGTCCAATTTCATCTGCATACTCCCCCTCGAGGGATCCGGACACCTTGACGTGGTGTGGGGTCTTGCGTGACCCTGTGATCTCCAGAGCTATCGTCGGGAGCAATTCATTTGCTCCCAGCAGGGAGATTCATCAGAGATCAATAGAGGATTAATTGAAAGAATTCTGGATTGCCAAAACATTGAACTTACGATATTTCAGCCATTATCACAAGAATTTCGAAATGTTATCATCCCAGAGGTTCCTTCCTTACGCATCCAACTAACATTCTGCGCACAAGGGCAATACAAAATCAACTTATACAAGGTAATTAGGTTGGATATTGGATTTAGGTAGCGATGAAATCAGTTCATTCTCTTATTTACTTGTTCACTATGGTCCTTGCAAATTATTATATATTAGGGTCCTATTAGTTATATTGCGATGTTCAAGCTGGCATCTTCACACAACACTTCTCAACTTTTTCTTCAGCAACTTATTTTGACAGGCGTTAAATGACTTCGCTGTCGATGCATTATGGAACCCTGATATCCATTCATTTAAAAGTAATAGAATATTCATTTTGAAGGCGCCGCCCCAGCCAATTTAACCATATCGTAACATCGATTGTGCTGTACCACTATACACTCTGAGGTATATGCCCGAGTCAAAAGAAGACGTATACTAAGTTACGAATTCCATTCACGCAAACATTGATGTGATCTTCCCACCTAATATGTGTTTCAATTATCACTCCAGGATATTTCCCAGTGTTTTCCTTCTGTATTACATATAACTCACATTGTGTATTCAGTGGACAGTCGTAGGTGTATAATTTAGATGATTTATCGTCTGTAGGTTGTAATTTGAGGGTGATAGTAATAGGTAAATAGATGATCTTATTTATTGTACCAGTAGAAGATACGTCCATGTGATTGATCAGCTCCTTCATGTACTCACACATATCACCACCTATGTAGCTCAGCTCATGTGGACCAATCAGAATTTCCCACAAGACTCACATCGAGGTTTCATGATCACGCAGTTGAGTCTTCTCAAAGGAATACAGATTCCGCGATTATAAATTCAACGAGTCTGAAAGAACATTTACCTGCCAGGTACTCTTGATACCACATCTCCCACCGCCTCATCCTCTCCTCGTCGGATAATCTCGGTGGTTCCGGCTCGGGGAGAGGGACGGACTTGTGAAACGTCACGGATTTCCGTGCCCTGGTTCGGTCCCTCGCCCCCGTCCTCAAGATTCCATCTTGACTCCTGCTTGTATGGTACACCACCCATCCTCCAGCCATTAAGCCCGACTCCAGACTCCCGGGGGCAACTCTCACCAAGAAGGATGGACTGTTCAACGTTACCGTCCATCCTCCTGGGAGGTCCCAAACAACTCCCCGGGGGACAACGGATTATACTCCTGCGTTGTTTCGCCCGTCTCTCACGGGAAAAAGAGGATTATCCTCTACGTTGTCTCGCCCGTCTTTCCCGGAAATAACGGATTATACTCTCAGTTGTCCCGCCTGTCTTTACCGGGGAATAACGGATTTTAATCCATGTTGTCCCGCCCGTCTTTCTCGGGGAATAACGGATCATACTCAACTTCATTTCGCCCGTCTTTCCCGGGAAACAATGAATCATACTCCACGTTGTCCCGCCCGCTCAATGTTGTCGCGGCCGTCTTTCTCGCGGGACTACAAAAATGAGAACATTATACAAATCAATCAATTCAATTGATCAATAATCTATTGGAGGATCACAAATTATAAGGCCCATATAATTACACAAAATTTAAATGGGAAATGGGCTCGACTCTGATTCAAACATTCAATTGTCCGTTACATCACAGTACATGATAATAATCTGGACCGGTATATTGGACTCGTCAGAATACACTTGAGAAATGGAATGATGTGTTTCAATACAAATCTTCCACATGGTAAAAAGAGCATGATTTAGAAATGTTTTTCTACTCACATATTTGAACTTGATGTTTTCTGTCAATGACAATATCTCCTCTGGTAAGTGTTTGAATAATTTCAGGCCTGAACATGGTGAGCATTTTTTGTACGCTACTCTGTTCTGTATTGAAATTGACAATTTGCCACCATTCTTTGTTTTATGCTCATGTATGTCAAGAGTTAATACGTACCAATATGTACCCTGAAGCACAATAAATGAATTTTATAACTCACCAAATATAGCTCCACGTCCGGAGTGCTTGATAAACTTGTCATCAAGCACGAAGGCAACCACGAGTGCAGAAGAGTATAAGCAAAAATATCTAGAGCTCTGCACACACTTCTCCGGACATGTGAAATACTACACGGACGGATCAAAACTGAACGGCAAAGTTGGCTGCGCATTCGTTTGCGAATCCGCCTCTCTCAGTATCAGATTAGGTTCGATAAGTAGCGTATATACAGCCGAGTTGTTTGCAATTGTCACCTCTCTACAGCACATTCAACAACGATCTGAGAAGAGCTTCCTGATCTGTTCTGATTCTTTGAGTGTACTCCAAGCCTCAACTCAAATCTTTCCAACTCACCATCTAGTCCAGGAAGTACAGACACTCCTGACCGACCTTGCCTCGCAGGATGTCAGTGTAGTGTTCTGCCGGGTACCTGGACACGTGGGGATTGGTGGTAATGAGTCAGCGGACAGGGCTGCCAAAGAAGCGACGGAGAAAGAAGATATTGATAACCCGAGAGTGCCTTTCAATGATTTCAAGGCGTATTTCAAACTACTTTTCAAATCTCGTTTTCAAAAAGAATGGGACAGGGAGACCAACAACAAGCTGAAAGAAATAAAGCCTACTGTTAGTGCTTGGGAATCTTCAATCCGAGGTTCACGGAGGGAGGAAGTGGTTCTCACTCGTCTGCGAGTGGGACACACACTTTTAACCCATTCCTATCTTTTCACCCCCGAAAAAATCGTTCCCAGATGTGAAATTTGTAACGAGATTTCAACTGTTAGACACATATTGCTCGAGTGTCGGAAATATACCGCTCTGCGGAGACAGATTCGTATGGAAGACACAATGTCGAAGATTTTAGGGAATAATTCAAAATCGATGGATACCATATTCAGCTTTCTAAGATTATCGAAGCTTTTGGATTTCATTTGACATGCTCGTGGATCTGCGTTAGACGATAAAGTCGTCATATTACCAGTATCATTTTTCAAACTGCCCGAATTAGGACATTTCCATGTCCGTTCAAGATGACGTGGTTTGTGCAATCATCTTTTACCAGTGTACTGCTTTAGACATTTGATACTTATTCTTGATGCCGATCTTTTGGGATAGACATCAGGAATATTTTAAATCAACCATATCCCAACATATATCTGTTATGGTTTGTCTTTCCTCCACTCCTATTTGAGGGGGAGTTTGAACTGAGAACAAGTAATAAAACGTTCTCATACTAGTCCCATGGGTGTGACCCTTTACAGCACACACATGTTCGGTTTTAACAAATTAGTTTATAACGTCTTTAGACACTTTTAACATAGTTCAGTCTTAGTCTTAGTTTAATGTATTAAGGTGTTCTCATCAAAATTTCACTTCCACCTTTATATCACACTTTTCACCTTTTGTTGCAACTTATTTCGACAGGCGCTGAATGACCTCGCTGTCGATGCGCCTTATAACTAATATTCATTCATTCAAATGTACCAATTATATAGACATCAGGAGTATTTTAAATCGAACCATATTCCACCATATATCTATTATGGTTTGTCGTTCCTCCACTCCTATTTGAGGGGGAGTTTGAACTGAGAACAAGTAATAAAACGTTCTCATCCTAGTCCCATGGGTGTGACCCTTTACAGCACACACATGTTCGGTTTTAACAAATTAGTGTATAACGTCTTTAGACACTGTAGACATAGTTTAGTCTTAGTCTTAGTTCAATGTATTTAGGTGTTCTCATCAATTTTTCACTTCCACCTTTATATCACACTTTTCACCTTTTGTTGCAACATATTTCGACAGGCGCTAAATGACCTCGCTGTCGATGCGCCTTAAAACTCTAATATTCATTCATTCATTCATTTATATTTGTAATTGGTCGCATGAATTATTCATTAATCCTCAACTTGTTGCTCGTCGACCAAAACGATTCAATGCTTTTTGTAGACAATAAACATGATATTTGAGAAGCCCGGTCATTGGAGTCATCGTCGAATGTTTTGCAATACACACGATCTTCGTCCAATTTCTTCTGCATACTCCCCCTCGAAGGATCCGGACACCTTGACGTGGTGTGGGGGCTTGCCTGACCCTGTGATCTCCAGAGCTATCGTCGGGAGCAATTCATTTGCTTCCAGGAGGGAGATTCATTAGAGATCAATAGAGGATTAATTGAAAGAATTCTGGATTGCCAAAACATTGAACTTACGATATTTCAGCCATTATCACACGAATTTTGAAATGTTGTAATATAAAAGGTTCCTTCCTTACGCATCCAACTAACATTCTGCGCACAAGGGCAATACAAAATCAACTTATACAAGGTAATTAGGTTGGATATTGGAGTTAGGTAGCGATGAAATCAGTTCATTCTCTTATTCACTTGTTCACTATGGTCCTTGAAAATTATTAAATATTATTGCCCTATTAGTTATATTGCGATGTTCAAGCTGGCATCTCCACATAACACTTCCCAACTTTTTGTTCAGCAACTTATTTTTACAGGCGTTAAATGACTTCGCTGTCGATGCATTATGAAACCCTGATATCCATTCATTTAAAAGTAATAGAATATTTATTTTGAAGGCGCCGCCCCAGCCAATTTAACCATATCGTAACATCGATTGTGCTATACCACTATACACTCTGAGGTATATGCCCGAGTCAAAAAGAAGACGTATACTAAGTTACGAATTCCATTCACGCAAACATTGATGTGATCTTCCCACCTAATATGTGTTTCAATTATCACTCCTGGATATTTCCCAGTGTTTTCCTTCTGTATTACATATAACTCACATTGTGTATTCAGTGGACAGTCATAGGTATATAATTTAGATGATTTATCGTCTGTAGGTTGTAATTTGAGGGTGATAGTAATAGGTAAATAGATGATCTTATTTATTGTACCAGGAGAAGATACGTCCATGTGATTGATCAGCTCCTTCATGTACTCACACATATCACCACACATGTAGCTCAGCTCATGTGGACCAATCAGAATTTCCCACAAGACTCACATCGAGGTTTCATGATCACGCAGTGGAGTCTTCTCAAAGGAATACAGATTCCGCGATTATAAATTCAACGAGTCTGAAAAAACATTTATCTGCCAGGTACTCTTGGTATCGCATCTCCCATCGCCTCATCCTCTCCTCGTCGGATTCTCTGGGTGGTTCCGTCTCGGGGAGAGGGACGGACCAGTGAAACGTCACGGATTTCCGTGCCCTGGTCCGGTCTCTCGCCCCCGTCCTCAAGATGCCTTCTTGCCTCCTGCTAGTATGGTACACCACCCATCCTCCAGCCATTAAGCCCGACTCCAGACTCCCGGGGGCAACTCTCACCAAGAAGGATGGACTGTTCAACGTTACCGTCCATCCTCCTGGGAGGTCCCAAAGAACTCCCCGGGGGACAACGGATTATACTCCCACGTTAATTCGCCCGTCTCTCACGGGAAAAAGAGGATTATCCTCTACGTTGTCTCGCCCGTCCTTCCCGGGAATAACGGATTATACTCTCAGTTGTCCCGCCTGTCTTTACCGGGGAATAACGGATTTTAATCCACGTTGTACCGCCCGTCTTTCCCGGGGAATAACGGATCATACTCAACTTCATTTCGCCCGTCTTTCCCGGAAAACAATGAATCATACTCCACGTTGTCCCGCCCGCTCAATGTTGTCGCGGCCGTCTTTCTCGCGGGACGACAAAAATAAGAACTTGATACAAATCGATCGATTCAATTGATCAATAATCTATTGGAGGATCACAAATTATGAGGCCCATATAATTACACAAAATTTAAATGGGAAATGACCTCGACTCTGATTTATACATTCAATTGTCCGTTACATCACAGTGCATGATAATAATAATTTGTACCGGGATATTGGACTCGTCAGAATACACTTGAGAAGATAATTAAGCAATAAATGGAATGATGTGTTTCAATACAGATCTTCCACATGGTGAAAAGAGCATGATTCAGAAATGTTTTTCTACTGACATACTTGAACTTGATGTTTTCTGTCAATGCCAATATCTCATCTGGTAAGTGTTTGAATAATTTCAGGCCTGAACATAGTGAGCATTTTTTGTACGCTACTCTGTTCTGTATTGAAATTGACAATTTGCCACCATTCTTTGTTTTATGCTCATGTATGTCAAGAGTTAATACGTACCAATATGTACCCTGAAGCACAATAAATGAATTTTATAACTCACCAAATATAGCTCCACGTCCGGAGTGCTTGATAAACTTGTCATCAAGCACGAAGGCAACCACGAGTGCAGAAGAGTATAAGCAAAAATATCTAGAGCTCTGCACACACTTCTCCGGACATGTGAAATACTACACGGACGGATCAAAACTGAACGGCAAAGTTGGCTGCGCATTCGTTTGCGAATCCGCCTCTCTCAGTATCAGATTAGGTTCGATAAGTAGCGTATATACAGCCGAGTTGTTTGCAATTGTCACCTCTCTACAGCACATTCAACAACGATCTGAGAAGAGCTTCCTGATCTGTTCTGATTCTCCGAGTGTACTCCAAGCCTTAACTCAGATCTTTCCAACTCACCATCCAGTCCAGGAAGTACAGACACTCCTGACCGACCTTGCCTCGCAGGTTGTCAGTGTAGTGTTCTGCCGGGTACCTGGACACGTGGGGATTGGTGGTAATGAGTCAGCGGACAGGGCTGCCAAAGAAGCGACGGAGAAAGAAGATATTGATAACCCGAGAGTGCCTTTCAATGATTTCAAGGCGTATTTCAAACTACTTTTCAAATCTCGTTTTCAAAAAGAATGGGACAGGGAGACCAACAACAAGCTGAGAGAAATAAATCCTACTGTTAGTGCTTGGGAATCTTCAATCCGAGGTTCACGGAGGGAGGAAGTGGTTCTCACTCGTCTGCGAGTGGGACACACACTTTTAACCCATTCCTATCTTTTCACCCCCGAAAAAATCGTTCCCAGATGTGAAATTTGTAACGAGATTTTAAATGTTAGACACATATTGCTCGAGTGTCGGAAATATACCGCTCTGCGGAGACAGATTCGTATGGAAGACACAATGTCGAAGATTTTAGGGAATAATTCAAAATCGATGGATACCATATTCAGCTTTCTAAGATTATCGAAGCTTTTGGATTTCATTTGACATGCTCGTGGATCTGCGTTAGACGATAAAGTCGTCTTATTACCAGTATCATTTTTCAAACTGCTCGAATTAGGACATTTCCATGTCCGTTCAAGATGACGTGGTTTGTACAATCATCTTTTACCAGTGTACTGCTTTTGACATTTGATACTTATTCTTGATGCCGATCTTTTGGGATAGACATCAGGAATATTTTAAATCAACCATATCCCAACATATATCTGTTATGGTTTGTCTTTCCTCCACTCCTATTTGAGGGGGAGTTTGAACTTAGAACAAGTAATAAAACGTTCTCATACTAGTCCCATGGGTGTGACCCTTTACAGCACACACATGTTCGGTTTTAACAAATTAGTTTATAACGTCTTTAGACACTTTATACATAGTTCAGTCTTAGTCTTAGTTTAATGTATTAAGGTGTTCTCATCAGAATTTCACTTCCACCTTTATATCACACTTTTCACCTTTTGTTGCAACTTATTTCGACAGGCGCTGAATGACCTCGCTGTCGATGCGCCTTGAAACTCTAATATTCATTCATTCAAATGTACCAATTATATAGACATCGGGAGTATTTTAAATCAAACCATATTCCACCATATATCTATTATGGTTTGTCGTTCCTCCACTCCTATTTGAGGGGGAGTTTGAACTGAGAACAAGTAATAAAACGTTCTCATCCTAGTCCCATGGGTGTGACCCTTTACAGCACACACATGTTCGGTTTTAACAAATTAGTGTATAACGTCTTTAGACACTGTAGACATAGTTTAGTCTTAGTCTTAGTTTAATGTATTTAGGTGTTCTCATCAATTTTTCACTTCCACCTTTATATCACACTTTTCACCTTTTGTTGCAACATATTTCGACAGGCGCTAAATGACCTCGCTGTCGATGCGCCTTAAAACTCTAATATTCATTCATTCATTCATTTATATTTGTAATTGGTCGCATGAATTATTCATTAATCCTCAACTTGTTGCTCGTCGACCAAAACGATTCAATGCTTTTTGTAGACAATAAACATGATATTTGAGAAGCCCGGTCATTGGAGTCATCGTCGAATGTTTTGCAATACACACGATCTTCGTCCAATTTCTTCTGCATACTCCCCCTCGAAGGATCCGGACACCTTGACGTGGTGTGGGGGCTTGCCTGACCCTGTGATCTCCAGAGCTATCGTCGGGAGCAATTCATTTGCTTCCAGGAGGGAGATTCATTAGAGATCAATAGAGGATTAATTGAAAGAATTCTGGATTGCCAAAACCTTGAACTTACGATATTTCAGCCATTATCACAAGAATTTCGAAATGTTATCATTCCAGAGGTCCCTTCCTTACGCATCCAACTGACATTCTACGCACAAGGGCAATACAAAATCAACTTATACAAGGTAATTAGGTTGGATATTGGAGTTAGGTAGCGATGAAATCAGTTCATTTTCTTATTCACTTGTTCACTATGGTCTTTGAAAATTATTAAATATTATTGCCCTATTAGTTATATGGCGATGTTCAAGCTGGCATCTTCACATAACACTTCCCAACTTTTTGTTCAGCAACTTATTTTGACAGGCGTTAATTGACTTCGCTGTCGATGCATTATGAAACCCTGATATCCATTCATTTAAAAGTAATAGAATATTCATTTTGAAGGCGCCGCCCCAGCCAATTTAACCATATCGCAACATCGATTGTGCTATACCACTATACACTCTGAGGTATATGCCCGAGTCAAAAGAAGACGTATACTAAGTTACGAATCCCATTCACGCAAACATTGATGTGATCTTCCCACCTAATATGTGTTTCAATTATTAATTCAGGATATTTCACAGTGTTTTCCTTCTGTATTACATATAACTCACATTGTGTATTCAGTGGACAGTCATAGGTATATAATTTAGATGATTTATCGTCTGTAGGTTGTAATTTGAGGGTGATAACAATAGGTGAATAGATGGTCTTATTTAATGTACCAGGAGAAGATACGTCCAAGTGATTGATCAGCTCCTTCATGTACTCACACATATCACCACACATGTAGCTCAGCTCATGTGGACCAATCAGAATTTCCCACAAGACTCACATCGAGGTTTCATGATCACGCAGTGGAGTCTTCTCAAAGGAATACAGATTCCGCGATTATAAATTCAACGAGTCTGAAAAAACATTTACCTGCCAGGTACTCTTGGTATCGCATCTCCCATCGCCTCATCCTCTCCTCGTCGGATTCTCTGAGTGGTTCCGGCTCGGGGAGAGGGACGGACCCGTGAAACGTCACGGATTTCCGTGCCCTGGTCCGGTCTCTCGCCCCCGTCCTCAAGATGCCTTCTTGCCTCCTGCTTGTATGGTACACCACCCATCCTCCAGCCATTAAGCCCGACTCCAGACTCCCGGGGGCAACTCTCACCAAGAAGGGTGGACTGTTCAACGTTACCGTCCATCCTCCTGGGAGGTCCCAAAGAACTCCCCGGGGGACAACGGATTATACTCCTGCGTTGTTTCGCCCGTCTCTCACGGGAAAAAGAGGATTATCCTGTACGTTGTCTCGCCCGTCTTTCCCGGAAATAACGGATTATACTCTCAGTTGTCCCGCCTGTCTTTACCGGGGAATAACGGATTTTAATCCACGTTGTCCCGCCCGTCTTTCCCGGGGAATAACGGATCATACTCAACTTCATTTCGCCCGTCTTTCCCGGGAAACAATGAATCATACTCCACGTTGTCCCGCCCGCTCAATGTTGTCGCGGCCGTCTTTCTCGCGGGACTACAAAAATGAGAACATGATACAAATCAATCAATTCAATTGATCAATAATCTATTGGAGGATCACAAATTATAAGGCCCATATAATTACACAAAATTTAAATGGGAAATGGGCTCGACTCTGATTTATACATTCAATTGTCCGTTACATCACAGTGCATGATAATAATAATTTGTTCCGGGATATTGGACTCGTCAGAATACACTTGAGAAGAGAATTAAGCAATAAATGGAATGATGTGTTTCAATACAAATCTTCCACATGGTGAAAAGAGCATGATTTAGAAATGTTTTTCTACTCACATACTTGAACTTGATGTTTTCTGTCAATGACAATATCTCCTCTGGTAAGTGTTTGTAATTTTTCAGGCCTGAACATAGTGAGCATCTTTTGTACGCTACTCTGTTCTGTATTGAAATTGACAATTTGCCACCATTTCTTGTTTTATGCTCATGTATGTCAAGAGTTGATACGTACCAATATGTACACTGAAGCACAATAAATGAATTTTATAACTCACCATGAATGTACCAATTATATTTGTAATTGGTCGCATGAATTTATCATTCATCCTCAACTTGTTGCTTGTCGACCAGAACGATTCGATTCTTTTTGTAGACAATAAACATGATATTTGAGAAGCCCGGTCATTGGAGTCATCGTCGAATGTTTTGCAATACACACGATCTTCGTCCAATTTCTTCTGCATACTCCCCCTCGAAGGATCCGGACACCTTGACGTGGTGTGGGGGCTTGCCTGACCCTGTGATCTTCAGCGCTATCGTCGGGAGCAATTCATTTGCTCCCAGCAGGTAGATCCATTAGAGATCAATAGAGGATTAATTGAAAGAATTCTGGATTGCCAAAACCTTGAACTTACGATATTTCAGCCATTATCACAAGAATTTCGAAATGTTATCATTCAGAAGGTTCCTTCCTTACGCATCCAACTGACATTCTACGCACAAGGGCAATACAAAATCAACTTATACAAGGTAATTAGGTTGGATATTGGATTTAGGTAGCGATGAAATCAGTTCATTCTCTTATTTACTTGTTCACTATGGTCCTTGCAAATTATTATATATTAGGGTCCTATTAGTTATATTGCGATGTTCAAGCTGGCATCTTCACATAACACTTCTCAACTTTTTCTTCAGCAACTTATTTTGACAGGCGTTAAATGACTTCGCTGTCGATGCATTATGAAACCCTGATATCCATTCATTTAAAAGTAATAGAATATCCATTTTGAAGGCGCCGCCCCAGCCAATTTAACCATATCGTAACATCGATTGTGCTATACCACTATACACTCTGAGGTATATGCCCGAGTCAAAAGAAGACGTATACTAAGTTACGAATTCCATTCACGCAAACATTGATGTGAACTTCCCACCTAATATGTGTTTCAATTATCACTCCAGGATATTTCCCAGTGTTTTCCTTCTGTATTACATATAACTCACATTGTGTATTCAGTGGACAGTCATAGGTATATAATTTAGATGATTTATCGTCTGTAGGTTGTAATTTGAGGGTGATAGTAATAGTTAAATAGATGATCTTATTTATTGTACCAGGAGAAGATACGTCCATGTGATTGATCAGCTCCTTCATGTACTCACACATATCACCACACATGTAGCTCAGCTCATGTGGACCAATCAGAATTTCCCACAAGACTCACATCGAGGTTTCATGATCACGCAGTGGAGTCTTCTCAAAGGAATACAGATTCCGCGATTATAAATTCAACGAGTCTGAAAAAACATTTACCTGCCAGGTACTCTTGATACCACATCTCCCACCGCCTCATCCTCTCCTCGTCGGATAATCTCGGTGGTTCCGGCTCGGGGAGAGGGACGGACTTGTGAAACGTCACGGATTTCCGTGCCCTGGTTCGGTCCCTCGCCCCCGTCCTCAAGATTCCATCTTGACTCCTTGTATGGTACACCACCCATCCTCCAGCCATTAAGCCCGACTCCAGACTCCCGGGGGCAACTCTCACCAAGAAGGATGGACTGTTCAACGTTACCGTCCATCCTCCTGGGAGGTCCCAAAGAACTCCCCGGGGGTCAACGGATTATACTCCTGCGTTGTTTGGCCCGTCTCTCACGGGAAAAAGAGGATTATCCTCTACGTTGTCTCGCCCGTCTTTCCCGGAAATAACGGATTATACTCTCAGTTGTCCCGCCTGTCTTTACCGAGGAATAACGGATTTTGATCCACTTTGTCCCGCCCGTCTTTCCCGGGGAATAACGGATCATACTCAACTTCATTACGCCCGTCTTTCCCGGGAAACAATGAATCATACTCCACGTTGTCCCGCCCGCTCAATGTTGTCGCGGCCGTCTTTCTCGCGGGACTACAAAAATGAGAACATGATACAAATCAATCAATGCAATTGATCAATAATCTATCGGAGGATCACAAATTATGAGGCCCATATAATTACACAAAATTTAAATGGGAAATGGGCTCGACTCTGATTCATACATTCAATTGTCCGTTACATCACAGTACATGATAATAATTTGGACCGGTATATTGGAATCGTCAGAATACACTTGAGAAGAGAATTGAGCAATAAATGGAATGATGTGTTTCAATACAAATCTTCCACATGGTGAAAAGAGCATGATTTAGAAATGTCTTTCTACTGACATACTTGAACTTGATGTTTTCTGTCAATGACAATATCTCCTCTGGTAAGTGTCTGAATAATTTCAGGCCTGAACATAGTGAGCATTATTTAACGCTACTCTGTTCTGTATTGAAATTGACAATTTGCCACCATTCTTTGTTTTATGCTCATGTGTGTCAAGAGTTAATACGTACCAATATGTACACTGAAGCACAATAAATGAATTCTATAACTCACCATGAATGTACCAATTATGTTTGTAATTGGTCGCATGAATTTATCATTCATCCTCAACTTGTTGCTTGTCGACCGAAACGATTCGATTCTTTTTGTAGACAATAAACATAATATTTGAGAAGCCCGGTCATTGGAGTCATCGTCGAATGTTTTGCAATACACACGATCCTCGTCCAATTTCATCTGCATACTCCCCCTCGAGGGATCCGGACACCTTGACGTGGTGTGGGGTCTTGCGTGACCCTGTGATCTCCAGAGCTATCGTCGGGAGCAATTCATTTGCTCCCAGCAGGGAGATTCATCAGAGATCAATAGAGGATTAATTGAAAGAATTCTGGATTGCCAAAACATTGAACTTACGATATTTCAGCCATTATCACAAGAATTTCGAAATGTTATCATCCCAGAGGTTCCTTCCTTACGCATCCAACTAACATTCTGCGCACAAGGGCAATACAAAATCAACTTATACAAGGTAATTAGGTTGGATATTGGATTTAGGTAGCGATGAAATCAGTTCATTCTCTTATTTACTTGTTCACTATGGTCCTTGCAAATTATTATATATTAGGGTCCTATTAGTTATATTGCGATGTTCAAGCTGGCATCTTCACATAACACTTCTCAACTTTTTCTTCAGCAACTTATTTTGACAGGCGTTAAATGACTTCGCTGTCGATGCATTATGAAACCCTGATATCCATTCATTTAAAAGTAATAGAATATTCATTTTGAAGGCGCCGCCCCAGCCAATTTAACCATATCGTAACATCGATTGTGCTATACCACCATACACTCTGAGGTATATGCCCGAGTCAAAAGAAGACGTATACTAAGTTACGAATTCCATTCACGCAAACATTGATGTGATCTTCCCACCTAATATGTGTTTCAATTATCACTCCAGGATATTTCCCAGTGTTTTCCTTCTGTATTACATATAACTCACATTGTGTATTCAGTGGACAGTCGTAGGTGTATAATTTAGATGATTTATCGTCTGTAGGTTGTAATTTGAGGGTGATAGTAATAGGTAAATAGATGATCTTATTTATTGTACCAGTATAAGATACGTCCATGTGATTGATCAGCTCCTTCATGTACTCACACATATCACCACCTATGTAGCTCAGCTCATGTGGACCAATCAGAATTTCCCACAAGACTCACATCGAGGTTTCATGATCACGCAGTTGAGTCTTCTCAAAGGAATACAGATTCCGCGATTATAAATTCAACGAGTCTGAAAAAACATTTACCTGCCAGGTACTCTTGATACCACATCTCCCACCGCCTCATCCTCTCCTCGTCGGATAATCTCGGTGGTTCCGGCTCGGGGAGAGGGACGGACTTGTGAAACGTCACGGATTTCCGTGCCCTGGTTCGGTCCCTCGCCCCCGTCCTCAAGATTCCATCTTGACTCCTGCTTGTATGGTACACCACCCATCCTCCAGCCATTAAGCCCGACTCCAGACTCCCGGGGGCAACTCTCACCAAGAAGGATGGACTGTTCAACGTTACCGTCCATCCTCCTGGGAGGTCCCAAAGAACTCCCCGGGGGACAACGGATTATACTCCTGCGTTGTTTCGCCCGTCTCTCACGGGAAAAAGAGGATTATCCTCTACGTTGTCTCGCCCGTCTTTCCCGGAAATAACGGATTATACTCTCAGTTGTCCCGCCTGTCTTTACCGGGGAATAACGGATTTTAATCCACGTTGTCCCGCCCGTCTTTCTCGGGGAATAATGGATCATACTCAACTTCATTTCGCCCGTCTTTCCCGGGAAACAATGAATCATACTCCACGTTGTCCCGCCCGCTCAATGTTGTCGCGGCCGTCTTTCTCGCGGGACTACAAAAATGAGAACATGATACAAATCAATCAATTCAATTGATCAATAATCTATTGGAGGATCACAAATTATAAGGCCCATATAATTACACAAAATTTAAATGGGAAATGGGCTCGACTCTGATTCATACATTCAATTGTCCGTTACATCACAGTACATGATAATAATCTGGACCGGTATATTGGACTCGTCAGAATACACTTGAGAAGAGAATTGAGCAATAAATGGAATGATGTGTTTCAATACAAATCTTCCACATGGTAAAAAGAGCATGATTTAGAAATGTTTTTCTACTCACATATTTGAACTTGATGTTTTCTGTCAATGACAATATCTCCTCTGGTAAGTGTTTGAATAATTTCAGGCCTGAACATGGTGAGCATTTTTTGTACGCTACTCTGTTCTGTATTGAAATTGACAATTTGCCACCATTCTTTGTTTTATGCTCATGTATGTCAAGAGTTAATACGTACCAATATGTACCCTGAAGCACAATAAATGAATTTTATAACTCACCAAATATAGCTCCACGTCCGGTGTGCTTGATAAACTTGTCATCAAGCACGAAGGCAACCACGAGTGCAGAAGAGTATAAGCAAAAATATCTAGAGCTCTGCACACACTTCTCCGGACATGTGAAATACTACACGGACGGATCAAAACTGAACGGCAAAGTTGGCTGCGCATTCGTTTGCGAATCCGCCTCTCTCAGTATCAGATTAGGTTCGATAAGTAGCGTATATACAGCCGAGTTGTTTGCAATTTTCACCTCTCTACAGCACATTCAACAACGATCTGAGAAGAGCTTCCTGATCTGTTCTGATTCTTTGAGTGTACTCCAAGCCTCAACTCAAATCTTTCCAACTCACCATCTAGTCCAGGAAGTACAGACACTCCTGACCGACCTTGCCTCGCAGGATGTCAGTGTAGTGTTCTGCCGGGTACCTGGACACGTGGGGATTGGTGGTAATGAGTCAGCGGACAGGGCTGCCAAAGAAGCGACGGAGAAAGAAGATATTGATAACCCGAGAGTGCCTTTCAATGATTTCAAGGCGTATTTCAAACTACTTTTCAAATCTCGTTTTCAAAAAGAATGGGACAGGGAGACCAACAACAAGCTGAAAGAAATAAAGCCTACTGTTAGTGCTTGGGAATCTTCAATCCGAGGTTCACGGAGGGAGGAAGTGGTTCTCACTCGTCTGCGAGTGGGACACACACTTTTAACCCATTCCTATCTTTTCACCCCCGAAAAAATCGTTCCCAGATGTGAAATTTGTAACGAGATTTTAACTGTTAGACACATATTGCTCGAGTGTCGGAAATATACCGCTCTGCGGAGACAGATTCGTATGGAAGACACAATGTCGAAGATTTTAGGGAATAATTCAAAATCGATGGATACCATATTCAGCTTTCTAAGATTATCGAAGCTTTTGGATTTCATTTGACATGCTCGTGGATCTGCGTTAGACGATAAAGTCGTCATATTACCAGTATCATTTTTCAAACTGCCCGAATTAGGACATTTCCATGTCCGTTCAAGATGACGTGGTTTGTGCAATCATCTTTTACCAGTGTACTGCTTTTGACATTTGATACTTATTCTTGATGCCGATCTTTTGGGATAGACATCAGGAATATTTTAAATCAACCATATCCCAACATATATCTGTTATGGTTTGTCTTTCCTCCACTCCTATTTGAGGGGGAGTTTGAACTGAGAACAAGTAATAAAACGTTCTCATACTAGTCCCATGGGTGTGACCCTTTACAGCACACACATGTTCGGTTTTAACAAATTAGTTTATAACGTCTTTAGACACTTTATACATAGTTCAGTCTTAGTCTTAGTTTAATGTATTAAGGTGTTCTCATCAAAATTTCACTTCCACCTTTATATCACACTTTTCACCTTTTGTTGCAACTTATTTCGACAGGCGCTGAATGACCTCGCTGTCGATGCGCCTTAAAACTAATATTCATTCATTCAAATGTACCAATTATATAGACATCAGGAGTATTTTAAATCGAACCATATTCCACCATATATCTATTATGGTTTGTCGTTCCTCCACTCCTATTTGAGGGGGAGTTTGAACTGAGAACAAGTAATAAAACGTTCTCATCCTAGTCCCATGGGTGTGACCCTCTACAGCACACACATGTTCGGTTTTAACAAATTAGTGTATAACGTCTTTAGACACTGTAGACATAGTTCAGTCTTAGTCTTAGTTCAATGTATTTAGGTGTTCTCATCAATTTTTCACTTCCACCTTTATATCACACTTTTCACCTTTTGTTGCAACATATTTCGACAGGCGCTAAATGACCTCGCTGTCGATGCGCCTCAAAACTCTAATATTCATTCATTCATTCATTTATATTTGTAATTGGTCGCATGAATTATTCATTAATCCTCAACTTGTTGCTCGTCGACCAAAACGATTCAATGCTTTTTGTAGACAATAAACATGATATTTGAGAAGCCCGGTCATTGGAGTCATCGTCGAATGTTTTGCAATACACACGATCTTCGTCCAATTTCTTCTGCATACTCCCCCTCGAAGGATCCGGACACCTTGACGTGGTGTGGGGGCTTGCCTGACCCTGTGATCTCCAGAGCTATCGTCGGGAGCAATTCATTTGCTTCCAGGAGGGAGATTCATTAGAGATCAATAGAGGATTAATTGAAAGAATTCTGGATTGCCAAAACATTGAACTTACGATATTTCAGCCATTATCACACGAATTTTGAAATGTTGTAATATAAAAGGTTCCTTCCTTACGCATCCAACTAACATTCTGCGCACAAGGGCAATACAAAATCAACTTATACAAGGTAATTAGGTTGGATATTGGATTTAGGTAGCGATGAAATCAGTTCATTCTCTTATTTACTTGTTCACTATGGTCCTTGCAAATTATTATATATTAGGGTCCTATTAGTTATATTGCGATGTTCAAGCTGGCATCTTCACATAACACTTCTCAACTTTTTCTTCAGCAACTTATTTTGACAGGCGTTAAATGACTTCGCTGTCGATGCATTATGAAACCCTGATATCCATTCATTTAAAAGTAATAGAATATTCATTTTGAAGGCGCCGCCCCAGCCAATTTAACCATATCGTAACATCGATTGTGCTATACCACCATACACTCTGAGGTATATGCCCGAGTCAAAAGAAGACGTATACTAAGTTACGAATTCCATTCACGCAAACATTGATGTGATCTTCCCACCTAATATGTGTTTCAATTATCACTCCAGGATATTTCCCAGTGTTTTCCTTCTGTATTACATATAACTCACATTGTGTATTCAGTGGACAGTCGTAAGTGTATAATTTAGATGATTTATCGTCTGTAGGTTGTAATTTGAGGGTGATAGTAATAGGTAAATAGATGATCTTATTTATTGTACCAGTAGAAGATACGTCCATGTGATTGATCAGCTCCTTCATGTACTCACACATATCACCACCTATGTAGCTCAGCTCATGTGGACCAATCAGAATTTCCCACAAGACTCACATCGAGGTTTCATGATCACGCAGTTGAGTCTTCTCAAAGGAATACAGATTCCGCGATTATAAATTCAACGAGTCTGAAAAAACATTTACCTGCCAGGTACTCTTGATACCACATCTCCCACCGCCTCATCCTCTCCTCGTCGGATAATCTCGGTGGTTCCGGCTCGGGGAGAGGGACGGACTTGTGAAACGTCACGGATTTCCGTGCCCTGGTTCGGTCCCTCGCCCCCGTCCTCAAGATTCCATCTTGACTCCTGCTTGTATGGTACACCACCCATCCTCCAGCCATTAAGCCCGACTCCAGACTCCCGGGGGCAACTCTCACCAAGAAGGATGGACTGTTCAACGTTACCGTCCATCCTCCTGGGAGGTCCCAAAGAACTCCCCGGGGGACAACGGATTATACTCCTGCGTTGTTTCGCCCGTCTCTCACGGGAAAAAGAGGATTATCCTCTACGTTGTCTCGCCCGTCTTTCCCGGAAATAACGGATTATACTCTCAGTTGTCCCGCCTGTCTTTACCGGGGAATAACGGATTTTAATCCACGTTGTCCCGCCCGTCTTTCTCGGGGAATAATGGATCATACTCAACTTCATTTCGCCCGTCTTTCCCGGGAAACAATGAATCATACTCCACGTTGTCCCGCCCGCTCAATGTTGTCGCGGCCGTCTTTCTCGCGGGACTACAAAAATGAGAACATGATACAAATCAATCAATTCAATTGATCAATAATCTATTGGAGGATCACAAATTATAAGGCCCATATAATTACACAAAATTTAAATGGGAAATGGGCTCGACTCTGATTCATACATTCAATTGTCCGTTACATCACAGTACATGATAATAATCTGGACCGGTATATTGGACTCGTCAGAATACACTTGAGAAGAGAATTGAGCAATAAATGGAATGATGTGTTTCAATACAAATCTTCCACATGGTAAAAAGAGCATGATTTAGAAATGTTTTTCTACTCACATATTTGAACTTGATGTTTTCTGTCAATGACAATATCTCCTCTGGTAAGTGTTTGAATAATTTCAGGCCTGAACATGGTGAGCATTATTTAACGCTACTCTGTTCTGTATTGAAATTGACAATTTGCCACCATTCTTTGTTTTATGCTCATGTATGTCAAGAGTTAATACGTACCAATATGTACCCTGAAGCACAATAAATGAATTTTATAACTCACCAAATATAGCTCCACGTCCGGTGTGCTTGATAAACTTGTCATCAAGCACGAAGGCAACCACGAGTGCAGAAGAGTATAAGCAAAAATATCTAGAGCTCTGCACACACTTCTCCGGACATGTGAAATACTACACGGACGGATCAAAACTGAACGGCAAAGTTGGCTGCGCATTCGTTTGCGAATCCGCCTCTCTCAGTATCAGATTAGGTTCGATAAGTAGCGTATATACAGCCGAGTTGTTTGCAATTTTCACCTCTCTACAGCACATTCAACAACGATCTGAGAAGAGCTTCCTGATCTGTTCTGATTCTTTGAGTGTACTCCAAGCCTCAACTCAAATCTTTCCAACTCACCATCTAGTCCAGGAAGTACAGACACTCCTGACCGACCTTGCCTCGCAGGATGTCAGTGTAGTGTTCTGCCGGGTACCTGGACACGTGGGGATTGGTGGTAATGAGTCAGCGGACAGGGCTGCCAAAGAAGCGACGGAGAAAGAAGATATTGATAACCCGAGAGTGCCTTTCAATGATTTCAAGGCGTATTTCAAACTACTTTTCAAATCTCGTTTTCAAAAAGAATGGGACAGGGAGACCAACAACAAGCTGAAAGAAATAAAGCCTACTGTTAGTGCTTGGGAATCTTCAATCCGAGGTTCACGGAGGGAGGAAGTGGTTCTCACTCGTCTGCGAGTGGGACACACACTTTTAACCCATTCCTATCTTTTCACCCCCGAAAAAATCGTTCCCAGATGTGAAATTTGTAACGAGATTTTAACTGTTAGACACATATTGCTCGAGTGTCGGAAATATACCGCTCTGCGGAGACAGATTCGTATGGAAGACACAATGTCGAAGATTTTAGGGAATAATTCAAAATCGATGGATACCATATTCAGCTTTCTAAGATTATCGAAGCTTTTGGATTTCATTTGACATGCTCGTGGATCTGCGTTAGACGATAAAGTCGTCATATTACCAGTATCATTTTTCAAACTGCCCGAATTAGGACATTTCCATGTCCGTTCAAGATGACGTGGTTTGTGCAATCATCTTTTACCAGTGTACTGCTTTTGACATTTGATACTTATTCTTGATGCCGATCTTTTGGGATAGACATCAGGAATATTTTAAATCAACCATATCCCAACATATATCTGTTATGGTTTGTCTTTCCTCCACTCCTATTTGAGGGGGAGTTTGAACTGAGAACAAGTAATAAAACGTTCTCATACTAGTCCCATGGGTGTGACCCTTTACAGCACACACATGTTCGGTTTTAACAAATTAGTTTATAACGTCTTTAGACACTTTATACATAGTTCAGTCTTAGTCTTAGTTTAATGTATTAAGGTGTTCTCATCAAAATTTCACTTCCACCTTTATATCACACTTTTCACCTTTTGTTGCAACTTATTTCGACAGGCGCTGAATGACCTCGCTGTCGATGCGCCTTAAAACTAATATTCATTCATTCAAATGTACCAATTATATAGACATCAGGAGTATTTTAAATCGAACCATATTCCACCATATATCTATTATGGTTTGTCGTTCCTCCACTCCTATTTGAGGGGGAGTTTGAACTGAGAACAAGTAATAAAACGTTCTCATCCTAGTCCCATGGGTGTGACCCTCTACAGCACACACATGTTCGGTTTTAACAAATTAGTGTATAACGTCTTTAGACACTGTAGACATAGTTCAGTCTTAGTCTTAGTTCAATGTATTTAGGTGTTCTCATCAATTTTTCACTTCCACCTTTATATCACACTTTTCACCTTTTGTTGCAACATATTTCGACAGGCGCTAAATGACCTCGCTGTCGATGCGCCTTAAAACTCTAATATTCATTCATTCATTCATTTATATTTGTAATTGGTCGCATGAATTATTCATTAATCCTCAACTTGTTGCTCGTCGACCAAAACGATTCAATGCTTTTTGTAGACAATAAACATGATATTTGAGAAGCCCGGTCATTGGAGTCATCGTCGAATGTTTTGCAATACACACGATCTTCGTCCAATTTCTTCTGCATACTCCCCCTCGAAGGATCCGGACACCTTGACGTGGTGTGGGGGCTTGCCTGACCCTGTGATCTCCAGAGCTATCGTCGGGAGCAATTCATTTGCTTCCAGGAGGGAGATTCATTAGAGATCAATAGAGGATTAATTGAAAGAATTCTGGATTGCCAAAACATTGAACTTACGATATTTCAGCCATTATCACACGAATTTTGAAATGTTGTAATATAAAAGGTTCCTTCCTTACGCATCCAACTAACATTCTGCGCACAAGGGCAATACAAAATCAACTTATACAAGGTAATTAGGTTGGATATTGGAGTTAGGTAGCGATGAAATCAGTTCATTCTCTTATTCACTTGTTCACTATGGTCCTTGAAAATTATTAAATATTATTGCCCTATTAGTTATATTGCGATGTTCAAGCTGGCATCTTCACATAACACTTCCCAACTTTTTGTTCAGCAACTTATTTTTACAGGCGTTAAATGACTTCGCTGTCGATGCATTATGAAACCCTGATATCCATTCATTTAAAAGTAATAGAATATTTATTTTGAAGGCGCCGCCCCAGCCAATTTAACCATATCGTAACATCGATTGTGCTATACCACTATACACTCTGAGGTATATGCCCGAGTCAAAAAGAAGACGTATACTAAGTTACGAATTCCATTCACGCAAACATTGATGTGATCTTCCCACCTAATATGTGTTTCAAGTATCACTCCTGGATATTTCCCAGTGTTTTCCTTCTGTATTACATATAACTCACATTGTGTATTCAGTGGACAGTCATAGGTATATAATTTAGATGATTTATCGTCTGTAGGTTGTAATTTGAGGGTGATAGTAATAGGTAAATAGATGATCTTATTTATTGTACCAGTAGAAGATACGTCCATGTGATTGATCAGCTCCTTCATGTACTCACACATATCACCACCTATGTAGCTCAGCTCATGTGGACCAATCAGAATTTCCCACAAGACTCACATCGAGGTTTCATGATCACGCAGTTGAGTCTTCTCAAAGGAATACAGATTCCGCGATTATAAATTCAACGAGTCTGAAAAAACATTTACCTGCCAGGTACTCTTGATACCACATCTCCCACCGCCTCATCCTCTCCTCGTCGGATAATCTCGGTGGTTCTGGCTCGGGGAGAGGGACGGACTTGTGAAACGTCACGGATTTCCGTGCCCTGGTTCGGTCCCTCGCCCCCGTCCTCAAGATTCCATCTTGACTCCTGCTTGTATGGTACACCACCCATCCTCCAGCCATTAAGCCCGACTCCAGACTCCCGGGGGCAACTCTCACCAAGAAGGATGGACTGTTCAACGTTACCGTCCATCCTCCTGGGAGGTCCCAAAGAACTCCCCGGGGGACAACGGATTATACTCCTGCGTTGTTTCGCCCGTCTCTCACGGGAAAAAGAGGATTATCCTCTACGTTGTCTCGCCCGTCTTTCCCGGAAATAACGGATTATACTCTCAGTTGTCCCGCCTGTCTTTACCGGGGAATAACGGATTTTAATCCACGTTGTCCCGCCCGTCTTTCTCGGGGAATAACGGATCATACTCAACTTCATTTCACCCGTCTTTCCCGGGAAACAATGAATCATACTCCACGTTGTCCCGCCCGCTCAATGTTGTCGCGGCCGTCTTTCTCGCGGGACTACAAAAATGAGAACATGATACAAATCAATCAATTCAATTGATCAATAATCTATTGGAGGATCACAAATTATAAGGCCCATATAATTACACAAAATTTAAATGGGAAATGGGCTCGACTCTGATTCATACATTCAATTGTCCGTTACATCACAGTACATGATAATAATCTGGACCGGTATATTGGACTCGTCAGAATACACTTGAGAAGAGAATTGAGCAATAAATGGAATGATGTGTTTCAATACAAATCTTCCACATGGTAAAAAGAGCATGATTTAGAAATGTTTTTCTACTCACATATTTGAACTTGATGTTTTCTGTCAATGACAATATCTCCTCTGGTAAGTGTTTGAATAATTTCAGGCCTGAACATGGTGAGCATTTTTTGTACGCTACTCTGTTCTGTATTGAAATTGACAATTTGCCACCATTCTTTGTTTTATGCTCATGTATGTCAAGAGTTAATACGTACCAATATGTACCCTGAAGCACAATAAATGAATTTTATAACTCACCAAATATAGCTCCACGTCCGGAGTGCTTGATAAACTTGTCATCAAGCACGAAGGCAACCACGAGTGCAGAAGAGTATAAGCAAAAATATCTAGAGCTCTGCACACACTTCTCCGGACATGTGAAATACTACACGGACGGATCAAAACTGAACGGCAAAGTTGGCTGCGCATTCGTTTGCGAATCCGCCTCTCTCAGTATCAGATTAGGTTCGATAAGTAGCGTATATACAGCCGAGTTGTTTGCAATTTTCACCTCTCTACAGCACATTCAACAACGATCTGAGAAGAGCTTCCTGATCTGTTCTGATTCTTTGAGTGTACTCCAAGCCTCAACTCAAATCTTTCCAACTCACCATCTAGTCCAGGAAGTACAGACACTCCTGACCGACCTTGCCTCGCAGGATGTCAGTGTAGTGTTCTGCCGGGTACCTGGACACGTGGGGATTGGTGGTAATGAGTCAGCGGACAGGGCTGCCAAAGAAGCGACGGAGAAAGAAGATATTGATAACCCGAGAGTGCCTTTCAATGATTTCAAGGCGTATTTCAAACTACTTTTCAAATCTCGTTTTCAAAAAGAATGGGACAGGGAGACCAACAACAAGCTGAAAGAAATAAAGCCTACTGTTAGTGCTTGGGAATCTTCAATCCGAGGTTCACGGAGGGAGGAAGTGGTTCTCACTCGTCTGCGAGTGGGACACACACTTTTAACCCATTCCTATCTTTTCACCTCCGAAAAAATCGTTCCCAGATGTGAAATTTGTAACGAGATTTTAACTGTTAGACACATATTGCTCGAGTGTCGGAAATATACCGCTCTGCGGAGACAGATTCGTATGGAAGACACAATGTCGAAGATTTTAGGGAATAATTCAAAATCGATGGATACCATATTCAGCTTTCTAAGATTATCGAAGCTTTTGGATTTCATTTGACATGCTCGTGGATCTGCGTTAGACGATAAAGTCGTCATATTACCAGTATCATTTTTCAAACTGCCCGAATTAGGACATTTCCATGTCCGTTCAAGATGACGTGGTTTGTGCAATCATCTTTTACCAGTGTACTGCTTTTGACATTTGATACTTATTCTTGATGCCGATCTTTTGGGATAGACATCAGGAATATTTTAAATCAACCATATCCCAACATATATCTGTTATGGTTTGTCTTTCCTCCACTCCTATTTGAGGGGGAGTTTGAACTGAGAACAAGTAATAAAACGTTCTCATACTAGTCCCATGGGTGTGACCCTTTACAGCACACACATGTTCGGTTTTAACAAATTAGTTTATAACGTCTTTAGACACTTTATACATAGTTCAGTCTTAGTCTTAGTTTAATGTATTAAGGTGTTCTCATCAAAATTTCACTTCCACCTTTATATCACACTTTTCACCTTTTGTTGCAACTTATTTCGACAGGCGCTGAATGACCTCGCTGTCGATGCGCCTTAAAACTAATATTCATTCATTCAAATGTACCAATTATATAGACATCAGGAGTATTTTAAATCGAACCATATTCCACCATATATCTATTATGGTTTGTCGTTCCTCCACTCCTATTTGAGGGGGAGTTTGAACTGAGAACAAGTAATAAAACGTTCTCATCCTAGTCCCATGGGTGTGACCCTTTACAGCACACACATGTTCGGTTTTAACAAATTAGTGTATAACGTCTTTAGACACTGTAGACATAGTTCAGTCTTAGTCTTAGTTCAATGTATTTAGGTGTTCTCATCAATTTTTCACTTCCACCTTTATATCACACTTTTCACCTTTTGTTGCAACATATTTCGACAGGCGCTAAATGACCTCGCTGTCGATGCGCCTTAAAACTCTAATATTCATTCATTCATTCATTTATATTTGTAATTGGTCGCATGAATTATTCATTAATCCTCAACTTGTTGCTCGTCGACCAAAACGATTCAATGCTTTTTGTAGACAATAAACATGATATTTGAGAAGCCCGGTCATTGGAGTCATCGTCGAATGTTTTGCAATACACACGATCTTCGTCCAATTTCTTCTGCATACTCCCCCTCGAAGGATCCGGACACCTTGACGTGGTGTGGGGGCTTGCCTGACCCTGTGATCTCCAGAGCTATCGTCGGGAGCAATTCATTTGCTTCCAGGAGGGAGATTCATTAGAGATCAATAGAGGATTAATTGAAAGAATTCTGGATTGCCAAAACATTGAACTTACGATATTTCAGCCATTATCACACGAATTTTGAAATGTTGTAATATAAAAGGTTCCTTCCTTACGCATCCAACTAACATTCTGCGCACAAGGGCAATACAAAATCAACTTATACAAGGTAATTAGGTTGGATATTGGAGTTAGGTAGCGATGAAATCAGTTCATTCTCTTATTCACTTGTTCACTATGGTCCTTGAAAATTATTAAATATTATTGCCCTATTAGTTATATTGCGATGTTCAAGCTGGCATCTTCACATAACACTTCCCAACTTTTTGTTCAGCAACTTATTTTTACAGGCGTTAAATGACTTCGCTGTCGATGCATTATGAAACCCTGATATCCATTCATTTAAAAGTAATAGAATATTTATTTTGAAGGCGCCGCCCCAGCCAATTTAACCATATCGTAACATCGATTGTGCTATACCACTATACACTCTGAGGTATATGCCCGAGTCAAAAAGAAGACGTATACTAAGTTACGAATTCCATTCACGCAAACATTGATGTGATCTTCCCACCTAATATGTGTTTCAATTATCACTCCTGGATATTTCCCAGTGTTTTCCTTCTGTATTACATATAACTCACATTGTGTATTCAGTGGACAGTCATAGGTATATAATTTAGATGATTTATCGTCTGTAGGTTGTAATTTGAGGGTGATAGTAATAGGTAAATAGATGATCTTATTTATTGTACCAGGAGAAGATACGTCCATGTGATTGATCAGCTCCTTCATGTACTCACACATATCACCACACATGTAGCTCAGCTCACGTGGACCAATCAGAATTTCCCACAAGACTCACATCGAGGTTTCATGATCACGCAGTGGAGTCTTCTCAAAGGAATACAGATTCCGCGATTATAAATTCAACGAGTCTGAAAAAACATTTATCTGCCAGGTACTCTTGGTATCGCATCTCCCATCGCCTCATCCTCTCCTCGTCGGATTCTCTGGGTGGTTCCGTCTCGGGGAGAGGGACGGACCAGTGAAACGTCACGGATTTCCGTGCCCTGGTCCGGTCTCTCGCCCCCGTCCTCAAGATGCCTTCTTGCCTCCTGCTAGTATGGTACACCACCCATCCTCCAGCCATTAAGCCCGACTCCAGACTCCCGGGGGCAACTCTCACCAAGAAGGATGGACTGTTCAACGTTACCGTCCATCCTCCTGGGAGGTCCCAAAGAACTCCCCGGGGGACAACGGATTATACTCCCACGTTGTTTCGCCCGTCTCTCACGGGAAAAAGAGGATTATCCTCTACGTTGTCTCGCCCGTCCTTCCCGGGAATAACGGATTATACTCTCAGTTGTCCCGCCTGTCTTTACCGGGGAATAACGGATTTTAATCCACGTTGTACCGCCCGTCTTTCCCGGGGAATAACGGATCATACTCAACTTCATTTCGCCCGTCTTTCCCGGGAAACAATGAATCATACTCCACGTTGTCCCGCCCGCTCAATGTTGTCGCGGCCGTCTTTCTCGCGGGACGACAAAAATAAGAACTTGATACAAATCGATCGATTCAATTGATCAATAATCTATTGGAGGATCACAAATTATGAGGCCCATATAATTACACAAAATTTAAATGGGAAATGACCTCGACTCTGATTTATACATTCAATTGTCCGTTACATCACAGTGCATGATAATAATAATTTGTACCGGGATATTGGACTCGTCAGAATACACTTGAGAAGATAATTAAGCAATAAATGGAATGATGTGTTTCAATACAGATCTTCCACATGGTGAAAAGAGCATGATTTAGAAATGTTTTTCTACTGACATACTTGAACTTGATGTTTTCTGTCAATGACAATATCTCATCTGGTAAGTGTTTGAATAATTTCAGGCCTGAACATAGTGAGCATTTTTTGTACGCTACTCTGTTCTGTATTGAAATTGACAATTTGCCACCATTCTTTGTTTTATGCTCATGTATGTCAAGAGTTAATACGTACCAATATGTACCCTGAAGCACAATAAATGAATTTTATAACTCACCAAATATAGCTCCACGTCCGGAGTGCTTGATAAACTTGTCATCAAGCACGAAGGCAACCACGAGTGCAGAAGAGT
Organism: Brachyptera risi; assembly: GCA_964007535.1. Classification (NCBI taxonomy): domain Eukaryota; kingdom Metazoa; phylum Arthropoda; class Insecta; order Plecoptera; family Taeniopterygidae; genus Brachyptera; species Brachyptera risi. The sequence continues at coordinate 5,048,550 of OZ023335.1, forward strand.
ATAAGCAAAAATATCTAGAGCTCTGCACACACTTCTCCGGACATGTGAAATACTACACGGACGGATCAAAACTGAACGGCAAAGTTGGCTGCGCATTCGTTTGCGAATCCGCCTCTCTCAGTATCAGATTAGGTTCGATAAGTAGCGTATATACAGCCGAGTTGTTTGCAATTGTCACCTCTCTACAGCACATTCAACAACGATCTGAGAAGAGCTTCCTGATCTGTTCTGATTCTTTGAGTGTACTCCAAGCCTTAACTCAAATCTTTCCAACTCACCATCTAGTCCAGGAAGTACAGACACTCCTGACCGACCTTGCCTCGCAGGTTGTCAGTGTAGTGTTCTGCCGGGTACCTGGACACGTGGGGATTGGTGGTAATGAGTCAGCGGACAGGGCTGCCAAAGAAGCGACGGAGAGAGAAGATATTGATAACCCGAGAGTGCCTTTCAATGATTTCAAGGCGTATTTCAAACTACTTTTCAAATCTCGTTTTCAAAAAGAATGGGACAGGGAGACCAACAACAAGCTGAGAGAAATAAATCCTACTGTTAGTGCTTGGGAATCTTCAATCCGAGGTTCACGGAGGGAGGAAGTGGTTCTCACTCGTCTGCGAGTGGGACACACACTTTTAACCCATTCCTATCTTTTCACCCCCGAAAAAATCGTTCCCAGATGTGAAATTTGTAACGAGATTTTAAATGTTAGACACATATTGCTCGAGTGTCGGAAATATATCGCTCTGCGGAGACAGATTCGTATGGAAGACACAATGTCGAAGATTTTAGGGAATAATTCAAAATCGATGGATACCATATTCAGCTTTCTAAGATTATCGAAGCTTTTGGATTTCATTTGACATGCTCGTGGATCTGCGTTAGACGATAAAGTCGTCTTATTAGCAGTATCATTTTTCAAACTGCTCGAATTAGGACATTTCCATGTCCGTTCAAGATGACGTGGTTTGTACAATCATCTTTTACCAGTGTACTGCTTTTGACATTTGATACTTATTCTTGATGCCGATCTTTTGGGATAGACATCAGGAATATTTTAAATCAACCATATCCCAACATATATCTGTTATGGTTTGTCTTTCCTCCACTCCTATTTGAGGGGGAGTTTGAACTGAGAACAAGTAATAAAACGTTCTCATACTAGTCCCATGGGTGTGACCCTTTACAGCACACACATGTTCGGTTTTAACAAATTAGTTTATAACGTCTTTAGACACTTTATACATAGTTCAGTCTTAGTCTTAGTTTAATGTATTAAGGTGTTCTCATCAGAATTTCACTTCCACCTTTATATCACACTTTTCACCTTTTGTTGCAACTTATTTCGACAGGCGCTGAATGACCTCGCTGTCGATGCGCCTTAAAACTCTAATATTCATTCATTCAAATGTACCAATTATATAGACATCAGGAGTATTTTAAATCAAACCATATTCCACCATATATCTGTTATGGTTTGTCGTTCCTCCACTCCTATTTGAGGGGGAGTTTGAACTGAGAACAAGTAATAAAACGTTCTCATCCTAGTCCCATGGGTGTGACCCTTTACAGCACACACATGTTCGGTTTTAACAAATTAGTGTATAACGTCTTTAGACACTGTAGACATAGTTTAGTCTTAGTCTTAGTTTAATGTATTTAGGTGTTCTCATCAATTTTTCACTTCCACCTTTATATCACACTTTTCACCTTTTGTTGCAACATATTTCGACAGGCGCTATATGACCTCGCTGTCGATGCGCCTTAAAACTCTAATATTCATTCATTCATTCATTTATATTTGTAATTGGTCGCATGAATCATTCATTAATCCTCAACTTGTTGCTCGTCGACCAAAACGATTCAATGCTTTTTGTAGACAATAAACATGATATTTGAGAAGCCCGGTCATTGGAGTCATCGTCGAATGTTTTGCAATACACACGATCTTCGTCCAATTTCTTCTGCATACTCCCCCTCGAAGGATCCGGACACCTTGACGTGGTGTGGGGGCTTGCCTGACCCTGTGATCTCCAGAGCTATCGTCGGGAGCAATTCATTTGCTTCCAGGAGGGAGATTCATTGGAGATCAATGGAGGATTAATTGAAAGAATTCTGGATTGCCAAAACCTTGAACTTACGATATTTCAGCCATTATCACAAGAATTTCGAAATGTTATCATTCCAGAGGTTCCTTCCTTACGCATCCAACTGACATTCTACGCACAAGGGCAATACAAAATCAACTTATACAAGGTAATTAGGTTGGATATTGGAGTTAGGTAGCGATGAAATCAGTTCATTTTCTTATTCACTTGTTCACTATGGTCTTTGAAAATTATTAAATATTATTGCCCTATTAGTTATATGGCGATGTTCAAGCTGGCATCTTCACATAACACTTCCCAACTTTTTGTTCAGCAACTTATTTTGACAGGCGTTAATTGACTTCGCTGTCGATGCATTATGAAACCCTGATATCCATTCATTTAAAAGTAATAGAATATTCATTTTGAAGGCGCCGCCCCAGCCAATTTAACCATATCGCAACATCGATTGTGCTATACCACTATACACTCTGAGGTATATGCCCGAGTCAAAAGAAGACGTATACTAAGTTACGAATTCCATTCACGCAAACATTGATGTGATCTTCCCACCTAATATGTGTTTCAATTATTAATTCAGGATATTTCACAGTGTTTCCCTTCTGTATTACATATAACTCACATTGTGTATTCAGTGGACAGTCATAGGTATATAATTTAGATGATTTATCGTCTGTAGGTTGTAATTTGAGGGTGATAACAATAGGTGAATAGATGGTCTTATTTAATGTACCAGGAGAAGATACGTCCAAGTGATTGATTAGCTCCTTCATGTACTCACACATATCACCACACATGTAGCTCAGCTCATGTGGACCAATCAGAATTTCCCACAAGACTCACATCGAGGTTTCATGATCACGCAGTGGAGTCTTCTCAAAGGAATACAGATTCCGCGATTATAAATTCAACGAGTCTGAAAAAACATTTACCTGCCAGGTACTCTTGGTATCGCATCTCCCATCGCCTCATCCTCTCCTCGTCGGATTCTCTGAGTGGTTCCGGCTCGGGGGGAGGGACGGACCAGTGAAACGTCACGGATTTCCGTGCCCTGGTCCGGTCTCTCGCCCCCGTCCTCAAGATGCCTTCTTGCCTCCTGCTTGTATGGTACACCACCCATCCTCCAGCCATTAAGCCCGACTCCAGACTCCCGGGGGCAACTCTCACCAAGAAGGGTGGACTGTTCAACGTTACCGTCCATCCTCCTGGGAGGTCCCAAAGAACTCCCCGGGGGACAACGGATTATACTCCTGCGTTGTTTCGCCCGTCTCTCACGGGAAAAAGAGGATTATCCTGTACGTTGTCTCGCCCGTCTTTCCCGGAAATAACGGATTATACTCTCAGTTGTCCCGCCTGTCTTTACCGGGGAATAACGGATTTTAATCCACGTTGTCCCGCCCGTCTTTCCCGGGGAATAACGGATCATACTCAACTTCATTTCGCCCGTCTTTCCCGGGAAACAATGAATCTTACTCCACGTTGTCCCGCCCGCTCAATGTTGTCGCGGCCGTCTTTCTCGCGGGACTACAAAAATGAGAACATGATACAAATCAATCAATTCAATTGATCAATAATCTATTGGAGGATCACAAATTATAAGGCCCATATAATTACACAAAATTTAAATGGGAAATGGGCTCGACTCTGATTCATACATTCAATTGTCCGTTACATCACAGTGCATGATAATAATAATTTGTTCCGGGATATTGGACTCGTCAGAATACACTTGAGAAGAGAATTAAGCAATAAATGGAATGATGTGTTTCAATACAAATCTTCCACATGGTGAAAAGAGCATGATTTAGAAATGTTTTTCTACTCACATACTTGAACTTGATGTTTTCTGTCAATGACAATATCTCCTCTGGTAAGTGTTTGTAATTTTTCAGGCCTGAACATAGTGAGCATTTTTTGTACGCTACTCTGTTCTGTATTGAAATTGACAATTTGCCACCATTTCTTGTTTTATGCTCATGTATGTCAAGAGTTGATACGTACCAATATGTACACTGAAGCACAATAAATGAATTTTATAACTCACCATGAATGTACCAATTATATTTGTAATTGGTCGCATGAATTTATCATTCATCCTCAACTTGTTGCTTGTCGACCAAAACGATTCAATGCTTTTTGTAGACAATAAACATGATATTTGAGAAGCCCGGTCATTGGAGTCATCGTCGAATGTTTTGCAATACACACGATCTTCGTCCAATTTCTTCTGCATACTCCCCCTCGAAGGATCCGGACACCTTGACGTGGTGTGGGGGCTTGCCTGACCCTGTGATCTCCAGAGCTATCGTCGGGAGCAATTCATTTGCTTCCAGGAGGGAGATTCATTAGAGATCAATAGAGGATTAATTGAAAGAATTCTGGATTGCCAAAACCTTGAACTTACGATATTTCAGCCATTATCACAAGAATTTCGAAATGTTATCATTCAGAAGGTTCCTTCCTTACGCATCCAACTGACATTCTACGCACAAGGGCAATACAAAATCAACTTATACAAGGTAATTAGGTTGGATATTGGATTTAGGTAGCGATGAAATCAGTTCATTCTCTTATTTACTTGTTCACTATGGTCCTTGCAAATTATTATATATTAGGGTCCTATTAGTTATATTGCGATGTTCAAGCTGGCATCTTCACATAACACTTCTCAACTTTTTCTTCAGCAACTTATTTTGACAGGCGTTAAATGACTTCGCTGTCGATGCATTATGAAACCCTGATATCCATTCATTTAAAAGTAATAGAATATCCATTTTGAAGGCGCCGCCCCAGCCAATTTAACCATATCGTAACATCGATTGTGCTATACCACTATACACTCTGAGGTATATGCCCGAGTCAAAAGAAGACGTATACTAAGTTACGAATTCCATTCACGCAAACATTGATGTGAACTTCCCACCTAATATGTGTTTCAATTATCACTCCAGGATATTTCCCAGTGTTTTCCTCCTGTATTACATATAACTCACATTGTGTATTCAGTGGACAGTCATAGGTATATAATTTAGATGATTTATCGTCTGTAGGTTGTAATTTGAGGGTGATAGTAATAGGTAAATAGATGATCTTATTTATTGTACCAGGAGAAGATACGTCCATGTGATTGATCAGCTCCTTCATGTACTCACACATATCACCACACATGTAGCTCAGCTCATGTGGACCAATCAGAATTTCCCACAAGACTCACATCGAGGTTTCATGATCACGCAGTGGAGTCTTCTCAAAGGAATACAGATTCCGCGATTATAAATTCAACGAGTCTGAAAAAACATTTACCTGCCAGGTACTCTTGATACCACATCTCCCACCGCCTCATCCTCTCCTCGTCGGATTCTCTGAGTGGTTCCGGCTCGGGGAGAGGGACGGACTTGTGAAACGTCACGGATTTCCGTGCCCTGGTTCGGTCCCTCGCCCCCGTCCTCAAGATTCCATCTTGACTCCTTGTATGGTACACCACCCATCCTCCAGCCATTAAGCCCGACTCCAGACTCCCGGGGGCAACTCTCACCAAGAAGGATGGACTGTTCAACGTTACCGTCCATCCTCCTGGGAGGTCCCAAAGAACTCCCCGGGGGACAACGGATTATACTCCTGCGTTGTTTCGCCCGTCTCTCACGGGAAAAAGAGGATTATCCTCTACGTTGTCTCGCCCGTCTTTCCCGGAAATAACGGATTATACTCTCAGTTGTCCCGCCTGTCTTTACCGGGGAATAACGGATTTTAATCCACGTTGTCCCGCCCGTCTTTCTCGGGGAATAATGGATCATACTCAACTTCATTTCGCCCGTCTTTCCCGGGAAACAATGAATCATACTCCACGTTGTCCCGCCCGCTCAATGTTGTCGCGGCCGTCTTTCTCGCGGGACTACAAAAATGAGAACATGATACAAATCAATCAATTCAATTGATCAATAATCTATTGGAGGATCACAAATTATAAGGCCCATATAATTACACAAAATTTAAATGGGAAATGGGCTCGACTCTGATTCATACATTCAATTGTCCGTTACATCACAGTACATGATAATAATCTGGACCGGTATATTGGACTCGTCAGAATACACTTGAGAAGAGAATTGAGCAATAAATGGAATGATGTGTTTCAATACAAATCTTCCACATGGTAAAAAGAGCATGATTTAGAAATGTTTTTCTACTCACATATTTGAACTTGATGTTTTCTGTCAATGACAATATCTCCTCTGGTAAGTGTTTGAATAATTTCAGGCCTGAACATGGTGAGCATTTTTTGTACGCTACTCTGTTCTGTATTGAAATTGACAATTTGCCACCATTCTTTGTTTTATGCTCATGTATGTCAAGAGTTAATACGTACCAATATGTACCCTGAAGCACAATAAATGAATTTTATAACTCACCAAATATAGCTCCACGTCCGGAGTGCTTGATAAACTTGTCATCAAGCACGAAGGCAACCACGAGTGCAGAAGAGTATAAGCAAAAATATCTAGAGCTCTGCACACACTTCTCCGGACATGTGAAATACTACACGGACGGATCAAAACTGAACGGCAAAGTTGGCTGCGCATTCGTTTGCGAATCCGCCTCTCTCAGTATCAGATTAGGTTCGATAAGTAGCGTATATACAGCCGAGTTGTTTGCAATTTTCACCTCTCTACAGCACATTCAACAACGATCTGAGAAGAGCTTCCTGATCTGTTCTGATTCTTTGAGTGTACTCCAAGCCTCAACTCAAATCTTTCCAACTCACCATCTAGTCCAGGAAGTACAGACACTCCTGACCGACCTTGCCTCGCAGGATGTCAGTGTAGTGTTCTGCCGGGTACCTGGACACGTGGGGATTGGTGGTAATGAGTCAGCGGACAGGGCTGCCAAAGAAGCGACGGAGAAAGAAGATATTGATAACCCGAGAGTGCCTTTCAATGATTTCAAGGCGTATTTCAAACTACTTTTCAAATCTCGTTTTCAAAAAGAATGGGACAGGGAGACCAACAACAAGCTGAAAGAAATAAAGCCTACTGTTAGTGCTTGGGAATCTTCAATCCGAGGTTCACGGAGGGAGGAAGTGGTTCTCACTCGTCTGCGAGTGGGACACACACTTTTAACCCATTCCTATCTTTTCACCCCCGAAAAAATCGTTCCCAGATGTGAAATTTGTAACGAGATTTTAACTGTTAGACACATATTGCTCGAGTGTCGGAAATATACCGCTCTGCGGAGACAGATTCGTATGGAAGACACAATGTCGAAGATTTTAGGGAATAATTCAAAATCGATGGATACCATATTCAGCTTTCTAAGATTATCGAAGCTTTTGGATTTCATTTGACATGCTCGTGGATCTGCGTTAGACGATAAAGTCGTCATATTACAAGTATCATTTTTCAAACTGCCCGAATTAGGACATTTCCATGTCCGTTCAAGATGACGTGGTTTGTGCAATCATCTTTTACCAGTGTACTGCTTTTGACATTTGATACTTATTCTTGATGCCGATCTTTTGGGATAGACATCAGGAATATTTTAAATCAACCATATCCCAACATATATCTGTTATGGTTTGTCTTTCCTCCACTCCTATTTGAGGGGGAGTTTGAACTGAGAACAAGTAATAAAACGTTCTCATACTAGTCCCATGGGTGTGACCCTTTACAGCACACACATGTTCGGTTTTAACAAATTAGTTTATAACGTCTTTAGACACTTTATACATAGTTCAGTCTTAGTCTTAGTTTAATGTATTAAGGTGTTCTCATCAAAATTTCACTTCCACCTTTATATCACACTTTTCACCTTTTGTTGCAACTTATTTCGACAGGCGCTGAATGACCTCGCTGTCGATGCGCCTTAAAACTAATATTCATTCATTCAAATGTACCAATTATATAGACATCAGGAGTATTTTAAATCGAACCATATTCCACCATATATCTATTATGGTTTGTCGTTCCTCCACTCCTATTTGAGGGGGAGTTTGAACTGAGAACAAGTAATAAAACGTTCTCATCCTAGTCCCATGGGTGTGACCCTTTACAGCACACACATGTTCGGTTTTAACAAATTAGTGTATAACGTCTTTAGACACTGTAGACATAGTTTAGTCTTAGTCTTAGTTCAATGTATTTAGGTGTTCTCATCAATTTTTCACTTCCACCTTTATATCACACTTTTCACCTTTTGTTGCAACATATTTCGACAGGCGCTAAATGACCTCGCTGTCGATGCGCCTTAAAACTCTAATATTCATTCATTCATTCATTTATATTTGTAATTGGTCGCATGAATTATTCATTAATCCTCAACTTGTTGCTCGTCGACCAAAACGATTCAATGCTTTTTGTAGACAATAAACATGATATTTGAGAAGCCCGGTCATTGGAGTCATCGTCGAATGTTTTGCAATACACACGATCTTCGTCCAATTTCTTCTGCATACTCCCCCTCGAAGGATCCGGACACCTTGACGTGGTGTGGGGGCTTGCCTGACCCTGTGATCTCCAGAGCTATCGTCGGGAGCAATTCATTTGCTTCCAGGAGGGAGATTCATTAGAGATCAATAGAGGATTAATTGAAAGAATTCTGGATTGCCAAAACATTGAACTTACGATATTTCAGCCATTATCACACGAATTTTGAAATGTTGTAATATAAAAGGTTCCTTCCTTACGCATCCAACTAACATTCTGCGCACAAGGGCAATACAAAATCAACTTATACAAAGTAATTAGGTTGGATATTGGAGTTAGGTAGCGATGAAATCAGTTCATTCTCTTATTCACTTGTTCACTATGGTCCTTGAAAATTATTAAATATTATTGCCCTATTAGTTATATTGCGATGTTCAAGCTGGCATCTTCACATAACACTTCCCAACTTTTTGTTCAGCAACTTATTTTTACAGGCGTTAAATGACTTCGCTGTCGATGCATTATGAAACCCTGATATCCATTCATTTAAAAGTAATAGAATATTTATTTTGAAGGCGCCGCCCCAGCCAATTTAACCATATCGTAACATCGATTGTGCTATACCACTATACACTCTGAGGTATATGCCCGAGTCAAAAAGAAGACGTATACTAAGTTACGAATTCCATTCACGCAAACATTGATGTGATCTTCCCACCTAATATGTGTTTCAATTATCACTCCTGGATATTTCCCAGTGTTTTCCTTCTGTATTACATATAACTCACATTGTGTATTCAGTGGACAGTCATAGGTATATAATTTAGATGATTTATCGTCTGTAGGTTGTAATTTGAGGGTGATAGTAATAGGTAAATAGATGATCTTATTTATTGTACCAGGAGAAGATACGTCCATGTGATTGATCAGCTCCTTCATGTACTCACACATATCACCACACATGTAGCTCAGCTCACGTGGACCAATCAGAATTTCCCACAAGACTCACATCGAGGTTTCATGATCACGCAGTGGAGTCTTCTCAAAGGAATACAGATTCCGCGATTATAAATTCAACGAGTCTGAAAAAACATTTATCTGCCAGGTACTCTTGGTATCGCATCTCCCATCGCCTCATCCTCTCCTCGTCGGATTCTCTGGGTGGTTCCGTCTCGGGGAGAGGGACGGACCAGTGAAACGTCACGGATTTCCGTGCCCTGGTCCGGTCTCTCGCCCCCGTCCTCAAGATGCCTTCTTGCCTCCTGCTAGTATGGTACACCACCCATCCTCCAGCCATTAAGCCCGACTCCAGACTCCCGGGGGCAACTCTCACCAAGAAGGATGGACTGTTCAACGTTACCGTCCATCCTCCTGGGAGGTCCCAAAGAACTCCCCGGGGGACAACGGATTATACTCCCACGTTAATTCGCCCGTCTCTCACGGGAAAAAGAGGATTATCCTCTACGTTGTCTCGCCCGTTCTTCCCGGGAATAACGGATTATACTCTCAGTTGTCCCGCCTGTCTTTACCGGGGAATAACGGATTTTAATCCACGTTGTACCGCCCGTCTTTCCCGGGGAATAACGGATCATACTCAACTTCATTTCGCCCGTCTTTCCCGGGAAACAATGAATCATACTCCACGTTGTCCCGCCCGCTCAATGTTGTCGCGGCCGTCTTTCTCGCGGGACGACAAAAATAAGAACTTGATACAAATCGATCGATTCAATTGATCAATAATCTATTGGAGGATCACAAATTATGAGGCCCATATAATTACACAAAATTTAAATGGGAAATGACCTCGACTCTGATTTATACATTCAATTGTCCGTTACATCACAGTGCATGATAATAATAATTTGTACCGGGATATTGGACTCGTCAGAATACACTTGAGAAGATAATTAAGCAATAAATGGAATGATGTGTTTCAATACAGATCTTCCACATGGTGAAAAGAGCATGATTTAGAAATGTTTTTCTACTGACATACTTGAACTTGATGTTTTCTGTCAATGCCAATATCTCATCTGGTAAGTGTTTGAATAATTTCAGGCCTGAACATAGTGAGCATTTTTTGTACGCTACTCTGTTCTGTATTGAAATTGACAATTTGCCACCATTCTTTGTTTTATGCTCATGTATGTCAAGAGTTAATACGTACCAATATGTACCCTGAAGCACAATAAATGAATTTTATAACTCACCAAATATAGCTCCACGTCCGGAGTGCTTGATAAACTTGTCATCAAGCACGAAGGCAACCACGAGTGCAGAAGAGTATAAGCAAAAATATCTAGAGCTCTGCACACACTTCTCCGGACATGTGAAATACTACACGGACGGATCAAAACTGAACGGCAAAGTTGGCTGCGCATTCGTTTGCGAATCCGCCTCTCTCAGTATCAGATTAGGTTCGATAAGTAGCGTATATACAGCCGAGTTGTTTGCAATTGTCACCTCTCTACAGCACATTCAACAACGATCTGAGAAGAGCTTCCTGATCTGTTCTGATTCTCCGAGTGTACTCCAGGCCTTAACTCAAATCTTTCCAACTCACCATCTAGTCCAGGAAGTACAGACACTCCTGACCGACCTTGCCTCGCAGGTTGTCAGTGTAGTGTTCTGCCGGGTACCTGGACACGTGGGGATTGGTGGTAATGAGTCAGCGGACAGGGCTGCCAAAGAAGCGACGGAGAAAGAAGATATTGATAACCCGAGAGTGCCTTTCAATGATTTCAAGGCGTATTTCAAACTACTTTTCAAATCTCGTTTTCAAAAAGAATGGGACAGGGAGACCAACAACAAGCTGAGAGAAATAAATCCTACTGTTAGTGCTTGGGAATCTTCAATCCGAGGTTCACGGAGGGAGGAAGTGGTTCTCACTCGTCTGCGAGTGGGACACACACTTTTAACCCATTCCTATCTTTTCACCCCCGAAAAAATCGTTCCCAGATGTGAAATTTGTAACGAGATTTTAAATGTTAGACACATATTGCTCGAGTGTCGGAAATATACCGCTCTGCGGAGACAGATTCGTATGGAAGACACAATGTCGAAGATTTTAGGGAATAATTCAAAATCGATGGATACCATATTCAGCTTTCTAAGATTATCGAAGCTTTTGGATTTCATTTGACATGCTCGTGGATCTGCGTTAGACGATAAAGTCGTCTTATTACCAGTATCATTTTTCAAACTGCTCGAATTAGGACATTTCCATGTCCGTTCAAGATGACGTGGTTTGTACAATCATCTTTTACCAGTGTACTGCTTTTGACATTTGATACTTATTCTTGATGCCGATCTTTTGGGATAGACATCAGGAATATTTTAAATCAACCATATCCCAACATATATCTGTTATGGTTTGTCTTTCCTCCACTCCTATTTGAGGGGGAGTTTGAACTGAGAACAAGTAATAAAACGTTCTCATACTAGTCCCATGGGTGTGACCCTTTACAGCACACACATGTTCGGTTTTAACAAATTAGTTTATAACGTCTTTAGACACTTTATACATAGTTCAGTCTTAGTCTTAGTTTAATGTATTAAGGTGTTCTCATCAGAATTTCACTTCCACCTTTATATCACACTTTTCACCTTTTGTTGCAACTTATTTCGACAGGCGCTGAATGACCTCGCTGTCGATGCGCCTTAAAACTCTAATATTCATTCATTCAAATGTACCAATTATATAGACATCAGGAGTATTTTAAATCAAACCATATTCCACCATATATCTATTATGGTTTGTCGTTCCTCCACTCCTATTTGAGGGGGAGTTTGAACTGAGAACAAGTAATAAAACGTTCTCATCCTAGTCCCATGGGTGTGACCCTTTACAGCACACACATGTTCGGTTTTAACAAATTAGTGTATAACGTCTTTAGACACTGTAGACATAGTTTAGTCTTAGTCTTAGTTTAATGTATTTAGGTGTTCTCATCAATTTTTCACTTCCACCTTTATATCACACTTTTCACCTTTTGTTGCAACATATTTCGACAGGCGCTAAATGACCTCGCTGTCGATGCGCCTTAAAACTCTAATATTCATTCATTCATTCATTTATATTTGTAATTGGTCGCATGAATTATTCATTAATCCTCAACTTGTTGCTCGTCGACCAAAACGATTCAATGCTTTTTGTAGACAATAAACATGATATTTGAGAAGCCCGGTCATTGGAGTCATCGTCGAATGTTTTGCAATACACACGATCTTCGTCCAATTTCTTCTGCATACTCCCCCTCGAAGGATCCGGACACCTTGACGTGGTGTGGGGGCTTGCCTGACCCTGTGATCTTCAGCGCTATCGTCGGGAGCAATTCATTTGCTCCCAGCAGGTAGATTCATTAGAGATCAATAGAGGATTAATTGAAAGAATTCTGGATTGCCAAAACCTTGAACTTACGATATTTCAGCCATTATCACACGAATTTCGAAATGTTATCATTCCAGAGGTTCCTTCCTTACGCATCCAACTGACATTCTACGCACAAGGGCAATACAAAATCAACTTATACAAGGTAATTAGGTTGGATATTGGAGTTGGGTAGCGATGAAATCAGTTCATTTTCTTATTCACTTGTTCACTATGGTCTTTGAAAATTATTAAATATTATTGCCCTATTAGTTATATGGCGATGTTCAAGCTGGCATCTTCACATAACACTTCCCAACTTTTTGTTCAGCAACTTATTTTGACAGGCGTTAATTGACTTCGCTGTCGATGCATTATGAAACCCTGATATCCATTCATTCAAAAGTAATAGAATATTCATTTTGAAGGCGCCGCCCCAGCCAATTTAACCATTTCGCAACATCGATTGTGCTATACCACTATACACTCTGAGGTATATGCCCGAGTCAAAAGAAGACGTATACTAAGTTACGAATTCCATTCACGCAAACATTGATGTGATCTTCCCACCTAATATGTGTTTCAATTATTAATTCAGGATATTTCACAGTGTTTTCCTTCTGTATTACATATAACTCACATTGTGTATTCAGTGGACAGTCATAGGTATATAATTTAGATGATTTATCGTCTGTAGGTTGTAATTTGAGGGTGATAACAATAGGTGAATAGATGGTCTTATTTAATGTACCAGGAGAAGATACGTCCAAGTGATTGATTAGCTCCTTCATGTACTCACACATATCACCACACATGTAGCTCAGCTCATGTGGACCAATCAGAATTTCCCACAAGACTCACATCGAGGTGTCATGATCACGCAGTGGAGTCTTCTCAAAGGAATACAGATTCCGCGATTATAAATTCAACGAGTCTGAAAAAACATTTACCTGCCAGGTACTCTTGGTATCGCATCTCCCATCGCCTCATCCTCTCCTCGTCGGATTCTCTGAGTGGTTCCGGCTCGGGGAGAGGGACGGACCAGTGAAACGTCACGGATTTCCGTGCCCTGGTCCGGTCTCTCGCCCCCGTCCTCAAGATGCCTTCTTGCCTCCTGCTAGTATGGTACACCACCCATCCTCCAGCCATTAAGCCCGACTCCAGACTCCCGGGGGCAACTCTCACCAAGAAGGGTGGACTGTTCAACGTTACCGTCCATCCTCCTGGGAGGTCCCAAAGAACTCCCCGGGGGACAACGGATTATACTCCTGCGTTGTTTCGCCCGTCTCTCACGGGAAAAAGAGGATTATCCTGTACGTTGTCTCGCCCGTCTTTCCCGGAAATAACGGATTATACTCTCAGTTGTCCCGCCTGTCTTTACCGGGGAATAACGGATTTTAATCCACGTTGTCCCGCCCGTCTTTCCCGGGGAATAACGGATCATACTCAACTTCATTTCGCCCGTCTTTCCCGGGAAACAATGAATCATACTCCACGTTGTCCCGCCCGCTCAATGTTGTCGCGGCCGTCTTTCTCGCGGGACTACAAAAATGAGAACATGATACAAATCAATCAATTCAATTGATCAATAATCTATTGGAGGATCACAAATTATAAGGCCCATATAATTACACAAAATTTAAATGGGAAATGGGCTCGACTCTGATTTATACATTCAATTGTCCGTTACATCACAGTGCATGATAATAATAATTTGTTCCGGGATATTGGACTCGTCAGAATACACTTGAGAAGAGAATTAAGCAATAAATGGAATGATGTGTTTCAATACAAATCTTCCACATGGTGAAAAGAGCATGATTTAGAAATGTTTTTCTACTCACATACTTGAACTTGATGTTTTCTGTCAATGACAATATCTCCTCTGGTAAGTGTTTGTAATTTTTCAGGCCTGAACATAGTGAGCATTTTTTGTACGCTACTCTGTTCTGTATTGAAATTGACAATTTGCCACCATTTCTTGTTTTATGCTCATGTATGTCAAGAGTTGATACGTACCAATATGTACACTGAAGCACAATAAATGAATTTTATAACTCACCATGAATGTACCAATTATATTTGTAATTGGTCGCATGAATTTATCATTCATCCTCAACTTGTTGCTTGTCGACCAGAACGATTCGATTCTTTTTGTAGACAATAAACATGATATTTGAGAAGCCCGGTCATTGGAGTCATCGTCGAATGTTTTGCAATACACACGATCTTCGTCCAATTTCTTCTGCATACTCCCCCTCGAAGGATCCGGACACCTTGACGTGGTGTGGGGGCTTGCCTGACCCTGTGATCTTCAGCGCTATCGTCGGGAGCAATTCATTTGCTCCCAGCAGGTAGATTCATTAGAGATCAATAGAGGATTAATTGAAAGAATTCTGAGTTGCCAAAACATTGAACTTACGATATTTCAGCCATTATCACACGAATTTTGAAATGTTGTAATATAAAAGGTTCCTTCCTTACGCATCCAACTGACATTCTACGCACAAGGGCAATACAAAATCAACCTATACAAGGTAATTAGGTTGGATATTGGATTTAGGTAGCGATGAAATCAGTTCATTCTCTTATTTACTTGTTCACTATGGTCCTTGCAAATTATTATATATTAGGGTCCTATTAGTTATATTGCGATGTTCAAGCTGGCATCTTCACATAACACTTCTCAACTTTTTCTTCAGCAACTTATTTTGACAGGCGTAAAATGACTTCGCTGTCGATGCATTATGGAACCCTGATATCCATTCATTTAAAAGTGATAGAATATCCATTTTGAAGGCGCCGCCCCAGCCAATTTAACCATATCGTAACATCGATTGTGCTATACCACTATACACTCTGAGGTATATGCCCGAGTCAAAAGAAGACGTATACTAAGTTACGAATTCCATTCACGCAAACATTGATGTGAACTTCCCACCTAATATGTGTTTCAATTATCACTCCAGGATATTTCCCAGTGTTTTCCTTCTGTATTACATATAACTCACATTGTGTATTCAGTGGACAGTCATAGGTATATAATTTAGATGATTTATCGTCTGTAGGTTGTAATTTGAGGGTGATAGTAATAGGTAAATAGATGATCTTATTTATTGTACCAGGAGAAGATACGTCCATGTGATTGATCAGCTCCTTCATGTACTCACACATATCACCACACATGTAGCTCAGCTCATGTGGACCAATCAGAATTTCCCACAAGACTCACATCGAGGTTTCATGATCACGCAGTGGAGTCTTCTCAAAGGAATACAGATTCCGCGATTATAAATTCAACGAGTCTGAAAAAACATTTACCTGCCAGGTACTCTTGATACCACATCTCCCACCGCCTCATCCTCTCCTCGTCGGATAATCTCGGTGGTTCCGGCTCGGGGAGAGGGACGGACTTGTGAAACGTCACGGATTTCCGTGCCCTGGTTCGGTCCCTCGCCCCCGTCCTCAAGATTCCATCTTGACTCCTTGTATGGTACACCACCCATCCTCCAGCCATTAAGCCCGACTCCAGACTCCCGGGGGCAACTCTCACCAAGAAGGATGGACTGTTCAACGTTACCGTCCATCCTCCTGGGAGGTCCCAAAGAACTCCCCGGGGGTCAACGGATTATACTCCTGCGTTGTTTCGCCCGTCTCTCACGGGAAAAAGAGGATTATCCTCTACGTTGTCTCGCCCGTCTTTCCCGGAAATAACGGATTATACTCTCAGTTGTCCCGCCTGTCTTTACCGAGGAATAACGGATTTTGATCCACTTTGTCCCGCCCGTCTTTCCCGGGGAATAACGGATCATACTCAACTTCATTACGCCCGTCTTTCCCGGGAAACAATGAATCATACTCCACGTTGTCCCGCCCGCTCAATGTTGTCGCGGCCGTCTTTCTCGCGGGACTACAAAAATGAGAACATGATACAAATCAATCAATTCAATTGATCAATAATCTATTGGAGGATCACAAATTATGAGGCCCATATAATTACACAAAATTTAAATGGGAAATGGGCTCGACTCTGATTCATACATTCAATTGTCCGTTACATCACAGTACATGATAATAATTTGGACCGGTATATTGGAATCGTCAGAATACACTTGAGAAGAGAATTGAGCAATAAATGGAATGATGTGTTTCAATACAAATCTTCCACATGGTGAAAAGAGCATGATTTAGAAATGTCTTTCTACTGACATACTTGAACTTGATGTTTTCTGTCAATGACAATATCTCCTCTGGTAAGTGTCTGAATAATTTCAGGCCTGAACATAGTGAGCATTATTTAACGCTACTCTGTTCTGTATTGAAATTGACAATTTGCCACCATTCTTTGTTTTATGCTCATGTGTGTCAAGAGTTAATACGTACCAATATGTACACTGAAGCACAATAAATGAATTCTATAACTCACCATGAATGTACCAATTATGTTTGTAATTGGTCGCATGAATTTATCATTCATCCTCAACTTGTTGCTTGTCGACCGAAACGATTCGATTCTTTTTGTAGACAATAAACATAATATTTGAGAAGCCCGGTCATTGGAGTCATCGTCGAATGTTTTGCAATACACACGATCCTCGTCCAATTTCATCTGCATACTCCCCCTCGAGGGATCCGGACACCTTGACGTGGTGTGGGGTCTTGCGTGACCCTGTGATCTCCAGAGCTATCGTCGGGAGCAATTCATTTGCTCCCAGCAGGGAGATTCATCAGAGATCAATAGAGGATTAATTGAAAGAATTCTGGATTGCCAAAACATTGAACTTACGATATTTCAGCCATTATCACAAGAATTTCGAAATGTTATCATCCCAGAGGTTCCTTCCTTACGCATCCAACTAACATTCTGCGCACAAGGGCAATACAAAATCAACTTATACAAGGTAATTAGGTTGGATATTGGATTTAGGTAGCGATGAAATCAGTTCATTCTCTTATTTACTTGTTCACTATGGTCCTTGCAAATTATTATATATTAGGGTCCTATTAGTTATATTGCGATGTTCAAGCTGGCATCTTCACACAACACTTCTCAACTTTTTCTTCAGCAACTTATTTTGACAGGCGTTAAATGACTTCGCTGTCGATGCATTATGGAACCCTGATATCCATTCATTTAAAAGTAATAGAATATTCATTTTGAAGGCGCCGCCCCAGCCAATTTAACCATATCGTAACATCGATTGTGCTGTACCACTATACACTCTGAGGTATATGCCCGAGTCAAAAGAAGACGTATACTAAGTTACGAATTCCATTCACGCAAACATTGATGTGATCTTCCCACCTAATATGTGTTTCAATTATCACTCCAGGATATTTCCCAGTGTTTTCCTTCTGTATTACATATAACTCACATTGTGTATTCAGTGGACAGTCGTAGGTGTATAATTTAGATGATTTATCGTCTGTAGGTTGTAATTTGAGGGTGATAGTAATAGGTAAATAGATGATCTTATTTATTGTACCAGTAGAAGATACGTCCATGTGATTGATCAGCTCCTTCATGTACTCACACATATCACCACCTATGTAGCTCAGCTCATGTGGACCAATCAGAATTTCCCACAAGACTCACATCGAGGTTTCATGATCACGCAGTTGAGTCTTCTCAAAGGAATACAGATTCCGCGATTATAAATTCAACGAGTCTGAAAGAACATTTACCTGCCAGGTACTCTTGATACCACATCTCCCACCGCCTCATCCTCTCCTCGTCGGATAATCTCGGTGGTTCCGGCTCGGGGAGAGGGACGGACTTGTGAAACGTCACGGATTTCCGTGCCCTGGTTCGGTCCCTCGCCCCCGTCCTCAAGATTCCATCTTGACTCCTGCTTGTATGGTACACCACCCATCCTCCAGCCATTAAGCCCGACTCCAGACTCCCGGGGGCAACTCTCACCAAGAAGGATGGACTGTTCAACGTTACCGTCCATCCTCCTGGGAGGTCCCAAAGAACTCCCCGGGGGACAACGGATTATACTCCTGCGTTGTTTCGCCCGTCTCTCACGGGAAAAAGAGGATTATCCTCTACGTTGTCTCGCCCGTCTTTCCCGGAAATAACGGATTATACTCTCAGTTGTCCCGCCTGTCTTTACCGGGGAATAACGGATTTTAATCCACGTTGTCCCGCCCGTCTTTCTCGGGGAATAACGGATCATACTCAACTTCATTTCGCCCGTCTTTCCCGGGAAACAATGAATCATACTCCACGTTGTCCCGCCCGCTCAATGTTGTCGCGGCCGTCTTTCTCGCGGGACTACAAAAATGAGAACATTATACAAATCAATCAATTCAATTGATCAATAATCTATTGGAGGATCACAAATTATAAGGCCCATATAATTACACAAAATTTAAATGGGAAATGGGCTCGACTCTGATTCAAACATTCAATTGTCCGTTACATCACAGTACATGATAATAATCTGGACCGGTATATTGGACTCGTCAGAATACACTTGAGAAGAGAATTGAGCAATAAATGGAATGATGTGTTTCAATACAAATCTTCCACATGGTGAAAAGAGCATGATTTAGAAATGTTTTTCTACTCACATATTTGAACTTGATGTTTTCTGTCAATGACAATATCTCCTCTGGTAAGTGTTTGAATAATTTCAGGCCTGAACATGGTGAGCATTTTTTGTACGCTACTCTGTTCTGTATTGAAATTGACAATTTGCCACCATTCTTTGTTTTATGCTCATGTATGTCAAGAGTTAATACGTACCAATATGTACCCTGAAGCACAATAAATGAATTTTATAACTCACCAAATATAGCTCCACGTTCGGAGTGCTTGATAAACTTGTCATCAAGCACGAAGGCAACCACGAGTGCAGAAGAGTATAAGCAAAAATATCTAGAGCTCTGCACACACTTCTCCGGACATGTGAAATACTACACGGACGGATCAAAACTGAACGGCAAAGTTGGCTGCGCATTCGTTTGCGAATCCGCCTCTCTCAGTATCAGATTAGGTTCGATAAGTAGCGTATATACAGCCGAGTTGTTTGCAATTGTCACCTCTCTACAGCACATTCAACAACGATCTGAGAAGAGCTTCCTGATCTGTTCTGATTCTTTGAGTGTACTCCAAGCCTCAACTCAAATCTTTCCAACTCACCATCTAGTCCAGGAAGTACAGACACTCCTGACCGACCTTGCCTCGCAGGATGTCAGTGTAGTGTTCTGCCGGGTACCTGGACACGTGGGGATTGGTGGTAATGAGTCAGCGGACAGGGCTGCCAAAGAAGCGACGGAGAAAGAAGATATTGATAACCCGAGAGTGCCTTTCAATGATTTCAAGGCGTATTTCAAACTACTTTTCAAATCTCGTTTTCAAAAAGAATGGGACAGGGAGACCAACAACAAGCTGAAAGAAATAAAGCCTACTGTTAGTGCTTGGGAATCTTCAATCCGAGGTTCACGGAGGGAGGAAGTGGTTCTCACTCGTCTGCGAGTGGGACACACACTTTTAACCCATTCCTATCTTTTCACCCCCGAAAAAATCGTTCCCAGATGTGAAATTTGTAACGAGATTTCAACTGTTAGACACATATTGCTCGAGTGTCGGAAATATACCGCTCTGCGGAGACAGATTCGTATGGAAGACACAATGTCGAAGATTTTAGGGAATAATTCAAAATCGATGGATACCATATTCAGCTTTCTAAGATTATCGAAGCTTTTGGATTTCATTTGACATGCTCGTGGATCTGCGTTAGACGATAAAGTCGTCGTATTACCAGTATCATTTTTCAAACTGCTCGAATTAGGACATTTCCATGTCCGTTCAAGATGACGTGGTTTGTACAATCATCTTTTACCAGTGTACTGCTTTTGACATTTGATACTTATTCTTGATGCCGATCTTTTGGGATAGACATCAGGAATATTTTAAATCAACCATATCCCAACATATATCTGTTATGGTTTGTCTTTCCTCCACTCCTATTTGAGGGGGAGTTTGAACTTAGAACAAGTAATAAAACGTTCTCATACTAGTCCCATGGGTGTGACCCTTTACAGCACACACATGTTCGGTTTTAACAAATTAGTTTATAACGTCTTTAGACACTTTATACATAGTTCAGTCTTAGTCTTAGTTTAATGTATTAAGGTGTTCTCATCAGAATTTCACTTCCACCTTTATATCACACTTTTCACCTTTTGTTGCAACTTATTTCGACAGGCGCTGAATGACCTCGCTGTCGATGCGCCTTGAAACTCTAATATTCATTCATTCAAATGTACCAATTATATAGACATCGGGAGTATTTTAAATCAAACCATATTCCACCATATATCTATTATGGTTTGTCGTTCCTCCACTCCTATTTGAGGGGGAGTTTGAACTGAGAACAAGTAATAAAACGTTCTCATCCTAGTCCCATGGGTGTGACCCTTTACAGCACACACATGTTCGGTTTTAACAAATTAGTGTATAACGTCTTTAGACACTGTAGACATAGTTTAGTCTTAGTCTTAGTTTAATGTATTTAGGTGTTCTCATCAATTTTTCACTTCCACCTTTATATCACACTTTTCACCTTTTGTTGCAACATATTTCGACAGGCGCTAAATGACCTCGCTGTCGATGCGCCTTAAAACTCTAATATTCATTCATTCATTCATTTATATTTGTAATTGGTCGCATGAATTATTCATTAATCCTCAACTTGTTGCTCGTCGACCAAAACGATTCAATGCTTTTTGTAGACAATAAACATGATATTTGAGAAGCCCGGTCATTGGAGTCATCGTCGAATGTTTTGCAATACACACGATCTTCGTCCAATTTCTTCTGCATACTCCCCCTCGAAGGATCCGGACACCTTGACGTGGTGTGGGGGCTTGCCTGACCCTGTGATCTCCAGAGCTATCGTCGGGAGCAATTCATTTGCTTCCAGGAGGGAGATTCATTAGAGATCAATAGAGGATTAATTGAAAGAATTCTGGATTGCCAAAACCTTGAACTTACGATATTTCAGCCATTATCACAAGAATTTCGAAATGTTATCATTCCAGAGGTTCCTTCCTTACGCATCCAACTGACATTCTACGCACAAGGGCAATACAAAATCAACTTATACAAGGTAATTAGGTTGGATATTGGAGTTAGGTAGCGATGAAATCAGTTCATTTTCTTATTCACTTGTTCACTATGGTCTTTGAAAATTATTAAATATTATTGCCCTATTAGTTATATGGCGATGTTCAAGCTGGCATCTTCACATAACACTTCCCAACTTTTTGTTCAGCAACTTATTTTGACAGGCGTTAATTGACTTCGCTGTCGATGCATTATGAAACCCTGATATCCATTCATTTAAAAGTAATAGAATATTCATTTTGAAGGCGCCGCCCCAGCCAATTTAACCATATCGCAACATCGATTGTGCTATACCACTATACACTCTGAGGTATATGCCCGAGTCAAAAGAAGACGTATACTAAGTTACGAATCCCATTCACGCAAACATTGATGTGATCTTCCCACCTAATATGTGTTTCAATTATTAATTCAGGATATTTCACAGTGTTTTCCTTCTGTATTACATATAACTCACATTGTGTATTCAGTGGACAGTCATAGGTATATAATTTAGATGATTTATCGTCTGTAGGTTGTAATTTGAGGGTGATAGTAATAGGTAAATAGATGATCTTATTTATTGTACCAGGAGAAGATACGTCCATGTGATTGATCAGCTCCTTCATGTACTCACACATATCACCACACATGTAGCTCAGCTCATGTGGACCAATCAGAATTTCCCACAAGACTCACATCGAGGTTTCATGATCACGCAGTGGAGTCTTCTCAAAGGAATACAGATTCCGCGATTATAAATTCAACGAGTCTGAAAAAACATTTATCTGCCAGGTACTCTTGGTATCGCATCTCCCATCGCCTCATCCTCTCCTCGTCGGATTCTCTGGGTGGTTCCGTCTCGGGGAGAGGGACGGACCAGTGAAACGTCACGGATTTCCGTGCCCTGGTCCGGTCTCTCGCCCCCGTCCTCAAGATGCCTTCTTGCCTCCTGCTAGTATGGTACACCACCCATCCTCCAGCCATTAAGCCCGACTCCAGACTCCCGGGGGCAACTCTCACCAAGAAGGATGTACTGTTCAACGTTACCGTCCATCCTCCTGGGAGGTCCCAAAGAACTCCCCGGGGGACAACGGATTATACTCCCACGTTGTTTCGCCCGTCTCTCACGGGAAAAAGAGGATTATCCTCTACGTTGTCTCGCCCGTCCTTCCCGGGAATAACGGATTATACTCTCAGTTGTCCCGCCTGTCTTTACCGGGGAATAACGGATTTTAATCCACGTTGTACCGCCCGTCTTTCCCGGGGAATAACGGATCATACTCAACTTCATTTCGCCCGTCTTTCCCGGAAAACAATGAATCATACTCCACGTTGTCCCGCCCGCTCAATGTTGTCGCGGCCGTCTTTCTCGCGGGACGACAAAAATAAGAACTTGATACAAATCGATCGATTCAATTGATCAATAATCTATTGGAGGATCACAAATTATGAGGCCCATATAATTACACAAAATTTAAATGGGAAATGACCTCGACTCTGATTTATACATTCAATTGTCCGTTACATCACATTGCATGATAATAATAATTTGTACCGGGATATTGGACTCGTCAGAATACACTTGAGAAGATAATTAAGCAATAAATGGAATGATGTGTTTCAATACAGATCTTCCACATGGTGAAAAGAGCATGATTCAGAAATGTTTTTCCACTGACATACTTGAACTTGATGTTTTCTGTCAATGCCAATATCTCATCTGGTAAGTGTTTGAATAATTTCAGGCCTGAACATAGTGAGCATTTTTTGTACGCTACTCTGTTCTGTATTGAAATTGACAATTTGCCACCATTCTTTGTTTTATGCTCATGTATGTCAAGAGTTAATACGTACCAATATGTACCCTGAAGCACAATAAATGAATTTTATAACTCACCAAATATAGCTCCACGTCCGGAGTGCTTGATAAACTTGTCATCAAGCACGAAGGCAACCACGAGTGCAGAAGAGTATAAGCAAAAATATCTAGAGCTCTGCACACACTTCTCCGGACATGTGAAATACTACACGGACGGATCAAAACTGAACGGCAAAGTTGGCTGCGCATTCGTTTGCGAATCCGCCTCTCTCAGTATCAGATTAGGTTCGATAAGTAGCGTATATACAGCCGAGTTGTTTGCAATTGTCACCTCTCTACAGCACATTCAACAACGATCTGAGAAGAGCTTCCTGATCTGTTCTGATTCTCCGAGTGTACTCCAAGCCTTAACTCAGATCTTTCCAACTCACCATCTAGTCCAGGAAGTACAGACACTCCTGACCGACCTTGCCTCGCAGGTTGTCAGTGTAGTGTTCTGCCGGGTACCTGGACACGTGGGGATTGGTGGTAATGAGTCAGCGGACAGGGCTGCCAAAGAAGCGACGGAGAAAGAAGATATTGATAACCCGAGAGTGCCTTTCAATGATTTCAAGGCGTATTTCAAACTACTTTTCAAATCTCGTTTTCAAAAAGAATGGGACAGGGAGACCAACAACAAGCTGAGAGAAATAAATCCTACTGTTAGTGCTTGGGAATCTTCAATCCGAGGTTCACGGAGGGAGGAAGTGGTTCTCACTCGTCTGCGAGTGGGACACACACTTTTAACCCATTCCTATCTTTTCACCCCCGAAAAAATCGTTCCCAGATGTGAAATTTGTAACGAGATTTTAAATGTTAGACACATATTGCTCGAGTGTCGGAAATATACCGCTCTGCGGAGACAGATTCGTATGGAAGACACAATGTCGAAGATTTTAGGGAATAATTCAAAATCGATGGATACCATATTCAGCTTTCTAAGATTATCGAAGCTTTTGGATTTCATTTGACATGCTCGTGGATCTGCGTTAGACGATAAAGTCGTCTTATTACCAGTATCATTTTTCAAACTGCTCGAATTAGGACATTTCCATGTCCGTTCAAGATGACGTGGTTTGTACAATCATCTTTTACCAGTGTACTGCTTTTGACATTTGATACTTATTCTTGATGCCGATCTTTTGGGATAGACATCAGGAATATTTTAAATCAACCATATCCCAACATATATCTGTTATGGTTTGTCTTTCCTCCACTCCTATTTGAGGGGGAGTTTGAACTTAGAACAAGTAATAAAACGTTCTCATACTAGTCCCATGGGTGTGACCCTTTACAGCACACACATGTTCGGTTTTAACAAATTAGTTTATAACGTCTTTAGACACTTTATACATAGTTCAGTCTTAGTCTTAGTTTAATGTATTAAGGTGTTCTCATCAGAATTTCACTTCCACCTTTATATCACACTTTTCACCTTTTGTTGCAACTTATTTCGACAGGCGCTGAATGACCTCGCTGTCGATGCGCCTTGAAACTCTAATATTCATTCATTCAAATGTACCAATTATATAGACATCGGGAGTATTTTAAATCAAACCATATTCCACCATATATCTATTATGGTTTGTCGTTCCTCCACTCCTATTTGAGGGGGAGTTTGAACTGAGAACAAGTAATAAAACGTTCTCATCCTAGTCCCATGGGTGTGACCCTTTACAGCACACACATGTTCGGTTTTAACAAATTAGTGTATAACGTCTTTAGACACTGTAGACATAGTTTAGTCTTAGTCTTAGTTTAATGTATTTAGGTGTTCTCATCAATTTTTCACTTCCACCTTTATATCACACTTTTCACCTTTTGTTGCAACATATTTCGACAGGCGCTAAATGACCTCGCTGTCGATGCGCCTTAAAACTCTAATATTCATTCATTCATTCATTTATATTTGTAATTGGTCGCATGAATTATTCATTAATCCTCAACTTGTTGCTCGTCGACCAAAACGATTCAATGCTTTTTGTAGACAATAAACATGATATTTGAGAAGCCCGGTCATTGGAGTCATCGTCGAATGTTTTGCAATACACACGATCTTCGTCCAATTTCTTCTGCATACTCCCCCTCGAAGGATCCGGACACCTTGACGTGGTGTGGGGGCTTGCCTGACCCTGTGATCTCCAGAGCTATCGTCGGGAGCAATTCATTTGCTTCCAGGAGGGAGATTCATTGGAGATCAATAGAGGATTAATTGAAAGAATTCTGGATTGCCAAAACATTGAACTCACGATATTTCAGCCATTATCACAAGAATTTCGAAATGTTATCATTCCAGAGGTTCCTTCCTTACGCATCCAACTGACATTCTACGCACAAGGGCAATACAAAATCAACTTATACAAGGTAATTAGGTTGGATATTGGAGTTAGGTAGCGATGAAATCAGTTCATTTTCTTATTCACTTGTTCACTATGGTCTTTGAAAATTATTAAATATTATTGCCCCATTAGTTATATGGCGATGTTCAAGCTGGCATCTTCACATAACACTTCCCAACTTTTTGTTCAGCAACTTATTTTGACAGGCGTTAATTGACTTCGCTGTCGATGCATTATGAAACCCTGATATCCATTCATTTAAAAGTAATAGAATATTCATTTTGAAGGCGCCGCCCCAGCCAATTTAACCATATCGCAACATCGATTGTGCTATACCACTATACACTCTGAGGTATATGCCCGAGTCAAAAGAAGACGTATACTAAGTTACGAATTCCATTCACGCAAACATTGATGTGATCTTCCCACCTAATATGTGTTTCAATTATTAATTCAGGATATTTCACAGTGTTTTCCTTCTGTATTACATATAACTCACATTGTGTATTCAGTGGACAGTCATAGGTATATAATTTAGATGATTTATCGTCTGTAGGTTGTAATTTGAGGGTGATAGTAATAGGTAAATAGATGATCTTATTTATTGTACCAGGAGAAGATACGTCCATGTGATTGATCAGCTCCTTCATGTACTCACACATATCACCACACATGTAGCTCAGCTCATGTGGACCAATCAGAATTTCCCACAAGACTCACATCGAGGTTTCATGATCACGCAGTGGAGTCTTCTCAAAGGAATACAGATTCCGCGATTATAAATTCAACGAGTCTGAAAAAACATTTACCTGCCAGGTACTCTTGATACCACATCTCCCACCGCCTCATCCTCTCCTCGTCGGATAATCTCGGTGGTTCCGGCTCGGGGGGAGGGACGGACCAGTGAAACGTCACGGATTTCCGTGCCCTGGTTCGGTCCCTCGCCCCCGTCCTCAAGATTCCATCTTGACTCCTTGTATGGTACACCACCCATCCTCCAGCCATTAAGCCCGACTCCAGACTCCCGGGGGCAACTCTCACCAAGAAGGATGGACTGTTCAACGTTACCGTCCATCCTCCTGGGAGGTCCCAAAGAACTCCCCGGGGGTCAACGGATTATACTCCTGCGTTGTTTCGCCCGTCTCTCACGGGAAAAAGAGGATTATCCTCTACGTTGTCTCGCCCGTCTTTCCCGGAAATAACGGATTATACTCTCAGTTGTCCCGCCTGTCTTTACCGAGGAATAACGGATTTTGATCCACTTTGTCCCGCCCGTCTTTCCCGGGGAATAACGGATCATACTCAACTTCATTACGCCCGTCTTTCCCGGGAAACAATGAATCATACTCCACGTTGTCCCGCCCGCTCAATGTTGTCGCGGCCGTCTTTCTCGCGGGACTACAAAAATGAGAACATGATACAAATCGATCAATTCAATTGATCAATAATCTATTGGAGGATCACAAATTATAAGGCCCATATAATTACACAAAATTTAAATGGGAAATGGGCTCGACTCTGATTTATACATTCAATTGTCCGTTACATCACAGTGCATGATAATAATAATTTGTACCGGGATATTGGACTCGTCAGAATACACTTGAGAAGAGAATTAAGCAATAAATGGAATGATGTGTTTCAATACAAATCTTCCACATGGTGAAAAGAGCATGATTTAGAAATGTCTTTCTACTGACATACTTGAACTTGATGTTTTCTGTCAATGACAATATTCCCTCTGATAAGTGTCTGAATAATTCCAGGCCTGAACAAAGTGAGCATTTTTTGTACGCTACTCTGTTCTGTATTGAAATTGACAATTTGCCACCATTTCTTGTTTTATGCTCATGTATGTCAAGAGTATATACGTACCAATATGTACACTGAAGCACAATAAATGAATTTTATAACTCACCATGAATGTACCAATTATATTTGTAATTGGTCGCATGAATTATTCATTAATCCTCAACTTGTTGCTCGTCGACCAAAACGATTCAATGCTTTTTGTAGACAATAAACATGATATTTGAGAAGCCCGGTCATTGGAGTCATCGTCGAATGTTTTGCAATACACACGATCTTCGTCCAATTTCTTCTGCATACTCCCCCTCGAAGGATCCGGACACCTTGACGTGGTGTGGGGGCTTGCCTGACCCTGTGATCTCCAGCGCTATCGTCGGGAGCAATTCATTTGCTTCCAGGAGGGAGATTCATTAGAGATCAATAGAGGATTAATTGAAAGAATTCTGGATTGCCAAAACCTTGAACTTACGATATTTCAGCCATTATCACAAGAATTTCGAAATGTTATCATTCCAGAGGTTCCTTCCTTACGCATCCAACTGACATTCTACGCACAAGGGCAATACAAAATCAACTTATACAAGGTAATTAGGTTGGATATTGGATTTAGGTAGCGATGAAATCAGTTCATTCTCTTATTTACTTGTTCACTATGGTCCTTGCAAATTATTATATATTAGGGTCCTATTAGTTATATTGCGATGTTCAAGCTGGCATCTTCACATAACACTTCTCAACTTTTTCTTCATCAACTTATTTTGACAGGCGTTAAATGACTTTGCTGTCGATGCATTATGAAACCCTGATATCCATTCATTTAAAAGTAATAGAATATTTATTTTGAAGGCGCCGCTCCAGCCAATTTAACCATATCGTAACATCGATTGTGGTATACCACTATACACTCTGAGGTATATGCCCGAGTCAAAAGAAGACGTATACTAAGTTACGAATTCCATTCACGCAAACATTCCCTCAAAGGATCCAAACACCTTGACGTGGTGTGGGGGCTTGCGTGGCCCCGTGATCCTCAGAGCTATCGTCGGAAGCAATTTATTTGCTTCCAGCAGGGTCACCCATGGCGATAAGGTCTGGGGTGAGGGTCCAGACTAAGTTCGGACCGTCGGTCGAGTGGGTGCCCATTTCGGTGACCAGAGCGGTCATAAGGAGTTCTCGTGCAATCATTTATCATTATCACCCTCTTCCATGATCTTTGCTACTCTGTGTTCTCTCTTTCCTGGACTTGTCTTCATTCTTATCTTCGTGCCGACTCCTCGTGACCACTCACACCCACGACAATATTGACGATCTCGCTGTGAACAAGGATATGAACCCAAGCCAATGGTGTAATTAATCGTGCTAAAGGGCTGAATGACTACGGGATAAAGTAGTTCCAAACGATAAACTCTGGACACATGGTGAACTTCAGTTTGACTCTAGCCTTACTCCTACAAGCGGGGCTCTGTGGGGGCGGACATTTATTTCCCTAGCTACTCGTGGGTCCAAATATGAATACACTTAATTTCCCCTCAATTCCCCCCCCCAAAAAAAAGAATTCGATCTCTTAGAGATTATAAATGTACGAAAGAACAAGTTCTTCAGAATCTAGAATCAAGCAAACCAGCTAGTCCTAGATTTTTGCAAATAGAACGTTCCGATGGTAAAACCTTTCATGACGTGTCACCTTTTGCTATCGAGAAAGCTATTCGAGGTCTTGCTGGTACTGTTCGCAAAGTCACGAAAGTTAGGAATAGAACTCTCCTGCTTGTAGAAACAGACAGCGATATTCAATCACAACTGCTTTTGAAGACCACCAGCTTTGCAAATTTATTCCCCATCCTAGTCAGTCCTCATCCCTTCCTTAATTCTTCTAAGGGAGTGATTACTTGCAATGACCTTTTATGCTGTGACGTTGAAGAGATTAAATCTGAACTCGCTGGTCAAAATGTTACGGATGTTTACCGTATTACCCGACGAGTTGATGGAAATGATGTACCCACAGCCACACTTATTTTGACTTTTTCTACCGGTACCGTTCCAACAAAATTGGTAGCTGGCTACAACAGTATACTTGTTAGACCGTACATTCCAAATCCAACTCGATGTTTCATCTGTCAACGCTTTGGACATGGCCAAGCTTTCTGCAAATCTAAACCTATCTGCCCGAACTGCGGCCTTGAGAAGCACGACGAAACGCCTTGCGTGTCCGGCCCTCGTTGCATCAATTGCAACGGTGGACATGCGGCGTCTTCGAAGGCCTGCAGTAAGTGGTTAGAAGAGAGGAAGATCAGTGAGTTCAAAACTGTCGATAAAATGACTTATCAAGATGCTCGACAGAAATATGGAAATCTCTTTCCTATCTCTGCCCTTCCATCTTCTTTTGCCAAAGCCGCAGCTAATAAAACAACGTCCCAGGAATCGCAAGAAATACTCACTTTGAAGGCTGAAAACAAGAAACTGATCGAACAGCAGAAGAGAATGGAAGAGTTAGTATCGTCACAAAACCTCAAAATTGACAAGTTACAGAACGAGGTACATGATCTGGTGAAACTATTGAAAGGTAAATTCACTCCGGAAGCTGAGGCTGAAACCGTAGAGGAAATAATGGTGACAGGAAGTGAGGATGAAGATGAATCTCCTGTGTCGGGCGCTTCATCCGTCATCACTGAGCGACCGGCGTCGGGTGTTGTGCCCGACACCCGGGGATTCACACCCCCCAAACAAAAACGAAGGAACAGAGGAAGTACCCAAGGAGCAAGAAAGGATGTAGCCGCAGAGCTCGGCATTCCCGCAAAATCCTCTGAGGGGAAATCCTTTTATCTAAAAAGAATTTGAAATCTGTAGTAACCTAAGCTGGTCTTAGGTAACTCTATCTACAGTAAAAGTAAACAAGAACATCATCTACACAAAATGGCTCTAATACAATGGAACTGCAATGGTTTCAACAGGCACAGAGATGAAATCAAGCTATTGACATCAAACATTAAACCGATATGTTTCTTTCTTCAAGAAACGCACTTCAAACCTTGTGACTCTCCATTGATACGTAATTATAGTTTCTATCGTTTCGATGACTTGACAGGTAACAGAGCCTATGGGGGAGTAGCCACAGCTGTCCACGACAGCTGTCACGTGAGTCCACTGCCGCTAACAACACCACTACAGGCAGTGGCAGTCAGAATTGCTATTCCTCAGCCTGTTACCTTCTGTAATATTTACTTACCTGAATGGGCTCCAGTTACTAGAATAAATCTGGATAACCTTGTGTCACAGCTTCCACGTCCCTATGTTATTCTAGGTGACCTAAATGCCCACAATAACTCGTGGGGTGACACAATGGTGGATAGTAACGGCAGAGGACGCCTTTTTGAGCAATTTTTCAACGACAACGACTTGATTATTCTCAACAATGGAGAGAAAACAAGGTTTAATGCTTTCAACGGTATGTTTTCAGCGATCGATCTTTGTGTCTGCACCCCATCTGTCGCACCTCTTTTCAATTTCTCCGTTCACTCAGATCTGTGTGGTAGCGACCACTACCCACTCATCTTGAGAGTAGATTCTCACCAACGGCCCTTGCGGTGTGCGCAGTGGAACTTGCGCCGCGCGAACTGGAGCCTTTTCACAAAGTGTGTTGATTTGAAGAACTCGAATAACATCCATGATACTGATAGTAGGACTGAGCATGTGACAGAGGTGATTATTGCCGCCGCGAAAGAGAGCATTCCTCTTACGTCGACTAACCAACGCCACATAACTGTTCCCTGGTGGAACGAGGAATGTAAGGTGGCGATCCGTAAGAGGAAACAAGCCCTTCGAATTTTCCGGAAATACCCAACCAATATCAACCTTATGGCATTCCGGAAACTCCGAGCAAGGGCTCGTTTCATCATTAAGACTTCGAAAAAAGCCTCATGGAATTCTTACATCTCATCCATTAATGCTCACACACCCCTCACCAAGGTGTGGAATAGAGTGAGGAAGATAGACGGCAAATTCAAATCATCTTGTATATCTGGGTTGAACAAGGATGGTAGTCTAATTACCGAGCCACAGGAAATAGCTTATGTTATCGGGTCCTATTTCCCCGATAACATAAGCTATTTCCTGTGGCTCGGTAATTAGACTACCATCCTATTTCTCGGCCCCTAAAAGGATCCGAACACCTTGACGTGGTGTGGGGGCTTGCGTGGCCCCGTGATCCCCAGAGCTATCGTCGGAAGAAATTTATTTGCTTCCAGCAGGGTCACCCATGGCGATAAGGTCTGGGGTGAGGGTCCAGACTAAGTTCGGACCGTCGGTCGAGTGGGTGCCCATTTCGGTGACCAGAGCGGTCATAAGGAGTTCTCGTGCAATCATTCATCATTATCACCCTCTTCCATGATCTTTGCTACTCTGTGTTCTCTCTTTCCTGGACTTGTCTTCATTCTTATCTTCGTGCTGACTCCTCGTGACCACTCAAACCCACGACAATATTGACGATCTCGCTGTGAACAAGGATATGAACCCAAGCCAATGGTGTAATTAATCGTGCTAAAGGGCTGAATGACTACGGGATAAAGTAGTTCCAAACGATAAACTCTGCCCCCTCAAAGGATCCGAACACCTTGACGTGGTGTGGGGGCTTGCGTGGCCCCATGATCTCCAGAGCTTTCGTCGGGAGCAATTAATTTGCTCCCAGCAGGGTCACCCATGACGATAAGGTCTAGAGTGAGGGTCCAGACCAAGTTCGGACCGTCGGTCGAGTGGGTTCCATTTCGGTGACCGGAGTGTATAGAGGTAGTGCTGAGCGTTGCGTTGTCTTCTCAATTCTCTCCTTATCTTTCGATCTCTTTTCTTCTTCTCTTCTTTCCTTTCTTTTCTCTTATCTTCTCTTACTCTCCTTCTTCTCGCCGGCTCCCTCCATATGCTCGAATCGCCCACATTTGTTGACGACAATTGCAATGTACACGGACATGAACCTAAGCCTATGGTGGGAACAATCGTGCTAATGGCTGAATGACTACGGGTTAATGTAGTATTGAACGATGAACTCTGGATACCTGGTGACCTCCAGTTTCAATTTTACCTTACTTTCATATGCGGGGCTCTGTGCGAGTGAACCTTTATTTCCCTAGCTACTCGTGGGACCAACTATGAATAAAAACCCAAACCCAAAACTCTCCCCTCCCCTCATTCACAGAAACAAAAAACGGCCGGCCGCTCTAATGGATAGTTTGCTCTCCATTGAAGACCTGGTGCCACCTACTAAAGAACCGCGCTTTCTCACCATCAAAATTACAACATCCAACAAATCTTTCAAAGATGTCTCTCTCTTTGACCAACATAGAGGAATAAACCGCCTGGTAGGCGAGGTTAAATCCTCTAAGTCCCTGAGAGATGGCACTCTTCTGGTTGAAACCAAGAATGCTGAACAGTCTCACATCCTTCTGAAATCTAAGCTATTTCTCACTTACCTCATTGATGTTTCCGCTCATAAAGCCCTGAATACTTCCAAAGGGATAATCTTCTGTCACGATCTCATTAACCTTGAACTGGATGTACTTAAGGAGGAGTTCAAGTCACAAGATGTCTTAGATGTATACCGCATAAATAAGCGGCAAAACGGTAAACTTGTGCCAACACCATTGCTTATTCTGACTTTCAACTCTCCGATATTGCCCAAGAAGGTGTTCGCGGGATATATGTGCCTGACAGTGCGTCCGCACATACCCAACCCTCTGCGGTGCTTCAAGTGCCAGAGGTTTGGGCATCCCAGCGATACCTGCAGGGATAAAGAAACCTGTGGGAATTGCGGTGCTAGCCGTCACGAACCGCAAGAGTGCACGAATGCTAGCCATTGCGTGAACTGTGACGGTGACCACCCGGTGTGGTCCCGGGAATGTCCGATATACACGAAAGAGAAGAAAATCATGGAGATAAAATTATTAGAGAATATTTCGATTAATGAAGCAAGGAAACGCTACGTTACACAGAACCCGTTACCATCAATAAGTAAATCCTTCTCGCAAGCTGTAACAGCCCAGAGCACTTCTGCAACACCATCTGCAGAAGTTGCCAAGCTTAAGAGCATAATACAAGAACAAGCTCTGCAGTTGTCAACTCAAACTCCTAACAACTCCACAGTTGAATCATCTCTCAATGAGATGAAACAACTGATGAAAGTGCAGGCGGAGGAGATGTCTTTATTAAAAAAGCAACTTATTGAACAAACTGAGGAGATGAGGAAACAAGCGAAACAGTACACAGACACCATAAAATCACAGGCAAAACAGATTGTTGACTTGAAACAGCTTATTGCGAAGCAGTTGAATACCCCTGCGACGCAATCAACACCTACAAAACCTCCAACTATCGCTAAATTACCTGATAAACATATTCGTCTTTCAAGGACGAAGACCACTGAGAAAACAGAAGATATAGATTTACCAATTCAACGTGCATTCTCTCCATCTCCATCCCGAGTAGATGAGAGCATGGAAGTAGATCGACAGAGAGTTCACGCTTCAAAGTCACGCGTAAACGAATTCCGTAAAGAACAAAAACATACGTGACAAGTTTAGCTACTTCAATTCGTTCTTGCGCACTTATACACATTGTATTAGAGTATCATCTTCACAATATGGCTCTAATACAATGGAACTGCAATGGTTTCAATAGACACAAAGAAGAAATCAAGCTCTTAACATCGAACCTCAAACCGATATGTTTCTTTCTTCAAGAAACGCACTTCAAACCTTGTGACTCTCCATTGATGCGTAATTATAGTTTCTATCGTTTCGATGACTTGACAGGTAACAGAGCCCATGGGGGAGTAGCCACAGCTGTCCATGACAGCTGTCACGCAAGTCCACTGCCGCTTACAACACCACTACAAGCAGTGGCAGTTAGAGTTGCTCTCCCTCAGCCTGTTACCTTCTGCAACATTTACTTACCCGAATGGGCTCCAGTTACGAGAATAAATCTGGATAACCTTGTGTCACAGCTCCCACGTCCCTATGTTCTTCTAGGCGACCTAAATGCCCACAATAACTTGTGGGGTGACACAATGGTGGATAGTAACCGCAGAGGACGTCTTTTCGAACAATTCTTCAATGACAACGACTTAATTATTCTCAACAATGGAGAGAAAACAAGGTTTAATGCTTTCAACGGTGAGTTTTCAGCGATCGATCTTTGTGTCTGCACCCCATCTGTCGCACCTCTTTTCAATTTCTCCGTTCACTCAGATCTGTGTGGTAGCGATCACTACCCACTTATCTTGAGAGTAGATTCTCATCAACGGCCCTTGCGGTGTGCGCAGTGGAACTTGCGCCGCGCGAACTGGAGCCTTTTCACAAAGCGTGTTGATTTGAAGAACTCTAATAACATACATGAGACTGATCGTAGGACTGAGCATGTGACAGAGGTGATTATTGCCACCGCGAAAGAGAGCATTCCTCTTACGTCGACCAACCAACGCCACATACCCGTTCCCTGGTGGAACGAGGAATGTAATGTAGCGATCCGTAAGAGGAAACGAGCCCTTCGAATTTTCCGGAAATACCCAACCAATATCAACCTCATGGCATTCCGGAAACTCCGAGCAAGGGCTCGTTTCATCATTAAGACTTCGAAAAAAGCCTCATGGAATTCTTACATCTCATCCATTAATGCTCACACACCCCTCACCAAGGTGTGGAACAGAGTGAGGAAGATAGACGGCAAATTTAAATCATCTTGCATATCTGGGTTGAACAAGGATGGTCGTCTGATTACCGAGCCCCAGGAAATAGCTAATGCTATTGGGTCCTATTTCTCGGACGTCTCTAGCTCTCACCACTACTCGGCATCGTTCCAGATACACAAGCGTGCTGCAGAATGTAGAAGATTAGATTTCTCTTCTGCGAACAACGAGGTGTATAACGTGCCGTTTAGTGTATGGGAGTTGGAGAACGCGATAACGTGCGCACGAGACACAGCACCGGGGATTGATGGAATACACAATCAGTTCTTGAAACACCTGCCAGCTGACGCTTTGACTGATCTTCTCTATCTGTTCAACCATATCTATTCGACTGATACTTTCCCTGATTCTTGGAGACAAGCTATCCAGGTACCGATCTTGAAACCATCTAAGGATAAGCATTCACCATCAAGCTATAGACCTATATCTCTGACCAGCTGTCTGTGTAAAGTGATGGAAAGGATGTTAAACAACCGCCTTGTTTGGTGGTTGGAACGGAGAAACCTCCTTTGCACAGTACAGTCTGGATTCAGAAAAAATAGAAATACCTTGGATCATCTTATTCATATGGAAAGCTTCATACAAGAAGCTTTTCTTACGAAGCAAGAAGTGATAGCTGTATTTTTCGACCTTGAGAAGGCATTCGATACCACCTGGCGCTTCAACATATTGAAAACCTTATCACAATGGGGTTTCAGAGGCCATCTTCCTAATTTTGTCTGTAATTTCATGACCAACCGACGTTTTAAGGTACGAGTTGGTAATGTGTTGTCGGATGATTTCATCCAAGAGAACGGTGTACCACAGGGTTCTGTCCTCAGTGTTACTTTGTTCGCCATCGCAATAAATGGTATTGTTCGAAGCGTTCCACCTTCTATCACTTGTTCCTTATTTGTTGACGACTTGGCTATATTCAGTAAGTCAGCGAGAAGTGCAACGGCCTCTCGCCAAATCCAACTTGCAATTAAGAAACTGGAAGCATGGGAAGATGAAACTGGGTTCAGGTTTTCTACATCAAAATCAACGTGCATGCGTTTCTCTCGTCTGAGAGGCCTGCATCCTGACCCAGATATATATCTTCGTAGAGAACTTCTCCCATTCGCAGTATCGACGAAGTTCCTAGGGCTGACGTATGACGTGAAGTTGAACTGGAAATCTCACATTTCGCAACTCAGACTCAAGTGCTTCAAATCACTCAACCTTCTCCGGTATCTTAGTGGTACCAAATGGGGAGCGGATCGCACCACGATGCTGCGGCTTTACCGAGCATTAATACGTTCCAAATTGGATTATGGTAGTGTTGTGTACGACTCGGCACGAGAGAGCTACGTGAAGCCACTCAATACAGTTCACAACACGGGCATCCGACTGGCCATAGGAGCACTCCGTACCAGTCGGGTTGAAAGCCTGTATTGTGAGGCTGGTGAGCCCTCGTTGGAGAGTCGACGTGCATATCTCCTTTGCTCATACGCTTCGAAGCTATTCAGCAGTAAGCATCATCCTACCTACCAATCAGTTATCAATCCTAGATTTCATGCTCTCTATGAATCGAAACCATTCGCCACCATACCAACTGGGATTCGTTTGAATCATATTTTGGTCGAAGAGTCATTTGTATACCCTCGAGTCTATCCAATTCAATTTAGTGATACCGCCCCTTGGTTGGCTCCACGTCCGGAGTGCTTGATGAACTTGTCATCAAGCACGAAGGCAACCACGAGTGCAGAAGAGTATAAGCAAAAATACCTAGAGCTCTGCACACTCTACCCCGGACATATTAAATACTACACGGACGGATCAAAACTGAACGGCAAAGTTGGCTGCGCATTCGTTAGCGAATCCTCCACTGTTAGTTTTAGATTAGGTTCGATGAGTAGCGTATATACAGCCGAGTTGTTTGCAATTGTCACCTCTCTACAGCACATTCAACAACGATCTGAGAAGAGCTTCCTGATCTGTTCTGATTCTTTGAGTGCACTCCAAGCCATGACACAGATCTTTCCAACTCACCATCTGGTCCAGAAAGTGCAGACACTCCTGACCGCCCTTGCCTCGCAGGATGTCAGTGTAGTGTTTTGCTGGGTACCTGGACACGTGGGGATTGGTGGTAATGAGTTGGCGGACACGGCTGCCAAAGAAGCGACGGAGAAAGAAGATATTGGTAACCCGAGAGTACCTTTCAATGATTTCAAGGCGTATTTCAAACTACTTTTCAAATCTCGTTTCCAAAAAGAGTGGGACAGGGAGACCAATAACAAGCTGAAAGAAATCAAGCCAACTGTTAGTGCTTGGGAATCTTCAATCCGAGGTTCACGGAGGGAGGAAGTGGTTCTCACTCGTCTGCGAGTGGGACACACACTTTTAACCCATTCCTATCTCTTCACTCCCGATAAAATCGTCCCCAGATGTGAGATTTGTAACGAGATTTTGACTGTTCGACACATATTACTCGAGTGTCAGAAATATACTGCTCTGAGGAGACAGCTTCGTATGGGAGACACAATGTCAAAGATTTTAGGGAATAATTCAAAATCGATAGATACAATATTCAGCTTTCTAAGATTATCGAAGCTATTGGATCTCATTTGACATGCTCGTGAATCTTCGTTAGACGATAAAGTCGTCTTGTTACCAGTATCATTTTTCAAACTGCCTTAATTAGGACATTTCCATGTCCGTTCAAGATGACGTTTTTTGTGCAATCATCTTTGACCAGTATACTGCTTTTTGACATTTGATACTTATTCTTGATGCCGATCTCTTGGGATAGACATTAGGAATATTTTAATACAAACCATATTCCAACATATATATATTTATATATTATGGTTTGTCGTTCCTCCACTCCTATTTGAGGGGGAGTTTGAACTGAGAACAAGTAATAAATCGTTCTCATCCTAGTCCCATGGGTGTGACCCTTTACAGCACACACATGTTCGGTTTTAACAAATTAGTGTATAACGTCTTTAGACACTTTAGACATAGTTTATTCTTAGTTCAATGTATTGAGGTGTTCTCATCTAAATTTCACTTCCACCTTTATATCACACTTTTCACCTATTGTTGCAACCTATTTCGACAGGCGCTAAATGACCTCGCTGTCGATGCGCCTTAAAACCCTAATATTCATTCATTCGATAAACTCTGGACACATGGTGAACTTCAGTTTTACTCTAGCCTTACTCCCACAAGCGGGGCTCTGTGGGAGCGGACATTTATTTCCCTAGTTACTCGTGGGTCCAAATATGAATACACTTAATTTCCCCTCAATTCCCCCCCCCCTAAAAAAGAATTCGATCTCTTAGAGATTATAAATGTACGAAAGAACAAGTTCTTCAGAATCTAGAATCAAGCAAACCAGCTAGTCCCAGATTTTTGCAAATAGAACGTTCCGATGGTAAAACCTTCCATGACGTGTCACCTTTTGCTATCGAGAAAGCTATTCGAGGTCTTGGTGGTACTGTTCGCAAAGTCACGAAAGTTAGGAATAGAACTCTCCTGCTTGTAGAAACAGACAGCGATATTCAATCACAACTGCTTTTGAAGACCACCAGCTTTGCAAATTTATTCCCCATCCTAGTCAGTCCTCATCCCTTCCTTAATTCTTCTGAGGGAGTGATTACTTGCAATGACCTTTTATGCTGTGACGTTGAAGAGATTAAATCTGAACTCGCTGGTCAAAATGTTACGGATGTTTACCGTATTACCCGACGAGTTGATGGAAAGGATGTACCCACAGCTTCACTTATTTTGACTTTTTCTACCGGTACCGTTCCAACAAAATTGATAGCTGGCTACAACAGTATACTTGTTAGACCGTACATTCCAAATCCAACTCGATGTTTCATCTGTCAACGCTTTGGACATGGCCAAGCTTTCTGTAAATCTAAACCTATCTGCCCGAACTGCGGCCTTGAGAAGCACGACGAAACGCCTTGCGTGTCCGGCCCTCGTTGCATCAATTGCAACGGTGGACATGCGGCGTCTTCAAAGGCCTGCAGTAAGTGGTTAGAAGAGAGGAAGATCAGTGAGTTCAAAACTGTCGATAAAATGACTTATCAAGATGCTCGACAGAAATATAGAAATCTCTTTCCTATCTCTGCCCTTCCAACTTCTTTTGCCAAAGCCACAGCTAATAAAACAACGTCCCAGGAATCGCAAGAAATACTCACTTTGAAGGCTGAAAACAAGAAACTGATCGAACAGCAGAAGAGAATGGAAGAGTTAGTATCGTCACAAAACCTCAAAATTGACAAGTTACAGAACGAGGTACATGACCTGGTGAAACTATTGAAAGGTAAATTCACTCCGGAAGCTGAGGCTGAAACCGTAGAGGAAATAATGGTGACAGGAAGTGAGGATGAAGATGAATCTCCTGTGTCGGGCGCTTCATCCGACATCACTGAGCGACCGGCGTCGGGTGCTGTGCCCGACACCCGGGGATTCACACCCCCCAAACAAAAACGAAGGAACAGAGGAAGTACCCAAGGAGCAAGAAAGGATGTAGCCGCAGAGCTCGGCATTCCCGCAAAATCCTCTGAGGGGAAATCCTTTTATCTAAAAAGAACTTGAAATCTGTAGTAACCTAAGCTAGTTTTAGGTAACTCTATCTACATTTAAAGTAAACAAGAACATCATCTACACAAAATGGCTCTAATACAATGGAACTGCAATGGTTTCAACAGGCACAGAGAAGAAATCAAGCTATTGACATCAAACATCAAACCGATATGTTTCTTTTTTCAAGAAATGCACTTCAAACCTTGTGACTCTCCATTGATACGTAATTATAGTTTCTATCGTTTCGATGACTTGACAGGTAACAGAGCCCATGGAGGAGTAGCCACAGCTGTCCACGACAGCTGTCACGTAAGTCCACTGCCGCTAACAACACCACTACAGGCAGTGGCAGTCAGAATTGCTCTTCCTCAGCCTGTTACCTTCTGTAATATTTACTTACCTGAATGGGCTTCAGTTACTAGAATAAATCTGGATAACCTTGTGTCACAGCTTCCACGTCCCTATGTTATTCTAGGTGACCTAAATGCCCACAATAACTTGTGGGGTGACACAATGGTGGATAGTAACGGCAGAGGACGCCTTTTTGAGCAATTTTTCAACGACAACGACTTGATTATTCTCAACAATGGAGAGAAAACAAGGTTTAATGCTTTCAACGGTACGTTTTCAGCGATCGATCTTTGTGTCTGCACCCCATCTGTCGCACCTCTTTTCAATTTCTCCGTTCACTCAGATCTGTGTGGTAGCGACCACTACCCACTCATCTTGAGAGTAGATTCTCATCAACGGCCCTTGCGGTGTGCGCAGTGGAACTTGCGCCGCGCGAACTGGAGCCTTTTCACAAAGCGTGTTGATTTAAAGAACTCGAATAACATCCATGATACTGATAGTAGGACTGAGCATGTGACAGAGGTGATTATTGCCGCCGCGAAAGACAGCATTCCTCTTACGTCAACCAACCAACGCCACATACCTGTTCCCTGGTGGAACGAGGAATGTAAGGTGGCGATCCGTAAGAGGAAACAAGCCCTTCGAATTTTCCGGAAATACCCAACCAATATCAACCTTATGGCATTCCGGAAACTCCGAGCAAGGGCTCGTTTCATCATTAAGACTTCGAAAAAAGCCTCATGGAATTCTTACATCTCATCCATTAATACTCACACACCCCTCACCAAAGTGTGGAATAGAGTGAGGAAGATAGACGGCAAATTTAAATCATCTTGTATATCTGGGTTGAACAAGGATGGTAGTCTTATTACCGAGCCACAGGAAATAGCTAATGTTATCGGGTCCTATTTCTCGGACGTCTCTAGCTCTCACCACTACTCGGCATCGTTCCAGATACACAAACGTGCTGCAGAATGTAGAAGATTAGATTTCTCTTCTGCGAACAACGAGGTGTATAACGTGCCGTTCAGTGTATGGGAGTTGGAGAACGCGATAACGTGCGCAAGAGACACAGCACCGGGGATTGATGGAATACACAATCAGTTCTTGAAACACCTGCCAGTTGCCGCTTTGAATGACCTTCTCAACCTGTTCAACCATATCTATTCAACCGATACTTTCCCTGATTCTTGGAGACAAGCTATCCAGGTACCGATCTTGAAACCATCTAAGGATAAGCATTCACCATCAAGCTATAGACCTATATCACTGACCAGCTGTATGTGTAAAGTGATGGAAAGGATGTTGAACAACCGCCTCGTTTGGTGGTTGGAACGAAAAAACCTCCTTTGCACAGTACAGTCTGGATTCAGAAAAAATAGAAATACTTTGGATCATCTTATTCGTATGGAAAGCTTCATACAAGAAGCTTTTTTTACGAAGCAGGAAGTGATAGCTGTATTTTTCGACCTCGAGAAGGCATTCGATACTACCTGGCGCTTCAACATATTGAAAACCTTGTCACAATGGGGTTTCAGAGGCCATCTTCCTAATTTTGTCTGTAATTTCATGACCAACCGACGTTTCAAGGTACGAGTTGGTAATGTGTTGTCGGATGAGTTCATCCAAGAGAACGGTGTACCACA
Source organism: Brachyptera risi (assembly GCA_964007535.1). Taxonomy (NCBI): domain Eukaryota; kingdom Metazoa; phylum Arthropoda; class Insecta; order Plecoptera; family Taeniopterygidae; genus Brachyptera; species Brachyptera risi. The sequence continues at coordinate 5,090,847 of OZ023335.1, forward strand.
GGGTTCTGTCCTCAGCGTTACTTTGTTCGCCATCGCTATAAATGGTATTGTTCGAAGCGTTCCATCTTCTATCACTTCTTCCTTATTTGTCGACGACTTGGCTATATTCAGTAAGTCAGCGAGAAGTACAACGGCCTCTCGCCAAATCCAACTTGCAATTAGGAAACTGGAAGCATGGGAAGATGAAACTGGGTTCAGGTTTTCTACATCAAAATCAACGTGCATGCGTTTCTCTCGTCTGAGAGGCCTGCACCCTGACCCAGATATATATCTTCGTAGAGAACTCCTTCCATTCGCAGAATCGACCAAGTTCCTTGGGCTGACGTTTGACGTGAAGTTGAACTGGAAATCTCACATTTCGCAACTCAGACTCAAGTGCTTCAAATCACTTAACCTTCTCCGTTATCTTAGTGGTACCAAATGGGGAGCGGATCGCACCACGATGCTGCGGCTTTACCGAGCATTAATACGTTCCAAATTGGATTATGGTAGTGTTGTGTACGACTCGGCACGAGAGAGCTACGTGAAGCCACTCAATACAGTTCACAACACGGGCATCCGACTGGCCATAGGAGCACTCCGTACCAGTCGGGTGGAGAGCCTGTATTGCGAGGCTGGCGAGCCCTCGTTGAAGAGTCGACGTGCATATCTACTTTGCTCATACGCTTCGAAATTATTCTGCAGTAAGCATCATCCCACCTACCAATCAGTTATCAATCCTAGATTTCATGCTCTCTATGAATCGAAACCATCTGCCACCATACCAACTGGAATTCGTTTGAATCATATTTTGGTCGAAGAGTCATTTGTATACCCTCGAGTCTATCAAATCCAATTCAGTGATACCGCCTCTTGGTTGGCTCCACGTCCGGAGTGCTTGATGAACTTGTCATCAAGTACGAAGGCAAGCACGAGTGCAGAAGAGTATAAGCAAAAATACCTAGAGCTCTGCACACTCTACTACACGGACGGATCGAAACTGAACGGCAAAGTTGGCTGCGCATTCGTCAGCGAATCCTCCACTGTTAGTTTTAGATTAGGTTCGATGAGTAGCGTTCATACAGCCGAGTTGTTTGCAATTGTCACCTCTCTACAGCACATTCAACAACGATCTGAGAAGTGCTTCCTGATCTGTTCCGATTCTTTGAGTGCACTCCAAGCCCTTACTCAGATCTTTCCAACTCACCATCTGGTCCAGAAAGTGCAGACACTCCTGACCGCCCTTGCCTCGCAGGATGTCAGTGTAGTGTTCTGCTGGGTACCTGGACACGTGGGGATTGGTGGTAATGAGTTGGCGGACACGGCTGCCAAAGAAGCGACGGAGAAAGAAGATATTGATAACCCGAGAGTACCTATCAATGATTTCAAGGCGTATTTCAAACTGCTTTTCAGATCTCGTTTCCAAAAAGAGTGGGACAGGGAGACCAACAACAAGCTGAAAGAAATAAAGCCTACTGTTAGTGCTTGGGAATCTTCAATCCGAGGTTCACGGAGGGAGGAAGTAGTTCTCACTCGTCTGCGAGTGGGACACCACTTTTAACCCATTCCTATCTCTTCACCCCCGATAAAATCGTCCCTAGATGTGAGATTTGTAACGAGATTTTAACTGTTCGACACATATAACTCGAGTGTCAGAAATATACTGCTCTGAGGAGACAGCTTCGTATGGAAGACACAATGCCAAAGATTTTAGGGAATAATTCAAAATCGATAGATACCATATTCAGCTTTCTGAGATTATCGAACCTATTGGATCTCATTTGACATGCTCGTGGATCTGCATCGTTGTTTGCGTGAGACGATGAAGTCGTCGTGTTACCAGTATCATTTTTCAAACTGCCCCAATTAGGACATATACATGTCTGATCAAGATGACGTTGTTTGTGCAATCATCTTCTTCCAGTATACTACTTTTTGACATTTGATACTTATTCTTGATGTCGATCTCTTGGGGTAGACATCAGGAATATTTTAAACCTAACCATATTTCAACATATATTCATTATGGTTTGTCGTTCCTCCACTCTTATTTGGGTGCGAGTTTGAACTGAGAACAAGTAGTAAAACGTTCTCATCCTAGTCCCATGGGTCTGACCCTTTACAGCACACACATGTTCGGTTTTAACAAATTAGTGTATAACGTCTTTAGACACTTTAGAGATAGTTTAGTCTTAGTTTAATATATATTGAGGTTCTCTCATCTAAATTTCACTTTCACATTTATATCATCTAAATTTCACTTCCACATTCATATCACACTTTTCACCTTTTGTTGCAACTTATTTTGACAGGCGCTAAATGACCTCGCTGTCGATGCGCCTCAAAACCCTAATATTCATTCATTATATATAAATATATATATATATATATATATATATATATATATATATATATATATATATATATATATATATATATATATATATGAATATATGAATATATATATATATATATATATATATATATATATATATATATATATATATATATATATATATATATATATATATATATATTTATATATATATATATATATATATATATATATATATATATATATATATATATATATATTATATATATATATATATATATATATATAATATATATATATATATATATAATATATATATATATATATATATATATATATATATATATATATATATATATATATATATATATATATATATATATAGAGAGAGAGAGAGAGATATGAAGATTTTTTCCTCTTTGAAAATATTCGTATGATCTCCAGCTGTGATCTATCTCCATGCTACACAGTTGCTGTTCTTACAGTCGGTGTGGGAATCTCTCTGGCCAGATCGTTGAAGTTCCTTGCACGCGTCAGATTGCACACGGCCCGGTACTCGTTGTAGCCGTCCACGCCGTGGTCTCGGCCTGCCAACATACCAGCAAGCGTCAGCTTCTTTCAAGTACGTCACTCATTGTTGCGAGAGAAATACATGGATACAGTTGTTAATGAACATGCAATTGTGATGAAAACTCGAATATTGAACAATACTTGTCCACGGAAGCTTTCTCGAATGAAACTTTGTCAGAAGACTCCAAATGTTTGGCACACATGTTCGGTTTTAACAAATTAGTGTATAACGTCTTCAGACACTTTAGACATAGTTTAGTCTTAGTTTAACATATTGAGGTGTTCTCATCTAAATTTCACTTCCACCTTTATATAACACTTCTCACCTTTTGTTGCAACTTATTTCGACAGGCGCTAAATGACCTCGCTGTCGATGCGCCTTAAAACCCTAATATTCATTCATTCCTATTTCTCGGACGTATCTAGCTCTCACCACTACTCGGCATCGTTCCAAATACACAAACGTGCTGCAGAATGTAGAAGATTAGATTTCTCTTCTGCGAACAACGAGGTGTATAACGTGCCGTTTAGTGTATGGGAGTTGGAGAACGCGATACCGTGCGCAAGAGACACGGCACCAGGGATTGATGGAATACACAATCAGTTCTTGAAACACCTGCCACTTGCCGCTTAAAATGACCTTCTCAACATGTTCAACCATATCTATTCAACCGATACTTTCCCTGATTCCTGGAGACAAGCTATCCAGGTACCGATCTTGAAACCATCCAAGGATAAGCATTCACCATCAAGCTATAGACCTATATCTCTGACCAGATGTCTGTGTGAAGTGATGGAAAGGATGTTGAACAACCGCCTCGTTTGGTGGTTGAAACGAAAAAACCTCCTTTGCACAGTACAGTCTGGATTCAGAAAAAATAGAAATACTTTGGATCATCTAATTCGTATGGAAAGCTTCATACAGGAAGCTTTTCTTACGAAGAAGGAAGTGATAGCTGTATTTTTCGACCTTGAGAAAGCATTCGATACTACCTGGCGCTTCAACATATTGAAAACCTTGTCACAATGGGGTTTCAGAGGCCATCTTCCTAATTTTGTCTGTAATTTCATGACCAACCGACGTTTCAAGGTACGAGTTGGTAATGTGTTGTCGGATGATTTCATCCAAGAGAACGGTGTACCACAGGGTTCTGTCCTCAGTGTTACTCTGTTCGCCATCGCAATAAATGGTATAATTCGAAGCGTTCCATCTTCAGTCACTTCTTCCTTATTTGTCGACGACTTGGCTATATTCAGTAAGTCAGCGAGAAGTGCAACGGCCTCTCGCCAAATCCAACTTGCAATTAGGAAACTGGAAGCATGGGAAGATGAAACTGGGTTCAGATTTTCTACATCAAAATCAACGTGCATGCATTTCTCTCGTCTGAGAGGCCTGCACCCTGACCCAGATATATATCTTCGTAGAGAACTCCTTCCATTCGCAGAATCGACCAAGTTCCTTGGGCTGACGTTTGACGTGAAGTTGAACTGGAAATCTCACATTTCGCAACTCAGACTCAAGTGCTTCAAATCACTTAACCTTCTCCGTTATCTTAGTGGTACCAAATGGGGAGCGGATCGCACCACGATGCTGCGGCTTTACCGAGCATTAATACGTTCCAAATTGGATTATGGTAGTGTTGTGTACGACTCGGCACGAGAGAGCTACGTGAAGCCACTCAATACAGTTCACAACACGGGCATCCGACTGGCCATAGGAGCACTCCGTACCAGTCGGGTGGAGAGCCTGTATTGCGAGGCTGGCGAGCCCTCGTTGAAGAGTCGACGTGCATATCTACTTTGCTCATACGCTTCGAAATTATTCTGCAGTAAGCATCATCCCACCTACCAATCACTTATCAATCCTAGATTTCATGCTCTCTATGAATCGAAACCATCTGCCACCATACCAACTGGAATTCGTTTGAATCATATTTTGGTCGAAGAGTCATTTGTATACCCTCGAGTCTATCAAATCCAATTCAGTGATACCGCCCCTTGGTTGGCTCCACGTCCGGAGTGCTTGATGAACTTGTCATCAAGTACGAAGGCAAGCACGAGTGCAGAAGAGTATAAGCAAAAATACCTAGAGCTCTGCACACTCTACCCCGGACATATTAGATACTACACGGACGGATCGAAACTGAACGGCAAAGTTGGCTGCGCATTCGTCAGCGAATCCTCCACTGTTAGTTTTAGATTAGGTTCGATGAGTAGCGTTTATACAGCCGAGTTGTTTGCAATTGTCACCTCTCTACAGCACATTCAACAACGATCTGAGAAGTGCTTCCTGATCTGTTCCGATTCTTTGAGTGCACTTCAAGCCCTTACTCAGATCTTTCCAACTCACCATCTGGTCCAGAAAGTGCAGACACTCCTGACCGCCCTTGCCTCGCAGGATGTCAGTGTAGTGTTCTGCTGGGTACCTGGACACGTGGGGATTGGTGGTAATGAGTTGGCGGACACGGCTGCCAAAGAAGCGACGGAGAAAGAAGATATTGATAACCCGAGAGTACCTATCAATGATTTCAAGGCGTATTTCAAACTACTTTTCAAATCTCGTTTCCAAAAAGAGTGGGACAGGGAGACCAACAACAAGCTGAAAGAAATAAAGCCTACTGTTAGTGCTTGGGAATCTTCAATCCGAGGTTCACGGAGGGAGGAAGTAGTTCTCACTCGTCTGCGAGTGGGACACACACTTTTAACCCATTCCTATCTCTTCACCCCCGATAAAATCGTCCCTAGATGTGAGATTTGTAACGAGATTTTAACTGTTCGACACATATTACTCGAGTGTCAGAAATATACTGCTCTGAGGAGACAGCTTCGTATGGAAGACACAATGCCAAAGATTTTAGGGAATAATTCAAAATCGATAGATACCATATTCAGCTTTCTAAGATTATCGAACCTTTTGGATCTCATTTGACATGCTCGTGGATCTGCATCGTTGTTTGCGTGAGACGATGAAGTCGTCGTGTTACCAATATCATTTTTCAAACTGCCCCAATTAGGACATATACATGTCTGATCAAGATGACGTTGTTTGTGCAATCATCTTCTTCCAGTATACTACTTTTTGACATTTGATACTTATTCTTGATGTCGATCTCTTGGGGTAGACATCAGGAATATTTTAAACCTAACCATATTTCAACATATATTCATTATGGTTTGTCGTTCCTCCACTCTTATTTGAGTGCGAGTTTGAACTGAGAACAAGTAGTAAAACGTTCTCATCCTAGTCCCATGGGTGTGACCCTTTACAGCACACACATGTTCGGTTTTAACAAATTAGTGTATAACGTCTTTAGACACTTTAGACATAGTTTAGTCTTAGTTTAATATATATTGAGGTTCTCTCATCTAAATTTCACTTCCACATTTATATCATCTAAATTTCACTTCCACATTTATATCACACTTTTCACCTTTTGTTGCAACTTATTTTGACAGGCGCTAAATGACCTCGCTGTCGATGCGCCTCAAAACCCTAATATTCATTCATTCATTCACTACTGAAAAATAAAATTGGCATAATTGTGTACATTATGAATGAATAATAATATTGTTAATGTGAAAAATGAACATAATAATAACAACTAAACAAGAGAGATGACTTCTGATGCATCGAAAAATTATTAATATGATTGCATTATATTATATAGAGGGTGACATGATGATGATTACATGAACAAAATATAACAATATTATGATGTCAGTAATATGAATAATGAATGATGTGAATGCCGAAGAAAAAAAAAAAAAAAATATATATCATGTTGGAGTCTTATGTCTTATCAGTACAACAATACACAGAAATACATCAGTATTGGCAATGTAAATTGAGACTGATTGAATGTAAGTCGAGACTAATAATGATAAATGTATTAAAACAGAAACCTACACGAAATTATAACAAAATGATTCAATAAAAGGTCTACTATGGGAATATGAAATTAATAGAGCCTAAATTATTTTATTGACCAACCATGTTTTGATTTCTGATTTGACATTTTTATAAGAATCGAAATTACGTAAACTTGGAGGAATTTGATTAAATTTGGAAGGTACAGCGTATTCGAGACGACGTTTACCATATTTATTTATATAAGTAGGAATATTATAATTTCCAAGGAGCCTATATCTAGTGTTTGCTTCATGGTCATTCAATGTTTTAAAAGAAGGGTCGTAATAATATTTTAGAATGAATTTTTAATCGAATAAGTAAGTGACGGGGAGAATATTACAATACTGAAATAATGTAGGAATGTCATTATCAATCGTATTTTTCACCTGATCGGGTGTTATACATTTTATCATGTTAATTTGGAGGTTGATAATTTGTTGTAGATGTGAGTTCGAAGCGTCCCCCCAGGCTAAAATACCATATGAAATTAAAGATTCAGCCAATGCTAAATAAACAGTACGCAACAATTGAAAAGGTAATATGAACTTGAGTGTGTATAATTTAAATGCACAAGACCGGAGTTTAGTACACAAAATATTTATATGAGGTTTCCATGTGAAATGGCTGTCAATTGTTAAACCCAAGTAAACGTAATTGGATACATTTTCGATTTTTGTATTACAATTTGAACAATTATCACCCTTGCTCAAGCCATGTAAACATTGATAAGAATGATAAATCGTATTGATGGTTAAATTTTTTTCTCTATTAAATGGGGAGCAAATATGTACCAGTTTGGTTTTATTTGAATTAATTACGAGGTCATGATCGTGAGTCCATGAAAGTAAGTGACTAAAATCTTCTTGTAGATATGACTCGGCTACTTTTAAATTTTGGTGAGAGGAGAGCACTACAGTGTCATCTGCGTACATGTATATTTTACATTTACCAATGAAATTAGGCATGTTATTAACATAAATTAGGTATAATATGGGTCCAAGAATTGAGCCCTGAGGTACGCCCGTTGTGATGTTCCTCCTGACGCTCAAAGTGTCTCCAATTTTAACTACAATATGTCTATTCATCAAATAGTTTTCAAACCAATTCAACAATGAACCTCCGATACCGATATTAGTTAAAGCGAGTAAAAGTTTTGCATGATTGAGAGTATCAAAGGCTTTAGAGAAATCAATGAATAAACAAATTACGTGAGAATTGATATTTAACTGAGAGTTTATATAATCTGTGAATAAAACTAATAAATCGGATGTACTTTTATCTTTTTGAAATCCAAATTGATTTGCATGAATAATTTTGAATTTGAACAAATAATCAGTTAGCTTGACCGCTACACATCGTTCCATGATTTTTTCTATTGAAGGTAAAAGAGCAATAGGTCTGTAGTTGGAATATTCAATGTGCGAACCTTTTTTATAAATTGGACGGACAACAGAAATTTTCAATTTATTAGGAACAATGCCAGTTTTCAGCGATAAGTTAATTAATTTGGATATAACAGGACTTACACAATCGACTAATAATTTCAAATCCTTCACTCGTATCCCGTCAATTCCAGGCTGCTTATTTTCATCCATCCCATTTATAATATTTTTAATAAAATTTACGTTAACAGAAGGCATATGCATGGACGTACATCTATTAATATCATGCATTTGATTTATAGTAATTATATTACATTTATGACTAATATGATTGATTTCATCGATAAAAGAATTCACGAAGTTATTTGCAATGATATCATTAGAATATGATTTACCAAGAAATTTCATTATTACTTCATCTACCGTTTTCTTTCTACTTCTACCTACTATATCGTTAATGGTCTGCCAAGTACTTTTCAAGCTATTTCTCGATTTAATTAATTTCACTTTAAAATAAACATTCTTTGCTTTAATTATTTTTACATTAACTGAATTTCTGCACTTTTTGAACTCATCACGATATACAGTTTTGAGAGAATTATTACAATTTTTCCATTTTTCAAATAATGCATCACGCTCTTTCAAAAGTAACTTCAAATCGGTCGTGATCCAATCTTTCTGAACTCTCTTCTTGGCTGTTTCACTTTCGTGCCGCCTATAAGTAGCAAGGTCATAACATTCTTTGAATTTAGAAATTAAAACTTCATAAATCTCATTGCAATCATTTAATAATAGCTCTGAGTCCCACCTTATGAGTTTAAGTTTGTTTGCAAGAATATATTCATTTAAACTGTTTTTATAAACACCGGTTTCCTCTTTTTGATTTTCGATAATTTTGTCAAAGTTAATGTCCGCAGCTATCATATAATGATCTGTTATTTTTGTTGTATATATAACTGATGTTATTTCATTGGCCGATCCTCTTATAAATATGTGATCTATACACGTACCAGATACACTGTCAAGTCTGAATTCTTCTCTTGTTATTCCAAATATTCCTTTATAAAAACCATATGTAGCGAACATATTTTCATAAGGTTGAATAATAATATCATCTTTGTTCAATAGATTCAAGTTCATATCACCAATTACAATTGCATTTAAATGTCCAATAATTTTAATACACTGCTCCAATTCTGATATAAAACCTACTTTATAAGTGTCCGGAGGCCTGTAAATAGCTATTAAAGAAATGGTTTTATTATTGTAGATGAGCGAACCACTAATAGATTCAAAGTAATTATTATCCGCAATACTCTGAACGAAACGAAAGCTAGATTTAACAAATAAAAGTAAACCTCCGCCACCTTTTTGTGCACGAGTTTTATGAAATGTTGAATAACCATCCAATTTATAATAAGATATGTCCACGTAGCTTGAAGATATTTCACTAAGAACTAAAGCATCGAAATTTCCAACATTATTCTCTAAAATGACATTCAATTCATTCCAGTGTTTATTTAGTGATCTGATATTTAAATGAATAATAACGAAGCCCCCAGCAGAGCTTAGCCAAAAATCCAAGTCGGCCACAACAAGCCGTTTATGAGTAACCTGATCACATACATCGTAATTTAAATCAAGGTCAAGGTCTAACATGTATCGAATATATATTACGTGAATGGATAGAAACAAATATCGCAGTACTCAAAATACAAGGGGAAAACACAGGTTCAAGTTACTTAATTTTCACAAGATCAATAACGTTATTCACCTTCAATACTCCCGATGACTCGTCTTTTTTTACAAGAATATGACCACGGTTCACCCAAGCAAATTTATACCCAACTTCCTTAGCTTTAGATCTTACTTTCCAAAACAGTTCTTTATAAAACGGGGAGAGATTCTCGTTAATATATACTCTGTCTTTTCCGACCTTGCTATTTCTTCCAGTTACGTCGTTACTTGTTCGAGCGTCTCTCTTCTTGGAGATGAAGTGATCTCGCTTCTTCCTGCTTGCTAGTTGCACAATGATGTTAGCAGGACGACTCGGATTTCTAGATTTCAAGCGATGAGCCGCGTCAATATCGTTTGCGTCAAGCGGGATGCCTAACGATTCAGCCAAGTTAAGGACGATATCGTCGATATTTTCGCCAGCAACCTCTTCTACGTTTACAAGTTCGAAGTTATTACGCCTGCTGTACTGTTCAAGAGAATGAACTTGATCACTTAAAAGTTCTATATGCCGATCTTTTTCTTCACACTCTTTTTTCAAGGTCACGACGGTATTTTTAAGTTCATTAAACTCAGAAGTAAGTTCCTCCTTAAAATTCTTAAAATCGTCACTCAACGATTTGAAATTTTCACGCATATCGGAGCGCAAATCAAACAAGGATTTGGCAACACCCACGTCGCCGAACTTGAAAGTCTCACTGTCAATGGGCGTATTATTACCAGACTTCTTGCCTTCTTTGCATTTGTAGCACCTCCACACAGATTTGCTCTCTCTTGATTTTATATTAAATGCCGATTTCTGCACAGACGCACACTTGAAGTGATACGCGGTATCACAACATTCACAAAAAGCAAAATCACCTTCTTTGGGTAACTCAGCAGTGCATTTACCACAAAACATAACTATGACGTATACTAATATATACAGCGGAGCGTATAGTTGACAAAACACGTCCGTTCACTACCTGAGCGACTGTTTGGACTGTTGAGATCAATAGAGGATTAATTGAAAGAATTCTGGATTGCCAAAACATTGAACTTACGATATTTCAGCCATTATCACACGAATTTTGAAATGTTGTAATATAAAAGGTTCCTTCCTTACGCATCCAACTAACATTCTGCGCACAAGGGCAATACAAAATCAACTTATACAAGGTAATTAGGTCGGATATTGGATTTAGGTAGCGATGAAATCAGTTCATTTTCTTATTTACTTGTTCACTATGGTCCTTGCAAGTCATTAAATATTATTGTCCCATTAGTTATATTGCGATGTTCAAGCTGGCATCTTCACATAACACTTCCCAACTTTTTCTTCAGCATCTTATTTTTACAGGCGTTAAATGACTTCGCTGTCGATGCATTATGAAACCCTGATATCCATTTATTTAAAAGTAATAGAATATTTATTTTGGATGCGCCGCCCCAGCCGATTTAACCATATCGCAACATCGATTGTGCTGTACCAATATACACTCTGAGGTATATGCCCGAGTCAAAAGAAGACGTATACTAAGTTACGAATTCCATTCACGCAAACATTGATGTGATCTTCCCACGTAATATGCGTTTCAATTATTACTCCAGGATATTTCCCAGTGTTTTCCTTCTGTATTACATATAACTCACATTGTGTATTCAGTGGACAGTCATAGGTATATGATTTAAATGATTTATCGTCTGTAGGTTGTAATTTGAGGGTGATAGTAATAGGTGAATAGATGGTCTTATTTAATGTACCAGGAGAAGATACGTCCAAGTGATTGATCAGCTCCTTCATGTACTCACACATATCACCACACATGTAGCTCAGCTCATGTGGACCAATCAGAATTTCCCACAAGACTTACATCGAGGTTTCATGATCACGCAGTGGAATCTTCTCAAAGGGATACAGATTCCGTGATTATAAATTCAACGAGTCTGAAAAAACATTTACCTGCCAGGTACTCTTGGTATCGCATCTCCCATCGCCTCATCCTCTCCTCGTCGGATTCTCTGAGTGGTTCCGGCTCGGGGGGAGGGACGGACCAGTGAAACGTCACGGATTTCCGTGCCCTGGTCCGGTCTCTCGCCCCCGTCCTCAAGATGCCTTCTTGCCTCCTGCTTGTATGGTACACCACCCATCCTCCAGCCATCAAGGCCGACTCCGGACTTCCGGGGGCAACTCTCACCAAGAAGGGTGGACTGTTCAACGTTACCGTCCATCCTCCTGGGAGGTCCCAAAGAACTCCCCGGGGGACAACGGATTATACTCCTGCGTTGTTTCGCCCGTCTCTCACGGGAAAAAGAGGATTATCCTCTACGTTGTCTCGCCCGTCTTACCCGGGAATAACGGATTATACTCTCAGTTGTCCCGCCTGTCTTTACCGGGGAATAACGGATTTTAATCCACGTTGTCCCGCCCGTCTTTCCCGGGGAATAACGGATCATACTCAACTTCATTTCGCCCGTCTTTCCCGGGAAACAATGAATCATACTCCACGTTGTCCCGCCCGCTCAATGTTGTCGCGGCCGTCTTTTTCGCGGGACGACAAAAATGAGAACATGATACAAATCAATCAATTCAATTGATCAATAATCTATTGGAGGATCACAAATTATAAGGCCCATATAATTACACAAAATTTAAATGGGAAATGGGCTCGACTCTGATTTATACATTCAATTGTCCGTTACATCACAGTGCATGATAATAATAATTTGTACCGGGATATTGGACTCGTCAGAATACACTTGAGAAGAGAATTGAGCAATAAATGGAATGATGTGTTTCAATACAAATCTTCCACATGGTAAAAAGAGCATGATTTAGAAATGTCTTTCTACTCACATACTTGAACTTGATGTTTTCTGTCAATGACAATATCTCCTCTGGTAAGTGTTCGAATAATTTCAGGCCTGAACACAGTGAGCATTTTTTGTACGCTACTCTGTTCTGTATTGAAATTGACAATTTGCCACCATTTCTTGTTTTATGCTCATGTGTGTCAAGAGTTAATACGTACCAATATGTACACTGAAGCACAATAAATGAATTCTATAACTCACCATGAACGCATGAATTTATCATTCATCCTCAACTTGTTGCTTGTCGACCAAAACGATTCGATTCTTTTTGTAGACAATAAACATAATATTTGAGAAGCCCGGTCATTGGAGTCATCGTCGAATGTTTTGCAATACACACGATCTTCGTCCAATTTCATCTGCATACTCCCCCTCGAGGGATCCGGACACCTTGACGTGGTGTGGGGGCTTGCGTGACCCTGTGATCCCCAGAGCTATCGTCGGGAGCAATTCATTTGCTCCCAGCAGGGAGATTCATTAGAGATCAATAGAGGATTAATTGAAAGAATTCTGGATTGCCAAAACATTGAACTTACGATATTTCAGCCATTATCACACGAATTTTGAAATGTTGTAATATAAAAGGTTCCTTCCTTACGCATCCAACTAACATTCTGCGCACAAGGGCAATACAAAATCAACTTATAGAAGGTGTTTAGGTCGGATATTGGATTTAGGTAGCGATGAAATCAGTTCATTTTCTTATTCACTTGTTCACTATGGTCCTTGCAAATCATTAAATATTATTGTCCCATTAGTTATATTGCGATGTTCAAGCTGGCATCTTCACATAACACTTCCCAACTTTTTGTTCAGCAACTTATTTTCACAGGCTTTAAATGACTTCGCTGTCGATGCATTATGAAACCCTGATATCCATTTATTTAAAAGTAATAGAATATTTATTTTGGATGCGCCGCCCCAGCCGATTTGACCATATCGCAACATCGATTGTGCTATACCACTATACACTCTGAGGTATATGCCCGAGTCAAAAGAAGACGTATACTAAGTTACGAATTTTATTCACGCAAACATTGATGTGATCTTCCCACCTAATATGCGTTTCAATTATTACTCCAGGATATTTCCAAGTGTTTTCCTTCTGTATTACATATAACTCACATTGTGTATTCAGTGGACAGTCATAGGTATATAATTTGAATGATTTATCGTCTGTAGGTTGTAATTTGAGGGTGATAGTAATAGGTGAATAGATGGTCTTATTTAATGTACCAGGAGAAGATACGTCCAAGTGATTGATCAGCTCCTTCATGTACTCACACATATCACCACACATGTAGCTCAGCTCATGTGGACCAATCAGAATTTCCCACAAGACTCACATCGAGGTTTCATGATCACGCAGTTGAGTCTTCTCAAAGGAATACAGATTCCGCGATTATAAATTCAACGAGTCTGAAAAAACATTTACCTGCCAGGTACTCTTGATACCACATCTCCCACCGCCTCATCCTCTCCTCGTCGGATTCTCTGAGTGGTTCCGGCTCGGGGGGAGGGACGGACCAGTGAAACGTCACGGATTTCCGTGCCCTGGTCCGGTCTCTCGCCCCCGTCCTCAAGATTCCATCTTGCTCCCTGCTCGTATGGTACACCACCCATCCTCCAGCCATCAAGCCCGACTCCAGACTCTCGGGGGCAACTCTCACCAAGAAGGATGGACTGTTCAACGTTACCGTCCATCCTCCTGGGAGGTCCCAAAGAACTCCCCGGGGGACAACGGATTATACTCCTGCGTTGTTTCGCCCGTCTCTCACGGGAAAAAGAGGATTATCCTCTACGTTGTCTCGCCCGTCTTACCCGGGAATAACGGATTATACTCTCAGTTGTCCCGCCTGTCTTTAAAGGGGAATAACGGATTTTAATCCACGTTGTACCGCCCGTCTTTCCCGGGGAATAACGGATCATACTCAACTTCATTTCGCCCGTCTTTCCCGGGAAACAATGAATCATACTCCACGTTGTCCCGCCCGCTCAATGTTGTCGCGGCCGTCTTTCTCGCGGGACGACAAAAATAAGAACTTGATACAAATCGATCGATTCAATTGATCAATAATCTATTGGAGGATCACAAATTATGAGGCCCATATAATTACACAAAATTCAAATGGGAAATGGGCTCGACTCTGATTCATACATTCAATTGTCCGTTACATCACAGTACATGATAATAATCTGGACCGGTATATTGGACTCGTCAGAATACACTTGAGAAGATAATTAAGCAATAAATGGAATGATGTGTTTCAATACAGATCTTCCACATGGTGAAAAGAGCATGATTTAGAAATGTTTTTCTACTGACATACTTGAACTTGATGTTTTCTGTCAATGCCAATATCTCATCTGGTAAGTGTTTGAATAATTTCAGGCCTGAACATGGTGAGCATTTTTTGTACGCTACTCTGTTCTGTATTGAAATTGACAATTTGCCACCATTCTTTGTTTTATGCTCATGTATGTCAAGAGTTAATACGTACCAATATGTACCCTGAAGCACAATAAATGAATTTTATAACTCACCAAATATAGCTCCACGTCCGGAGTGCTTGATAAACTTGTCATCAAGCACGAAGGCAACCACGAGTGCAGAAGAGTATAAGCAAAAATATCTAGAGCTCTGCACACACTTCTCCGGACATGTGAAATACTACACGGACGGATCAAAA
Organism: Brachyptera risi; assembly: GCA_964007535.1. Taxonomy (NCBI): domain Eukaryota; kingdom Metazoa; phylum Arthropoda; class Insecta; order Plecoptera; family Taeniopterygidae; genus Brachyptera; species Brachyptera risi. Next base: position 5,106,300 of record OZ023335.1, read on the forward strand.
CTGAACGGCAAAGTTGGCTGCGCATTCGTTTGCGAATCCGCCTCTCTCAGTATCAGATTAGGTTCGATAAGTAGCGTATATACAGCCGAGTTGTTTGCAATTGTCACCTCTCTACAGCACATTCAACAACGATCTGAGAAGAGCTTCCTGATCTGTTCTGATTCTCCGAGTGTACTCCAAGCCTTAACTCAAATCTTTCCAACTCACCATCTAGTCCAGGAAGTACAGACACTCCTGACCGACCTTGCCTCGCAGGTTGTCAGTGTAGTGTTCTGCCGGGTACCTGGACACGTGGGGATTGGTGGTAATGAGTCAGCGGACAGGGCTGCCAAAGAAGCGACGGAGAAAGAAGATATTGATAACCCGAGAGTGCCTTTCAATGATTTCAAGGCGTATTTCAAACTACTTTTCAAATCTCGTTTTCAAAAAGAATGGGACAGGGAGACCAACAACAAGCTGAGAGAAATAAATCCTACTGTTAGTGCTTGGGAATCTTCAATCCGAGGTTCACGGAGGGAGGAAGTGGTTCTCACTCGTCTGCGAGTGGGACACACACTTTTAACCCATTCCTATCTTTTCACCCCCGAAAAAATCGTTCCCAGATGTGAAATTTGTAACGAGATTTTAAATGTTAGACACATATTGCTCGAGTGTCGGAAATATACCGCTCTGCGGAGACAGATTCGTATGGAAGACACAATGTCGAAGATTTTAGGGAATAATTCAAAATCGATGGATACCATATTCAGCTTTCTAAGATTATCGAAGCTTTTGGATTTCATTTGACATGCTCGTGGATCTGCGTTAGACGATAAAGTCGTCTTATTACCAGTATCATTTTTCAAACTGCTCGAATTAGGACATTTCCATGTCCGTTCAAGATGACGTGGTTTGTACAATCATCTTTTACCAGTGTACTGCTTTTGACATTTGATACTTATTCTTGATGCCGATCTTTTGGGATAGACATCAGGAATATTTTAAATCAACCATATCCCAACATATATCTGTTATGGTTTGTCTTTCCTCCACTCCTATTTGAGGGGGAGTTTGAACTTAGAACAAGTAATAAAACGTTCTCATACTAGTCCCATGGGTGTGACCCTTTACAGCACACACATGTTCGGTTTTAACAAATTAGTTTATAACGTCTTTAGACACTTTATACATAGTTCAGTCTTAGTCTTAGTTTAATGTATTAAGGTGTTCTCATCAGAATTTCACTTCCACCTTTATATCACACTTTTCACCTTTTGTTGCAACTTATTTCGACAGGCGCTGAATGACCTCGCTGTCGATGCGCCTTAAAACTCTAATATTCATTCATTCAAATGTACCAATTATATAGACATCAGGAGTATTTTAAATCAAACCATATTCCACCATCTATCTATTATGGTTTGTCGTTCCTCCACTCCTATTTGAGGGGGAGTTTGAACTGAGAACAAGTAATAAAACGTTCTCATCCTAGTCCCATGGGTGTGACCCTTTACAGCACACACATGTTCGGTTTTAACAAATTAGTGTATAACGTCTTTAGACACTGTAGACATAGTTTAGTCTTAGTCTTAGTTTAATGTATTCAGGTGTTCTCATCAATTTTTCACTTCCACCTTTATATCACACTTTTCACCTTTTGTTGCAACATATTTCGACAGGCGCTAAATGACCTCGCTGTCGATGCGCCTTAAAACTCTAATATTCATTCATTCATTCATTTATATTTGTAATTGGTCGCATGAATTATTCATTAATCCTCAACTTGTTGCTCGTCGACCAAAACGATTCAATGCTTTTTGTAGACAATAAACATGATATTTGAGAAGCCCGGTCATTGGAGTCATCGTCGAATGTTTTGCAATACACACGATCTTCGTCCAATTTCTTCTGCATACTCCCCCTCGAAGGATCCGGACACCTTGACGTGGTGTGGGGGCTTGCCTGACCCTGTGATCTCCAGAGCTATCGTCGGGAGCAATTCATTTGCTTCCAGGAGGGAGATTCATTAGAGATCAATAGAGGATTAATTGAAAGAATTCTGGATTGCCAAAACCTTGAACTTACGATATTTCAGCCATTATCACAAGAATTTCGAAATGTTATCATTCCAGAGGTTCCTTCCTTACGCATCCAACTGACATTCTACGCACAAGGGCAATACAAAATCAACTTATACAAGGTAATTAGGTTGGATATTGGAGTTAGGTAGCGATGAAATCAGTTCATTTTCTTATTCACTTGTTCACTATGGTCTTTGAAAATTATTAAATATTATTGCCCTATTAGTTATATGGCGATGTTCAAGCTGGCATCTTCACATAACACTTCCCAACTTTTTGTTCAGCAACTTATTTTTACAGGCGTTAATTGACTTCGCTGTCGATGCATTATGAAACCCTGATATCCATTCATTTAAAAGTAATAGAATATTCATTTTGAAGGCGCCGCCCCAGCCAATTTAACCATATCGCAACATCGATTGTGCTATACCACTATACACTCTGAGGTATATGCCCGAGTCAAAAGAAGACGTATACTAAGTTACGAATTCCATTCACGCAAACATTGATGTGATCTTCCCACCTAATATGTGTTTCAATTATTAATTCAGGATATTTCACAGTGTTTTCCTTCTGTATTACATAAAACTCACATTGTGTATTCAGTGGACAGTCATAGGTATATAATTTAGACGATTTATCGTCTGTAGGTTGTAATTTGAGGGTGATAACAATAGGTGAATAGATGGTCTTATTTAATGTACCAGGAGAAGATACGTCCGAGTGATTGATTAGCTCCTTCATGTACTCACACATATCACCACACATGTAGCTCAGCTCATGTGGACCAATCAGAATTTCCCACAAGACTCACATCGAGGTTTCATGATCACGCAGTGGAGTCTTCTCAAAGGAATACAGATTCCGCGATTATAAATTCAACGAGTCTGAAAAAACATTTACCTGCCAGGTACTCTTGGTATCGCATCTCCCATCGCCTCATCCTCTCCTCGTCGGATAATCTCGGTGGTTCCGGCTCGGGGGGAGGGACGGACACGTGAAACGTCACGGATTTCCGTGCCCTGGTCCGGTCTCTCGCCCCCGTCCTCAAGATGCCTTCTTGCCTCCTGCTTGTATGGTACACCACCCATCCTCCAGCCATTAAGCCCGACTCCAGACTCCCGGGGGCAACTCTCACCAAGAAGGATGGACTGTTCAACGTTACCGTCCATCCTCCTGGGAGGTCCCAAAGAACTCCCCGGGGGACAACGGATTATACTCCTGCGTTGTTTCGCCCGTCTCTCACGGGAAAAAGAGGATTATCCTGTACGTTGTCTCGCCCGTCTTTCCCGGAAATAACGGATTATACTCTCAGTTGTCCCGCCTGTCTTTACCGGGGAATAACGGATTTTAATCCACGTTGTCCCGCCCGTCTTTCCCGGGGAATAACGGATCATACTCAACTTCATTTCGCCCGTCTTTCCCGGGAAACAATGAATCATACTCCACGTTGTCCCGCCCGCTCAATGTTGTCGCGGCCGTCTTTCTCGCGGGACTACAAAAATGAGAACATGATACAAATCAATCAATTCAATTGATCAATAATCTATTGGAGGATCACAAATTATGAGGCCCATATAATTACACAAAATTTAAATGGGAAATGGGCTCGACTCTGATTTATACATTCAATTGTCCGTTACATCACAGTGCATGATAATAATAATTTGTTCCGGGATATTGGACTCGTCAGAATACACTTGAGAAGAGAATTAAGCAATAAATGGAATGATGTGTTTCAATACAAATCTTCCACATGGTGAAAAGAGCATGATTTAGAAATGTTTTTCTACTCACATACTTGAACTTGATGTTTTCTGTCAATGACAATATCTCCTCTGGTAAGTGTTTGTAATTTTTCAGGCCTGAACATAGTGAGCATTTTTTGTACGCTACTCTGTTCTGTATTGAAATTGACAATTTGCCACCATTTCTTGTTTTATGCTCATGTATGTCAAGAGTTGATACGTACCAATATGTACACTGAAGCACAATAAATGAATTTTATAACTCACCATGAATGTACCAATTATATTTGTAATTGGTCGCATGAATTTATCATTCATCCTCAACTTGTTGCTTGTCGACCAGAACGATTCGATTCTTTTTGTAGACAATAAACATGATATTTGAGAAGCCCGGTCATTGGAGTCATCGTCGAATGTTTTGCAATACACACGATCTTCGTCCAATTTCTTCTGCATACTCCCCCTCGAAGGATCCGGACACCTTGACGTGGTGTGGGGGCTTGCCTGACCCTGTGATCTCCAGAGCTATCGTCGGGAGCAATTCATTTGCTTCCAGGAGGGAGATTCATTGGAGATCAATAGAGGATTAATTGAAAGAATTCTGGATTGCCAAAACCTTGAACTTACGATATTTCAGCCATTATCACAAGAATTTCGAAATGTTATCATTCAGAAGGTTCCTTCCTTACGCATCCAACTGACATTCTACGCACAAGGGCAATACAAAATCAACTTATACAAGGTAATTAGGTTGGATATTGGATTTAGGTAGCGATGAAATCAGTTCATTCTCTTATTTACTTGTTCACTATGGTCCTTGCAAATTATTATATATTAGGGTCCTATTAGTTATATTGCGATGTTCAAGCTGGCATCTTCACATAACACTTCTCAACTTTTTCTTCAGCAACTTATTTTGACAGGCGTTAAATGACTTCGCTGTCGATGCATTATGAAACCCTGATATCCATTCATTTAAAAGTAATAGAATATCCATTTTGAAGGCGCCGCCCCAGCCAATTTAACCATATCGTAACATCGATTGTGCTATACCACTATACACTCTGAGGTATATGCCCGAGTCAAAAGAAGACGTATACTAAGTTACGAATTCCATTCACGCAAACATTGATGTGAACTTCCCACCTAATATGTGTTTCAATTATCACTCCAGGATATTTCCCAGTGTTTTCCTTCTGTATTACATATAACTCACATTGTGTATTCAGTGGACAGTCATAGGTATATAATTTAGATGATTTATCGTCTGTAGGTTGTAATTTGAGGGTGATAGTAATAGGTAAATAGATGATCTTATTTATTGTACCAGGAGAAGATACGTCCATGTGATTGATCAGCTCCTTCATGTACTCACACATATCACCACACATGTAGCTCAGCTCATGTGGACCAATCAGAATTTCCCACAAGACTCACATCGAGGTTTCATGATCACGCAGTGGAGTCTTCTCAAAGGAATACAGATTCCGCGATTATAAATTCAACGAGTCTGAAAAAACATTTACCTGCCAGGTACTCTTGATACCACATCTCCCACCGCCTCATCCTCTCCTCGTCGGATAATCTCGGTGGTTCCGGCTCGGGGAGAGGGACGGACTTGTGAAACGTCACGGATTTCCGTGCCCTGGTTCGGTCCCTCGCCCCCGTCCTCAAGATTCCATCTTGACTCCTTGTATGGTACACCACCCATCCTCCAGCCATTAAGCCCGACTCCAGACTCCCGGGGGCAACTCTCACCAAGAAGGATGGACTGTTCAACGTTACCGTCCATCCTCCTGGGAGGTCCCAAAGAACTCCCCGGGGGTCAACGGATTATACTCCTGCGTTGTTTCGCCCGTCTCTCACGGGAAAAAGAGGATTATCCTCTACGTTGTCTCGCCCGTCTTTCCCGGAAATAACGGATTATACTCTCAGTTGTTCGCCTGTCTTTACCGAGGAATAACGGATCTTGATCCACTTTGTCCCGCCCGTCTTTCCCGGGGAATAACGGATCATACTCAACTTCATTACGCCCGTCTTTCCCGGGAAACAATGAATCATACTCCACGTTGTCCCGCCCGCTCAATGTTGTCGCGGCCGTCTTTCTCGCGGGACTACAAAAATGAGAACATGATACAAATCAATCAATTCAATTGATCAATAATCTATTGGAGGATCACAAATTATGAGGCCCATATAATTACACAAAATTTAAATGGGAAATGGGCTCGACTCTGATTCATACATTCAATTGTCCGTTACATCACAGTACATGATAATAATTTGGACCGGTATATTGGAATCGTCAGAATACACTTGAGAAGAGAATTGAGCAATAAATGGAATGATGTGTTTCAATACAAATCTTCCACATGGTGAAAAGAGCATGATTTAGAAATGTCTTTCTACTGACATACTTGAACTTGATGTTTTCTGTCAATGACAATATCTCCTCTGGTAAGTGTCTGAATATTTTCAGGCCTGAACATAGTGAGCATTATTTAACGCTACTCTGTTCTGTATTGAAATTGACAATTTGCCACCATTCTTTGTTTTATGCTCATGTGTGTCAAGAGTTAATACGTACCAATATGTACACTGAAGCACAATAAATGAATTTTATAACTCACCATGAATGTACCAATTATGTTTGTAATTGGTCGCATGAATTTATCATTCATCCTCAACTTGTTGCTTGTCGACCGAAACGATTCGATTCTTTTTGTAGACAATAAACATAATATTTGAGAAGCCCGGTCATTGGAGTCATCGTCGAATGTTTTGCAATACACACGATCCTCGTCCAATTTCATCTGCATACTCCCCCTCGAGGGATCCGGACACCTTGACGTGGTGTGGGGTCTTGCGTGACCCTGTGATCTCCAGAGCTATCGTCGGGAGCAATTCATTTGCTTCCAGCAGGGAGATTCATCAGAGATCAATAGAGGATTAATTGAAAGAATTCTGGATTGCCAAAACATTGAACTTACGATATTTCAGCCATTATCACAAGAATTTCGAAATGTTATCATCCCAGAGGTTCCTTCCTTACGCATCCAACTAACATTCTGCGCACAAGGGCAATACAAAATCAACTTATACAAGGTAATTAGGTTGGATATTGGATTTAGGTAGCGATGAAATCAGTTCATTCTCTTATTTACTTGTTCACTATGGTCCTTGCAAATTATTATATATTAGGGTCCTATTAGTTATATTGCGATGTTCAAGCTGGCATCTTCACATAACACTTCTCAACTTTTTCTTCAGCAACTTATTTTGACAGGCGTTAAATGACTTCGCTGTCGATGCATTATGAAACCCTGATATCCATTCATTTAAAAGTAATAGAATATTCATTTTGAAGGCGCCGCCCCAGCCAATTTAACCATATCGTAACATCGATTGTGCTATACCACTATACACTCTGAGGTATATGCCCGAGTCAAAAGAAGACGTATACTAAGTTACGAATTCCATTCACGCAAACATTGATGTGATCTTCCCACCTAATATGTGTTTCAATTATCACTCCAGGATATTTCCCAGTGTTTTCCTTCTGTATTACATATAACTCACATTGTGTATTCAGTGGACAGTCGTAGGTGTATAATTTAGATGATTTATCGTCTGTAGGTTGTAATTTGAGGGTGATAGTAATAGGTAAATAGATGATCTTATTTATTGTACCAGTAGAAGATACGTCCATGTGATTGATCAGCTCCTTCATGTACTCACACATATCACCACCTATGTAGCTCAGCTCATGTGGACCAATCAGAATTTCCCACAAGACTCACATCGAGGTTTCATGATCACGCAGTTGATTCTTCTCAAAGGAATACAGATTCCGCGATTATAAATTCAACGAGTCTGAAAAAACATTTACCTGCCAGGTACTCTTGATACCACATCTCCCACCGCCTCATCCTCTCCTCGTCGGATAATCTCGGTGGTTCCGGCTCGGGGAGAGGGACGGACTTGTGAAACGTCACGGATTTCCGTGCCCTGGTTCGGTCCCTCGCCCCCGTCCTCAAGATTCCATCTTGACTCCTGCTTGTATGGTACACCACCCATCCTCCAGCCATTAAGCCCGACTCCAGACTCCCGGGGGCAACTCTCACCAAGAAGGATGGACTGTTCAACGTTACCGTCCATCCTCCTGGGAGGTCCCAAAGAACTCCCCGGGGGACAACGGATTATACTCCTGCGTTGTTTCGCCCGTCTCTCACGGGAAAAAGAGGATTATCCTCTACGTTGTCTCGCCCGTCTTTCCCGGAAATAACGGATTATACTCTCAGTTGTCCCGCCTGTCTTTACCGGGGAATAACGGATTTTAATCCACGTTGTCCCGCCCGTCTTTCTCGGGGAATAACGGATCATACTCAACTTCATTTCGCCCGTCTTTCCCGGGAAACAATGAATCATACTCCACGTTGTCCCGCCCGCTCAATGTTGTCGCGGCCGTCTTTCTCGCGGGACTACAAAAATGAGAACATGATACAAATCAATCAATTCAATTGATCAATAATCTATTGGAGGATCACAAATTATGAGGCCCATATAATTACACAAAATTCAAATGGGAAATGGGCTCGACTCTGATTCATACATTCAATTGTCCGTTACATCACAGTACATGATAATAATCTGGACCGGTATATTGGACTCGTCAGAATACACTTGAGAAGAGAATTGAGCAATAAATGGAATGATGTGTTTCAATACAAATCTTCCACATGGTAAAAAGAGCATGATTTAGAAATGTTTTTCTACTCACATATTTGAACTTGATGTTTTCTGTCAATGACAATATCTCATCTGGTAAGTGTTTGAATAATTTCAGGCCTGAACATGGTGAGCATTTTTTGTACGCTACTCTGTTCTGTATTGAAATTGACAATTTGCCACCATTCTTTGTTTTATGCTCATGTATGTCAAGAGTTAATACGTACCAATATGTACCCTGAAGCACAATAAATGAATTTTATAACTCACCAAATATAGCTCCACGTCCGGAGTGCTTGATAAACTTGTCATCAAGCACGAAGGCAACCACGAGTGCAGAAGAGTATAAGCAAAAATATCTAGAGCTCTGCACACACTTCTCCGGACATGTGAAATACTACACGGACGGATCAAAACTGAACGGCAAAGTTGGCTGCGCATTCGTTTGCGAATCAGCCTCTCTCAGTATCAGATTAGGTTCGATAAGTAGCGTATATACAGCCGAGTTGTTTGCAATTTTCACCTCTCTACAGCACATTCAACAACGATCTGAGAAGAGCTTCCTGATCTGTTCTGATTCTTTGAGTGTACTCCAAGCCTTAACTCAAATCTTTCCAACTCACCATCTAGTCCAGGAAGTACAGACACTCCTGACCGACCTTGCCTCGCAGGATGTCAGTGTAGTGTTCTGCCGGGTACCTGGACACGTGGGGATTGGTGGTAATGAGTCAGCGGACAGGGCTGCCAAAGAAGCGACGGAGAAAGAAGATATTGATAACCCGAGAGTGCCTTTCAATGATTTCAAGGCGTATTTCAAACTACTTTTCAAATCTCGTTTTCAAAAAGAATGGGACAGGGAGACCAACAACAAGCTGAAAGAAATAAAGCCTACTGTTAGTGCTTGGGAATCTTCAATCCGAGGTTCACGGAGGGAGGAAGTGGTTCTCACTCGTCTGCGAGTGGGACACACACTTTTAACCCATTCCTATCTTTTCACCCCCGAAAAAATCGTTCCCAGATGTGAAATTTGTAACGAGATTTTAACTGTTAGACACATATTGCTCGAGTGTCGGAAATATACCGCTCTGCGGAGACAGATTCGTATGGAAGACACAATGTCGAAGATTTTAGGGAATAATTCAAAATCGATGGATACCATATTCAGCTTTCTAAGATTATCGAAGCTTTTGGATTTCATTTGACATGCTCGTGGATCTGCGTTAGACGATAAAGTCGTCATATTACCAGTATCATTTTTCAAACTGCCCGAATTAGGACATTTCCATGTCCGTTCAAGATGACGTGGTTTGTGCAATCATCTTTTACCAGTGTACTGCTTTTGACATTTGATACTTATTCTTGATGCCGATCTTTTGGGATAGACATCAGGAATATTTTAAATCAACCATATCCCAACATATATCTGTTATGGTTTGTCTTTCCTCCACTCCTATTTGAGGGGGAGTTTGAACTGAGAACAATTAATAAAACGTTCTCATACTAGTCCCATGGGTGTGACCCTTTACAGCACACACATGTTCGGTTTTAACAAATTAGTTTATAACGTCTTTAGACACTTTATACATAGTTCAGTCTTAGTCTTAGTTTAATGTATTAAGGTGTTCTCATCAAAATTTCACTTCCACCTTTATATCACACTTTTCACCTTTTGTTGCAACTTATTTCGACAGGCGCTGAATGACCTCGCTGTCGATGCGCCTTAAAACTAATATTCATTCATTCAAATGTACCAATTATATAGACATCAGGAGTATTTTAAATCGAACCATATTCCACCATATATCTATTATGGTTTGTCGTTCCTCCACTCCTATTTGAGGGGGAGTTTGAACTGAGAACAAGTAATAAAACGTTCTCATCCTAGTCCCATGGGTGTGACCCTTTACAGCACACACATGTTCGGTTTTAACAAATTAGTGTATAACGTCTTTAGACACTGTAGACATAGTTTAGTCTTAGTCTTAGTTCAATGTATTTAGGTGTTCTCATCAATTTTTCACTTCCACCTTTATATCACACTTTTCACCTTTTGTTGCAACATATTTCGACAGGCGCTAAATGACCTCGCTGTCGATGCGCCTTAAAACTCTAATATTCATTCATTCATTCATTTATATTTGTAATTGGTCGCATGAATTATTCATTAATCCTCAACTTGTTGCTCGTCGACCAAAACGATTCAATGCTTTTTGTAGACAATAAACATGATATTTGAGAAGCCCGGTCATTGGAGTCATCGTCGAATGTTTTGCAATACACACGATCTTCGTCCAATTTCTTCTGCATACTCCCCCTCGAAGGATCCGGACACCTTGACGTGGTGTGGGGGCTTGCCTGACCCTGTGATCTCCAGAGCTATCGTCGGGAGCAATTCATTTGCTTCCAGGAGGGAGATTCATTAGAGATCAATAGAGGATTAATTGAAAGAATTCTGGATTGCCAAAACATTGAACTTACGATATTTCAGCCATTATCACACGAATTTTGAAATGTTGTAATATAAAAGGTTCCTTCCTTACGCATCCAACTAACATTCTGCGCACAAGGGCAATACAAAATCAACTTATACAAGGTAATTAGGTTGGATATTGGAGTTAGGTAGCGATGAAATCAGTTCATTCTCTTATTCACTTGTTCACTATGGTCCTTGAAAATTATTAAATATTATTGCCCTATTAGTTATATTGCGATGTTCAAGCTGGCATCTTCACATAACACTTCCCAACTTTTTGTTCAGCAACTTATTTTTACAGGCGTTAAATGACTTCGCTGTCGATGCATTATGAAACCCTGATATCCATTCATTTAAAAGTAATAGAATATTTATTTTGAAGGCGCCGCCCCAGCCAATTTAACCATATCGTAACATCGATTGTGCTATACCACTATACACTCTGAGGTATATGCCCGAGTCAAAAAGAAGACGTATACTAAGTTACGAATTCCATTCACGCAAACATTGATGTGATCTTCCCACCTAATATGTGTTTCAATTATCACTCCTGGATATTTCCCAGTGTTTTCCTTCTGTATTACATATAACTCACATTGTGTATTCAGTGGACAGTCATAGGTATATAATTTAGATGATTTATCGTCTGTAGGTTGTAATTTGAGGGTGATAGTAATAGGTAAATAGATGATCTTATTTATTGTACCAGGAGAAGATACGTCCATGTGATTGATCAGCTCCTTCATGTACTCACACATATCACCACACATGTAGCTCAGCTCACGTGGACCAATCAGAATTTCCCACAAGACTCACATCGAGGTTTCATGATCACGCAGTGGAGTCTTCTCAAAGGAATACAGATTCCGCGATTATAAATTCAACGAGTCTGAAAAAACATTTATCTGCCAGGTACTCTTGGTATCGCATCTCCCATCGCCTCATCCTCTCCTCGTCGGATTCTCTGGGTGGTTCCGTCTCGGGGAGAGGGACGGACCAGTGAAACGTCACGGATTTCCGTGCCCTGGTCCGGTCTCTCGCCCCCGTCCTCAAGATGCCTTCTTGCCTCCTGCTAGTATGGTACACCACCCATCCTCCAGCCATTAAGCCCGACTCCAGACTCCCGGGGGCAACTCTCACCAAGAAGGATGGACTGTTCAACGTTACCGTCCATCCTCCTGGGAGGTCCCAAAGAACTCCCCGGGGGACAACGGATTATACTCCCACGTTAATTCGCCCGTCTCTCACGGGAAAAAGAGGATTATCCTCTACGTTGTCTCGCCCGTTCTTCCCGGGAATAACGGATTATACTCTCAGTTGTCCCGCCTGTCTTTACCGGGGAATAACGGATTTTAATCCACGTTGTACCGCCCGTCTTTCCCGGGGAATAACGGATCATACTCAACTTCATTTCGCCCGTCTTTCCCGGGAAACAATGAATCATACTCCACGTTGTCCCGCCCGCTCAATGTTGTCGCGGCCGTCTTTCTCGCGGGACGACAAAAATAAGAACTTGATACAAATCGATCGATTCAATTGATCAATAATCTATTGGAGGATCACAAATTATGAGGCCCATATAATTACACAAAATTTAAATGGGAAATGACCTCGACTCTGATTTATACATTCAATTGTCCGTTACATCACAGTGCATGATAATAATAATTTGTACCGGGATATTGGACTCGTCAGAATACACTTGAGAAGATAATTAAGCAATAAATGGAATGATGTGTTTCAATACAGATCTTCCACATGGTGAAAACAGCATGATTTAGAAATGTTTTTCTACTGACATACTTGAACTTGATGTTTTCTGTCAATGACAATATCTCATCTGGTAAGTGTTTGAATAATTTCAGGCCTGAACATAGTGAGCATTTTTTGTACGCTACTCTGTTCTGTATTGAAATTGACAATTTGCCACCATTCTTTGTTTTATGCTCATGTATGTCAAGAGTTAATACGTACCAATATGTACCCTGAAGCACAATAAATGAATTTTATAACTCACCAAATATAGCTCCACGTCCGGAGTGCTTGATAAACTTGTCATCAAGCACGAAGGCAACCACGAGTGCAGAAGAGTATAAGCAAAAATATCTAGAGCTCTGCACACACTTCTCCGGACATGTGAAATACTACACGGACGGATCAAAACTGAACGGCAAAGTTGGCTGCGCATTCGTTTGCGAATCCGCCTCTCTCAGTATCAGATTAGGTTCGATAAGAAGCGTATATACAGCCGAGTTGTTTGCAATTGTCACCTCTCTACAGCACATTCAACAACGATCTGAGAAGAGCTTCCTGATCTGTTCTGATTCTTTGAGTGTACTCCAAGCCTTAACTCAAATCTTTCCAACTCACCATCTAGTCCAGGAAGTACAGACACTCCTGACCGACCTTGCCTCGCATGTTGTCAGTGTAGTGTTCTGCCGGGTACCTGGACACGTGGGGATTGGTGGTAATGAGTCAGCGGACAGGGCTGCCAAAGAAGCGACGGAGAAAGAAGATATTGATAACCCGAGAGTGCCTTTCAATGATTTCAAGGCGTATTTCAAACTACTTTTCAAATCTCGTTTTCAAAAAGAATGGGACAGGGAGACCAACAACAAGCTGAGAGGAATAAATCCTACTGTTAGTGCTTGGGAATCTTCAATCCGAGGTTCACGGAGGGAGGAAGTGGTTCTCACTCGTCTGCGAGTGGGACACACACTTTTAACCCATTCCTATCTTTTCACCCCCGAAAAAATCGTTCCCAGATGTGAAATTTGTAACGAGATTTTAAATGTTAGACACATATTGCTCGAGTGTCGGAAATATACCGCTCTGCGGAGACAGATTCGTATGGAAGACACAATGTCGAAGATTTTAGGGAATAATTCAAAATCGATGGATACCATATTCAGCTTTCTAAGATTATCGAAGCTTTTGGATTTCATTTGACATGCTCGTGGATCTGCGTTAGACGATAAAGTCGTCTTATTACCAGTATCATTTTTCAAACTGCCCGAATTAGGACATTTCCATGTCCGTTCAAGATGACGTGGTTTGTACAATCATCTTTTACCAGTGTACTGCTTTTGACATTTGATACTTATTCTTGATGCCGATCTTTTGGGATAGACATCAGGAATATTCTAAATCAACCATATCCCAACATATATCTGTTATGGTTTGTCTTTCCTCCACTCCTATTTGAGGGGGAGTTTGAACTTAGAACAAGTAATAAAACGTTCTCATACTAGTCCCATGGGTGTGACCCTTTACAGCACACACATGTTCGGTTTTAACAAATTAGTTTATAACGTCTTTAGACACTTTATACATAGTTCAGTCTTAGTCTTAGTTTAATGTATTAAGGTGTTCTCATCAGAATTTCACTTCCACCTTTATATCACACTTTTCACCTTTTGTTGCAACTTATTTCGACAGGCGCTGAATGACCTCGCTGTCGATGCGCCTTAAAACTCTAATATTCATTCATTCAAATGTACCAATTATATAGACATCAGGAGTATTTTAAATCAAACCATATTCCACCATATATCTGTTATGGTTTGTCGTTCCTCCACTCCTATTTGAGGGGGAGTTTGAACTGAGAACAAGTAATAAAACGTTCTCATCCTAGTCCCATGGGTGTGACCCTTTACAGCACACACATGTTCGGTTTTAACAAATTAGTGTATAACGTCTTTAGACACTGTAGACATAGTTTAGTCTCAGTCTTAGTTTAATGTATTTAGGTGTTCTCATCAATTTTTCACTTCCACCTTTATATCACACTTTTCACCTTTTGTTGCAACATATTTCGACAGGCGCTATATGACCTCGCTGTCGATGCGCCTTAAAACTCTAATATTCATTCATTCATTCATTTATATTTGTAATTGGTCGCATGAATTATTCATTAATCCTCAACTTGTTGCTCGTCGACCAAAACGATTCAATGCTTTTTGTAGACAATAAACATGATATTTGAGAAGCCCGGTCATTGGAGTCATCGTCGAATGTTTTGCAATACACACGATCTTCGTCCAATTTCTTCTGCATACTCCCCCTCGAAGGATCCGGACACCTTGACGTGGTGTGGGGGCTTGCCTGACCCTGTGATCTCCAGAGCTATCGTCGGGAGCAATTCATTTGCTTCCAGGAGGGAGATTCATTAGAGATCAATAGAGGATTAATTGAAAGAATTCTGGATTGCCAAAACCTTGAACTTACGATATTTCAGCCATTATCACAAGAATTTCGAAATGTTATCATTCCAGAGGTTCCTTCCTTACGCATCCAACTGACATTCTACGCACAAGGGCAATACAAAATCAACTTATACAAGGTAATTAGGTTGGATATTGGAGTTAGGTAGCGATGAAATCAGTTCATTTTCTTATTCACTTGTTCACTATGGTCTTTGAAAATTATTAAATATTATTGCCCTATTAGTTATATGGCGATGTTCAAGCTGGCATCTTCACATAACACTTCCCAACTTTTTGTTCAGCAACTTATTTTGACAGGCGTTAATTGACTTCGCTGTCGATGCATTATGAAACCCTGATATCCATTCATTTAAAAGTAATAGAATATTCATTTTCCCCCTCAAAGGATCCGAACACCTTGACGTGTTGTGGGGGCTTGCGTGGCCCCGTGATCCCCAGAGCTATCGTCGGAAGCAATTTATTTGCTTCCAGCAGGGTCACCCATGGCGATAAGGTCTGGGGTGAGGGTCCAGACTAAGTTCGGACCGTCGGTCAAGTGGGTGCTCATTTCGGTGACCAGAGCGGTCATAAGGAGTTCTCGAGCAATCATTCATCATTATCACCCTCTTCCATGATCTTTGCTACTCTGTGTTCTCTCTTTCCTGGACTTGTCTTCATTCTTATCTTCGTGCCGACTCCTCGTGACCACTCACACCCACGACAATATTGACGATCTCGCTGTGAACAAGGATATGAACCCAAGCCAATGGTGTAATTAATCGTGCCAAAGGGCTGAATGACTACGGGATAAAGTAGTTCCAAACGATAAACTCTGGACACATGGTGAACTTCAGTTTTACTCTAGCCTTACTCCCACAAGCGGGGCTCTGTGGGAGCGGACATTTATTTCCCTAGCTACTCGTGGGTCCAAATATGAATACACTTAATTTCCCCTCAATTCCCCCCCCCCAAAAAAAAGAATTCGATCTCTTAGAGATTATAAATGTACGAAAGAACAAGTTCTTCAGAATCTAGAATCAAGCAAACCAGCTAGTCCTAGATTTTTGCAAATAGAACGTTCCGATGGTAAAACCTTCCATGACGTGTCACCTTTTGCTATCGAGAAAGCTATTCGAGGTCTTGCTGGTACTGTTCGCAAAGTCACGAAAGTTAGGAATAGAACTCTCCTGCTTGTAGAAACAGACAGCGATATTCAATCACAACTGCTTTTGAAGACCACCAGCTTTGCAAATTTATTCCCCATCCTAGTCAGTCCTCATCCCTTCCTTAATTCTTCTAAGGGAGTGATTACTTGCAATGACCTTTTATGCTGTGACGTTGAAGAGATTAAATCTGAACTCGCTGGTCAAAATGTTACGGATGTTTACCGTATTACCCGACGAGTTGATGGAAAGGATGTACCCACAGCCACACTTATTTTGACTTTTTCTACCGGTACCGTTCCAACAAAATTGATAGCTGGCTACAACAGTATACTTGTTAGACCGTACATTCCAAATCCAACTCGATGTTTCATCTGTCAACGCTTTGGACATGGCCAAGCTTTCTGTAAATCTAAACCTATCTGCCCGAACTGCGGCCTTGAGAAGCACGACGAAACGCCTTGCGTGTCCGGCCCTCGTTGCATCAATTGCAACGGTGGACATGCGGCGTCTTCAAAGGCCTGCAGTAAGTGGTTAGAAGAGAGGAAGATCAGTGAGTTCAAAACTGTCGATAAAATGACTTATCAAGATGCTCGACAGAAATATAGAAATCTCTTTCCTATCTCTGCCCTTCCAACTTCTTTTGCCAAAGCCACAGCTTATAAAACAACGTCCCAGGAATCGCAAGAAATACTCACTTTGAAGGCTGAAAACAAGAAACTGATCGAACAGCAGAAGAGAATGGAAGAGTTAGTATCGTCACAAAACCTCAAAATTGACAAGTTACAGAACGAGGTACATGATCTGGTGAAACTATTGAAAGGTAAATTCACTCCGGAAGCTGAGGCTGAAACCGTAGAGGAAATAATGGTGACAGGAAGTGAGGATGAAGATGAATCCCCTGTGTCGGGCGCTTCATCCGACATCACTGAGCGACCGGCGTCGGGTGCTGTGCCCGACACCCGTGGATTCACACCCCCCAAACAAAAACGAAGGAACAGAGGAAGTACCCAAGGAGCAAGAAAGGATGTAGCCGCAGAGCTCGGCATTCCCGCAAAATCCTCTGAGGGGAAATCCTTTTATCTAAAAAGAACTTGAAATCTGTAGTAACCTAAGCTGGTCTTAGGTAACTCTATCTACATTTAAAGTAAACAAGAACATCATCTACACAAAATGGCTCTAATACAATGGAACTGCAATGGTTTCAACAGGCACAGAGAAGAAATCAAGCTATTGACATCAAACATTAAACCGATATGTTTCTTTTTTCAAGAAACGCACTTCAAACCTTGTGACTCTCCATTGATACGTAATTATAGTTTCTATCGTTTCGATGACTTGACAGGTAACAGAGCCCATGGGGGAGTAGCCACAGCTGTCCACGACAGCTGTCACGTAAGTCCACTGCCGCTAACAACACCACTACAGGCAGTGGCAGTCAGAATTGCTCTTCCTCAGCCTGTTACCTTCTGTAATATTTACTTACCTGAATGGGCTCCAGTTACTAGAATAAATCTGGATAACCTTGTGTCACAGCTTCCACGTCCCTATGTTATTCTAGGTGACCTAAATGCCCACAATAACTTGTGGGGTGACACAATGGTGGATAGTAACGGCAGAGGACGCCTTTTTGAGCAATTTTTCAACGACAACGACTTGATTATTCTCAACAATGGAGAGAAAACAAGGTTTAATGCTTTCAACGGTACGTTTTCAGCGATCGATCTTTGTGTCTGCACCCCATCTGTCGCACCTCTTTTCAATTTCTCCGTTCACTCAGATCTGTGTGGTAGCGACCACTACCCACTCATCTTGAGAGTAGATTCTCATCAACGGCCCTTGCGGTGTGCGCAGTGGAACTTGCGCCGCGCGAACTGGAGCCTTTTCACAAAGCGTGTTGATTTGAAGAACTCGAATAACATCCATGATACTGATAGTAGGACTGAGCATGTGACAGAGGTGATTATTGCCGCCGCGAAAGAGAGCATTCCTCTTACGTCGACCAACCAACGCCACATACCTGTTCCCTGGTGGAACGAGGAATGTAAGGTGGCGATCCGTAAGAGGAAACAAGCCCTTCGAATTTTCCGGAAATACCCAACCAATATCAACCTTATGGCATTCCGGAAACTCCGAGCAAGGGCTCGTTTCATCATTAAGACTTCGAAAAAAGCCTCATGGAATTCTTACATCTCATCCATTAATACTCACACACCCCTCACCAAAGTGTGGAATAGAGTGAGGAAGATAGACGGCAAATTCAAATCATCTTGTATATCTGGGTTGAACAAGGATGGTCGTCTGATTACCGAGCCACAGGAAATAGCTAATGTTATCGGGTCCTATTTCTCGGACGTCTCTAGCTCTCACCACTACTCGGCATCGTTCCAGATACACAAACGTGCTGCAGAATGTAGAAGATTAGATTTCTCTTCCCTCAAAGGATCCGAACACCTTGACGTGGTGTGGGGGCTTGCGTGGCCCCGTGATCCCCAGAGCTATCGTCGGAAGCAATTTATTTGCTTCCAGCAGGGTCACCCATGGCGATAAGGTCTGGGGTGAGGGTCCAGACTAAGTTCGGACCGTCGGTCGAGTGGGTGCCCATTTCGGTGACCAGAGCGGTCATAAGGAGTTCTCGTGCAATCATTCATCATTATCACCCTCTTCCATGATCTTTGCTACTCTGTGTTCTCTCTTTCCTGGACTTGTCTTCATTCTTATCTTCGTGCCGACTCCTCGTGACCACTCAAACCCACGACAATATTGACGATCTCGCTGTGAACAAGGATAAGAACCCAAGCCAATGGTGTAATTAATCGTGCTAAAGGGCTGAATGACTACGGGATAAAGTAGTTCCAAACGATAAACTCTGGACACATGGTGAACTTCAGTTTTACTCTAGCCTTACTCCCACAAGCGGGGCTCTGTGGGAGCGGACATTTATTTCCCTAGCTACTCGTGGGTCCAAATATGAATACACTTAATTTCCCCTCAATTCCCCCCCCCAAAAAAAGAATTCGATCTCTTAGAGATTATAAATGTACGAAAGAACAAGTTCTTCAGAATCTAGAATCAAGCAAACCAGCTAGTCCTAGATTTTTGCAAATAGAACGTTCCGATGGTAAAACCTTCCATGACGTGTCACCTTTTGCTATCGAGAAAGCTATTCGAGGTCTTGCTGGTACTGTTCGCAAAGTCACGAAAGTTAGGAATAGAACTCTCCTGCTTGTAGAAACAGACAGCGATATTCAATCACAACTGCTTTTGAAGACCACCAGCTTTGCAAATTTATTCCCCATCCTAGTCAGTCCTCATCCCTTCCTTAATTCTTCTAAGGGAGTGATTACTTGCAATGACCTTTTATGCTGTGACGTTGAAGAGATTAAATCTGAACTCGCTGGTCAAAATGTTACGGATGTTTACCGTATTACCCGACGAGTTGATGGAAAGGATGTACCCACAGCCACACTTATTTTGACTTTTTCTACCGGTACCGTTCCAACAAAATTGGTAGCTGGCTACAACAGTATACTTGTTGGACCGTACATTCCAAATCCAACTCGATGTTTCATCTGTCAACGCTTTGGACATGGCCAAGCTTTCTGTAAATCTAAACCTATCTGCCCGAACTGCGGCCTTGAGAAGCACGACGAAACGCCTTGCGTGTCCGGCCCTCGTTGCATCAATTGCAACGGTGGACATGCGGCGTCTTCAAAGGCCTGCAGTAAGTGGTTAGAAGAGAGGAAGATCAGTGAGTTCAAAACTGTCGATAAAATGACTTATCAAGATGCTCGACAGAAATATAGAAATCTCTTTCCTATCTCTGCCCTTCCATCTTCTTTTGCCAAAGCCACAGCTAATAAAACAACGTCCCAGGAATCGCAAGAAATACTCACTTTGAAGGCTGAAAACAAGAAACTGATCGAACAGCAGAAGAGAATGGAAGAGTTAGTATCGTCACAAAACCTCAAAATTGACAAGTTACAGAACGATGTACATGATCTGGTGAAACTATTGAAAGGTAAATTCACTCCGGAAGCTGAGGCTGAAACCGTAGAGGAAATAATGGTTACAGGAAGTGAGGATGAAGATGAATCTCCTGTGTCGGGCGCTTCATCCGACATCACTGAGCGACCGGCGTCGGGTGCTGTGCCCGACACCCGGGGATTCACACCCCCCAAACAAAAACGAAGGAACAGAGGAAGTACCCAAGGAGCAAGAAAGGATGTAGCCGCAGAGCTCGGCATTCCCGCAAAATCCTCTGAGGGGAAATCCTTTTATCTAAAAAGAACTTGAAATCTGTAGTAACCTAAGCTGGTCTTAGGTAACTCTATCTACATTTAAAGTAAACAAGAACATCATCTACACAAAATGGCTCTAATACAATGGAACTGCAATGGTTTCAACAGGCACAGAGAAGAAATCAAGCTATTGACATCAAACATTAAACCGATATGTTTCTTTTTTCAAGAAACGCACTTCAAACCTTGTGACTCTCCATTGATACGTAATTATAGTTTCTATCGTTTCGATGACTCGACAGGTAACAGAGCCCATGGGGGAGTAGCCACAGCTGTCCACGACAGCTGTCACGTAAGTCCACTGCCGCTAACAACACCACTACAGGCAGTGGCAGTCAGAATTGCTCTTCCTCAGCCTGTTACCTTCTGTAATATTTACTTACCTGAATGGGCTCCAGTTACTAGAATAAATCTGGATAACCTTGTGTCACAGCTTCCACGTCCCTATGTTATTCTAGGTGACCTAAATGCCCACAATAACTTGTGGGGTGACACAATGGTGGATAGTAACGGCAGAGGACGCCTTTTTGAGCAATTTTTCAACGACAACGACTTGATTATTCTCAACAATGGAGAGAAAACAAGGTTTAATGCTTTCAACGGTACGTTTTCAGCGATCGATCTTTGTGTCTGCACCCCATCTGTCGCACCTCTTTTCAATTTCTCCGTTCACTCAGATCTGTGTGGTAGCGACCACTACCCACTCATCTTGAGAGTAGATTCTCATCAACGGCCCTTGCGGTGTGCGCAGTGGAACTTGCGCCGCGCGAACTGGAGCCTTTTCACAAAGCGTGTTGATTTGAAGAACTCGAATAACATCCATGATACTGATAGTAGGACTGAGCATGTGACAGAGGTGATTATTGACGCCGCGAAAGACAGCATTCCTCTTACGTCAACCAACCAACGCCACATACCTGTTCCCTGGTGGAACGAGGAATGTAAGGTGGCGATCCGTAAGAGGAAACAAGCCCTTCGGATTTTCCGGAAATACCCAACCAATATCAACCTTATGGCATTCCGGAAACTCCGAGCAAGGGCTCGTTTCATCATTAAGACTTCGAAAAAAGCCTCATGGAATTCTTACATCTCATCCATTAATACTCACACACCCCTCACCAAAGTGTGGAATAGAGTGAGGAAGATAGACGGCAAATTCAAATCATCTTGTATATCTGGGTTGAACAAGGATGGTAGTCTAATTACCGAGCCACAGGAAATAGCTAATGTTATCGGGTCCTATTTCTCGGACGTCTCTAGCTCTCACCACTACTCGGCATCGTTCCAGATACACAAACGTGCTGCAGAATGTAGAAGATTAGATTTCTCTTCTGCGAACAACGAGGTGTATAACGTGCCGTTTAGTGTATGGGAGTTGGAGAACGCGATAACGTGCGCAAGAGACACAGCACCGGGGATTGATGGAATACACAATCAGTTCTTGAAACACCTGCCAGTTGCCGCTTTGAATGACCTTCTCAACCTGTTCAACCATATCTATTCAACCGATACTTTCCCTGATTCTTGGAGACAAGCTATCCAGGTACCGATCTTGAAACCATCTAAGGATAAGCACTCACCATCAAGCTATAGACCTATATCACTGACCAGCTGTATGTGTAAAGTGATGGAAAGGATGTTGAACAACCGCCTCGTTTGGTGGTTGGAACGAAAAAACCTCCTTTGCACAGTACAGTCTGGATTCAGAAAAAATAGAAATACTTTGGATCATCTTATTCGTATGGAAAGCTTCATACAAGAAGCTTTTCTTACAAAGCAGGAAGTGATAGCTGTATTTTTCGACCTCGAGAAGGCATTCGATACTACCTGGCGCTTCAACATATTGAAAACCTTGTCACAATGGGGTTTCAGAGGCCATCTTCCTAATTTTGTCTGTAATTTCATGACCAACCGACGTTTCAAGGTACGAGTTGGTAATGTGTTGTCGGATGAGTTCATCCAAGAGAACGGTGTACCACAGGGTTCTGTCCTCAGTGTTACTTTGTTCGCCATCGCTATAAATGGTATTGTTCGAAGCGTTCCATCTTCTATCACTTCTTCCTTATTTGTCGACGACTTGGCTATATTCAGTAAGTCAGCGAGAAGTACAACGGCCTCTCGCCAAATCCAACTTGCAATTAGGAAACTGGAAGCATGGGAAGATGAAACTGGGTTCAGGTTTTCTACATCAAAATCAACGTGCATGCGTTTCTCTCGTCTGAGAGGCCTTCACCCTGACCCAGATATATATCTTCGTAGAGAACTCCTTCCATTCGCAGAATCGACCAAGTTCCTTGGGCTGACGTTTGACGTGAAGTTGAACTGGAAATCTCACATTTCGCAACTCAGAACCAAGTGCTTCAAATCACTCAACCTTCTCCGTTATCTCAGTGGTACCAAATGGGGAGCGGATCGCACCACAATGCTGCGGCTTTACCGAGCATTAATACGTTCCAAATTGGATTATGGTAGTGTTGTGTACGACTCGGCACGAGAGAGCTACGTGAAGCCACTCAATACAGTTCACAACACGGGCATCCGACTGGCCATAGGAGCACTCCGTACCAGTCGGGTGGAGAGCCTGTATTGCGAGGCTGGCGAGCCCTCGTTGAAGAGTCGACGTGCATATCTACTTTGCTCATACGCTTCGAAATTATTCTGCAGTAAGCATCATCCCACCTACCAATCAGTTATCAATCCTAGATTTCATGCTCTCTATGAATCGAAACCATCCGCCACCATACCAACTGGAATTCGTTTGAATCATATTTTGGTCGAAGAGTCATTTGTATACCCTCGAGTCTATCAAATCCAATTCAGTGATACCGCCCCTTGGTTGGCTCCACGTCCGGAGTGCTTGATGAACTTGTCATCAAGTACGAAGGCAAGCACGAGTGCAGAAGAGTATAAGCAAAAATACCTAGAGCTCTGCACACTCTACCCCGGACATATTAGATACTACACGGACGGATCGAAACTGAACGGCAAAGTTGGCTGCGCATTCGTCAGCGAATCCTCCACTGTTAGTTTTAGATTAGGTTCGATGAGTAGCGTTTATACAGCCGAGTTGTTTGCAATTGTCACCTCTCTACAGCACATTCAACAACGATCTGAGAAATGCTTCCTGATCTGTTCCGATTCTTTGAGTGCACTCCAAGCCCTTACTCAGATCTTTCCAACTCACCATCTGGTCCAGAAAGTGCAGACACTCCTGACCGCCCTTGCCTCGCAGGATGTCAGTGTAGTGTTCTGCTGGGTACCTGGACACGTGGGGATTGGTGGTAATGAGTTGGCGGACACGGCTGCCAAAGAAGCGACGGAGAAAGAAGATATTGATAACCCGAGAGTACCTATCAATGATTTCAAGGCGTATTTCAAACTACTTTTCAAATCTCGTTTCCAAAAAGAGTGGGACAGGGAGACCAACAACAAGCTGAAAGAAATAAAGCCTACTGTTAGTGCTTGGGAATCTTCAATCCGAGGTTCACGGAGGGAGGAAGTAGTTCTCACTCGTCTGCGAGTGGGACACACACTTTTAACCCATTCCTATCTCTTCACCCCCGATAAAATCGTCCCTAGATGTGAGATTTGTAACGAGATTTTAACTGTTCGACACATATTACTCGAGTGTCAGAAATATACTGCTCTGAGGAGACAGCTTCGTATGGAAGACACAATGCCAAAGATTTTAGGGAATAATTCAAAATCGATAGATACCATATTCAGCTTTCTAAGATTATCGAACCTATTGGATCTCATTTGACATGCTCGTGGATCTGCATCGTTGTTTGCGTGAGACGATGAAGTCGTCGTGTTACCAGTATCATTTTTCAAACTGCCCCAATTAGGACATATACATGTCTGATCAAGATGACGTTGTTTGTGCAATCATCTTCTTCCAGTATACTACTTTTTGACATTTGATACTTATTCTTGATGTCGATCTCTTGGGGTAGACATCAGGAATATTTTAAACCTAACCATATTTCAACATATATTCATTATGGTTTGTCGTTCCTCCACTCTTATTTGAGTGCGAGTTTGAACTGAGAACAAGTAGTAAAACGTTCTCATCCTAGTCCCATGGGTGTGACCCTTTACAGCACACACATGTTCGGTTTTAACAGATTAGTGTATAAGGTCTTTAGACACTTTAGACATAGTTTAGTCTTAGTCTAATATATATTGAGGTTCTCTCATCTAAATTTCACTTCCACATTTATATCATATAAATTTCACTTCCACATTTATATCACACTTCTCACCTTTTGTCGCAACTTATTTTGACAGGCGCTAAATGACCTCGCTGTCGATGCGCCTCAAAACCCTAATATTCATTCATTCAATGGAGAGTCACAAGGTTTGAAGTGCGTTTCTTGAAGAAAGAAACATATCGGTTGAATGTTTGATGTCAATAGCTTGATTTCTTCTCTGTGCCTGTTGAAACCATTGCAGTTCCATTGTATTAGAGCCATTTTGTGTAGATGATGTTCTTGTTTACTTTTACTGTAGAGGGAGCGGATCGCACCACGATGCTGCGGCTTTACCGAGCATTAATACGTTCCAAATTGGATTATGGTAGTGTTGTGTACGACTCGGCACGAGAGAGCTACGTGAAGCCACTCAATACAGTTCACAACACGGGCATCCGACTGGCCATAGGAGCACTCCGTACCAGTCGGGTGGAGAGCCTGTATTGCGAGGCTGGCGAGCCCTCGTTGAAGAGTAGACGTGCATATCTACTTTGCTCATACGCTTCGAAATTATTCTGCAGTAAGCATCATCCCACCTACCAATCAGTTATCAATCCTAGATTTCATGCTCTCTATGAATCGAAACCATCTGCCACCATACCAACTGGAATTCGTTTGAATCATATTTTGGTCGAAGAGTCATTTGTATACCCTCGAGTCTATCAAATCCAATTCAGTGATACCGCCCCTTGGTTGGCTCCACGTCCGGAGTGCTTGATGAACTTGTCATCAAGTACGAAGGCAAGCACGAGTGCAGAAGAGTATAAGCAAAAATACCTAGAGCTCTGCACACTCTACCCCGGACATATTAGATACTACACGGACGGATCGAAACTGAACGGCAAAGTTGGCTGCGCATTCGTCAGCGAATCCTCCACTGTTAGTTTTAGATTAGGTTCGATGAGTAGCGTTTATACAGCCGAGTTGTTTGCAATTGTCACCTCTCTACAGCACATTCAACAACGATCTGAGAAGTGCTTCCTGATCTGTTCCGATTCTTTGAGTGCACTCCAAGCCCTTACTCAGATCTTTCCAACTCACCATCTGGTCCAGAAAGTGCAGACACTCCTGACCGCCCTTGCCTCGCAGGATGTCAGTGTAGTGTTCTGCTGGGTACCTGGACACGTGGGGATTGGTGGTAATGAGTTGGCGGACACGGCTGCCAAAGAAGCGACGGAGAAAGAAGATATTGATAACCCGAGAGTACCTATCAATGATTTCAAGGCGTATTTCAAACTACTTTTCAAATCTCGTTTCCAAAAAGAGTGGGACAGGGAGACCAACAACAAGCTGAAAGAAATAAAGCCTACTGTTAGTGCTTGGGAATCTTCAATCCGAGGTTCACGGAGGGAGGAAGTAGTTCTCACTCGTCTGCGAGTGGGACACACACTTTTAACCCATTCCTATCTCTTCACCCCCGATAAAATCGTCCCTAGATGTGAGATTTGTAACGAGATTTTAACTGTTCGACACATATTACTCGAGTGTCAGAAATATACTGCTCTGAGGAGACAGCTTCGTATGGAAGACACAATGCCAAAGATTTTAGGGAATAATTCAAAATCGATAGATACCATATTCAGCTTTCTAAGATTATCGAACCTATTGGATCTCATTTGACATGCTCGTGGATCTGCATCGTTGTTTGCGTGAGACGATGAAGTCGTCGTGTTACCAGTATCATTTTTCAAACTGCCCCAATCAGGACATATACATGTCTGATCAAGATGACGTTGTTTGTGCAATCATCTTCTTCCAGTATACTACTTTTTGACATTTGATACTTATTCTTGATGTCGATCTCTTGGGGTAGACATCAGGAATATTTTAAACCTAACCATATTTCAACATATATTCATTATGGTTTGTCGTTCCTCCACTCTTATTTGAGTGCGAGTTTGAACTGAGAACAAGTAGTAAAACGTTCTCATCCTAGTCCCATGGGTGTGACCCTTTACAGCACACACATGTTCGGTTTTAACAAATTAGTGTATAAGGTCTTTAGACACTTTAGACATAGTTTAGTCTTAGTTTAATATATATTGAGGTTCTCTCATCTAAATTTCACTTCCACATTTATATCACACTTTTCACCTTTTGTTGCAACTTATTTTGACAGGCGCTAAATGACCTCGCTGTCGATGCGCCTCAAAACCCTAATATTCATTCATTCATTCAGATAGAGTTACCTAAGACCAGCTTAGGTTACTACAGATTTCAAGTTCTTTTTAGATAAAAGGATTTCCCCTCAGAGGATTTTGCGGGAATGCCGAGCTCTGCGGCTACATCCTTTCTCGCTCCTTGGGTACTCCCTCTGTTCCTTCGTTTTTGTTTGGGGGGTGTGAATCCCCGGGTGTCGGGCAGAGCACCCGACGCCGGTCGCTCAGTGATGTCGGATGAAACGCCCGACACAGGAGATTCATCTCCATCCTCACTTCCTGTCACCATTATTTCCTCTACGGTTTCAGCCTCAGCTTCCGGAGTGAATTTACCTTTCAATAGTTTTACCAGATCATGTACCTCGTTCTGTAACTTGTCAATTTTGAGGTTTTGGACGATACTAACTCTTCCATCCTCTTCTGCTGTTCGATTAGTTTCTTGTTTTCAGCCTTCAAAGTGAGTATTTCTTGCGATTCCTGGGACGTTGTTTTATGAGCTGCGGCTTTGGCAAAAGAAGATGGAAGGGCAGAGATAGGAAAGAGATTTCTATATTTCTGTCGAGCATCTTGATAAGTCATTTTATCGACAGTTTTGAACTCACTGATCTTCCTCTCTTCTAACCACTTACTGCAGGCCTTTGAAGACGCCGCATGTCCACCGTTGCAATTGATGCAACGAGGGCCGGACACGCAAGGCGTTTCGTCGTGCTTCTCAAGGCCGCAGTTCGTGCAGATGGGTTTAGATTTGCAGAAAGCTTGGCCATGTCCAAATCGTTGACAGATGAAACATCGAGTTGGATTTGGAATGTACGGTCTAACAAGTATACTGTTGTAGCCAGCTACCAATTTTGTTGGAACGGTACCGGTAGAAAAAGTCAAAATAAGTGTGGCTGTGGGTACATCCTTTCCATCAACTCGTCGGGTAATACGGTAAACATCCGTAACATTTTGACCAGCGAGTTCAGATTTAATCTCTTCAACGTCACAGCATAAAAGGTCATTGCAAGTGATCACTCCCTTAGAAGAAATAAGGAAGGGATGAGGACTGACTAGGATGGGGAATAAATTTGCAAAGCTGGTGGTCTTCAAAAGCAGTTGTGATTGAATATCGCTGTCTGTTTCTACAAGCAGGAGAGTTCTATTCCTAACTTTCGTGACTTTGCGAACAGTACCAGCAAGACCTCGAATAGCTTTCTCGATAGCAAAAGGTGACACGTCATGAAAGGTTTTACCATCGGAACGTTCTATTTGCAAAAATCTAGGACTAGCTGGTTTGCTTGATTCTAGATTTTGAAGAACTTGTTCTTTCGTACATTTATAATCTCTAAGAGATCGAATTCTTTTTTTGGGGAGGGGAATTGAGGGGAAATTAAGTGTATTCATATTTGGACCCACGAGTAGCTAGGGAAATAAATGTCCGCTCCCACAGAGCCCCGCTTGTGGGAGTAAGGCTAGAGTAAAACTGAAGTTCACCATGTGTCCAGAGTTTATCGTTTGGAACTACTTTATCCCGTAGTCATTCAGCCCTTTAGCACGATTAATTACACCATTGGCTTGGGTTCATATCCTTGTTCACAGCGAGATCGTCAATATTGTCGTGGGTGTGAGTGGTCACGAGGAGTCGGCACGAAGATAAGAATGAAGACAAGTCCAGGAAAGAGAGAACACAGAGTAGTAAAGATCATGGAAGAGGGTGATAATGATGAATGATTGCACGAGAACTCCTTATGACCGCTCTGGTCACCGAAATGGGCACCCACTCGACCGACGGTCCGAACTTAGTCTGGACCCTCACCCCAGACCTTATCGCCATGGGTGACCCTGCTGGAAGCAAATAAATTGCTTCCGACGATAGCTCTGGGGATCACGGGGCCACGCAAGCCCCCACACCACGTCAAGGTGTTCGGTTCCTTTTCTTTTCCTTTGAAGGTCTCTTTACTTATCTTATCTCTCTCTTTCTTCACTCACCTTTCTCTCCATTCACTCACCTTTCTCTTTCCTCACCCATCTCTTCTCTTTCTGCCGGCTCTTTCTGCACGCTTAGAACGCCCACAACTGTTGACAACGCATGCTACGTACCAGGACATGATTGGGATTCTACTTTTGATTTGTTGTACTTGGGCTCGTGAATAAATTGCGTCGGTTGTAGTAGCCTTATAGGAGGATTTGTATGACAATGTCTTTTCTGACTATTCTGTGAAAAGACCAATTGCGTTTATGAGCGTCCGGACTTAAAATTGGCACTTTCCAATCCGCCACTTGTTGAATGAGAAATCATTTACTGGCTCCACTTCATGCTACTAGCATGAAGTGGACCCGGTATTGTTTACAGGGCCCTATGCGGTAGAACCGACATGGGTTAGTTGGGTCCCCAACTGTATTTTAATAGTAAGCCAAGTAAATATGATTGGTTGTCCCCTAACATATGAAACATATGTCGTTCCTCCACTCTTATTTGAGTGCGAGTTTGAACTGAGAACAAGTAGTAAAACGTTCTCATCCTAGTCCCATGGGTGTGACCCTTTACAACACACACATGTTCGGTTTTAACAAATTAGTGTATAACTTCTTTAGACACTTTAGACATAGTTTAGTCTTAGTTTAATATATATTGAGGTTCTCTCATCTAAATTTCACTTCCACATTTATATCATCTAAATTTCACTTCCACATTTATATCACACTTTTCACCTTTTGTTGCAACTTATTTTGACAGGCGCTAAATGACCTCGCTGTCGATGCGCCTCAAAACCCTAATATTCATTCATTCATGAAACCCCTAAATTGTCCCAACGCCCTCCCCTTTGATGATAGATCTCGTAAGAGACCCCGACCATTTTTCGACAAAAGACTCACACTTGAAGACGTATTTTCTCCGCCTCCCCCATGCAAGTACGTCGTTATCCAACCTGTAGATGAGAGAGGATATAGTGTACTCTTTGATCAGGTCGATACAATCAAGCTGAGGAAAGCCATCCAGTCTGCACTGAGCGCAGTCGATTTCGTGGATATTAAGAAACTACGGAACGGAACTCTGCTCGTGAAGACTGCTGATGAGAAGCAAATCGACAAGCTGTTGAAAACTGATGAACTTGATACTTTTCCTGTCAAATGCCATCTACACAAACAGCTGAATAATGTCAAAGGTGTTGTCAACTGTCACGACCTGATGGTGAACACCGTAGAGGAGATTAAGGAGGAGCTGGCTGAGCAAGGCGTGGTTGACGTTTACCGTATCACGTCTAGCAAGTCAGGAAAACCCCTACCTACGGCCACATTGATACTCACATTCTCGAACCGCATACTTCCTCCATCAATTCTTATTGGCTTCCACAAACTAAATGTTCGTGAATACGTTCAAAACCCCTTACGATGTCTCAAATGTCAACACTTCGGTCACTCGAAGCTCCATTGCAAGGGCAAGGACACCTGTGTCTTGTGCGGAGTTGAGGCCCATGGAACTGATCCGTGCGAGTCTGGCGTGTCCTGCGTCAACTGCAGAGGCAGCCACGCCTCCTCTTCCATCGACTGCCCAGTCTGGAAGAAAGAAAAAATAATTCAGGAAATTATTTCAAAGGATCGCTTAAGTTACGCTGAGGCGAGAAAACAATGCGAAAGTTCTCTGTCAACAGTTACTCCTAGTTTTTCATTTGCTGCTGCTGCTGCTGCATCTAGCTCACTTGACAACTCTGAATTAGCTTTACTCAAGCAACAGAATGAAGAACTGAGAAAAACGAACACTATGCTCCTTGAGAAACTTTCTTCGCAGGAAGATAGTATTAAAAGGATGCAGACCTCACTCGATTTTATTACTCGATTACTTAAGCAAATGATACCCTCGAACATTAATACTCCCATGATATGAACGCTACTGAACCTACAGGTAGTATGGAGACTTTGGAGGTGATCACCTCCACTGCTGTGAATGTGCCTCTACCGGTTAAAACAAAATTGAATAGGCACCAAAAGGAATCCCTATCTCAAGCTCCAGTGACCATTAAGCCTCATGGAGCCTCCTTCTACTTGAAGGACAAACATGCTGGCGAGAGTGACTGGACGGTTGCAGGAGCAAAGAATACAAACGCTAAGAGAGACAAGACTTGATAATATTAGTATCGTATTGAAATATACCCTTTTCATATATTCCGATACGAATTTTAATCTGTTATTGTTTTTATCTATTTCATCTGTTTTTGACATGGCCCTGCTACAGTGGAACTGTGATGGTTTTAATAGACACAGAGAAGAGATTAAGCTTCTAGTATCCACTTTTGAACCTTTGTGTTTCTTTCTACAAGAGACACATTTTAAATCAACTGACTCTCCGTTACTACGCAACTATAGCTTTTATCGCCTTGACGACTTGACAGGTAACAGAGCTCATGGGGGAGTAGCCACAGCTGTTCATGACAGCTGTCACGTAAGCCCACTGCCGCTAACAACACCACTTCAGGCAGTGGCTGTTAGAGTTGCTCTTCCTCAGCCTGTTACCTTCTGTAACATTCATCTTCCCGAATGGGCTCCTGTGACAGAACGAAACATGCAAAATCTAGTGTCACAACTCACACGTCCCTTTGTGCTTCTAGGTGACTTCAACGCCCACAGTCCACTGTGGGGTGACACTATGATAGATGCTAACCGTCGAGGAAGTCTGTTTGAAGAGTTTTTCAATGATCAAAACCCAACAATTCTTAATAACGGGAAAAAATAGGTTTAATGCTCATAACGGTGAACTGTCAGCAATTGATCTCTGTGTCTGTTCGCCATCTGTTGTAATCTACTCTCAGGCCATGAAGAACCACAGCGATGTGCGCAGTGGAACTTGCGCCGCGCCAATTGGCCACAGTTCACGGTCCTCGCAGATCTGAGAGAATCAATTAATGGTTCCAATGTTCAGGAAAGAATTGTCAACATAACCAATACTATAGTAGAAGCGGCTAAAAGAAGCATACCTCTAACGTCAACAAATCCAGGCCACGTTCCTGTTCCCTGGTGGAATCAGGAATGTAAAGAGGCTATTCAAAAACGCAAACAAGCTTTGAAACTTTATCGCAAGTATCCAACAAATCTCAATCTGAGTGCGTTTCGGAGATTACGCGCAAAGGCACGGTTCATAGTCAGATCTGCGAAAAAGGCTTCGTGGAATGAATACGTATTTGCCTTGAATTGTGACACGCCTGCTGCAAAAATTTGGAATAGGGTGAAGAAAATAGATGGGAAATTCAGAGCTCAAACCATATCTGGGATACAAGTTAATAATGCTCTTCTGACAACCCCTCTCCACATAGCCACGGCAATTGGTCACCATTTTTCTGAGGTGTCTGGCTCTCACCACTATTCGGCAACATTTCGAAAGTGCAAACATGTTGCAGAACGCAAAGAACTCGACTTCTCGTCTGCAAACAATGAAGAATATAATTTGCCGTTCAGTAGATGGGAGTTTGATCATGCTATAACTGACTACAAAGACACATCGCCCGGAGCTGATGGAATTAGTAATTCGTTCTTGAAGCATTTGTCTTCGGATCCACTCGATATACTACTCGACACGTACAATCAGATGTGGAGAAGCGACTCATTCCCAGATCATTGGAGAGAGGCCATCCAAATCCCCATTTTAAAACCTGGTAAAGATAAAAATGAACCGTCTAGCTATCGACCGATATCTCTGACCAGCTGTCTGTGCAAAGTGATGGAGCGTATGATCAACAACCGCCTTGTCTGGTGGTTGGAACGGAGAAACCTCTTTTGCACAGAACAGTCTGGTTTCAGGAAAAACCGTAACACCAATGATCATTTGATCCGAATGGAGAGCTTTATCCAAGACGCATTCCTCGCCAAACAACACGTGATCGCAGTATTTTTCGACCTAGAGAAGGCCTATGACACCACTTGGAGATACACTATCCTACAAACATTGTCCAAGTGGGGTTTTAGAGGTCCCCTCCAAATTGTATTTCTAATTTTATGTCTCAACGTCGTTTTCGTGTCCGTGTCCATAATGTATTGTCCGATCATTTCAATCAAGATAATGGAATTCCTCAGGGCTCGGTGCTGAGTTGCACTCTGTTTGCGATTGCGATCAACGGAATCGTGGACTGCGTCAAGTCTCCTGTATCAACCTCTCTTTTTGTTGACGACTTGGCTATTTTTTGCAAGTCTGTTAGACTGGAAACAGCATCTAGACAGATACAGATTACTATCAACAATTAGAGAAGTGGGCAGACAGAACAGGCTTCAAATTCTCAACAACGAAGACCACTTGTATGCACTTCCATCGTCTGCGAGGACTGCATCCGAACCCAAACATTTTTCTCCGGAGAGAAGCGCTCTTATTCTCTGAATCGACAAAATTCTTGGGTTTAACATTTGATACTAAACTAAACTGGAAACCACATATCTCTCATCTCCGTATCAAATGTTCCAAGAGTCTAAACTTATTGCGGTACCTCACTGGAACAAAGTGGGGTGCAGATCGTACTACCATGCTTTGTCTATACAGAGCATTGGTGCAGTCTAAGCTCGATTATGGAAGTATTGTGTACGGTTCAGCTAGAGAAGGTTACCTAAAACCGTTAAACACCGTCCACAATGCAGGCGTCCGACTGGTTATTGGAGCACTCCGTACCAGTCGGGTGGAGAGCCTGTATTGTGAGGCTGGTGAGCCCTCTCTGGCGAACCGCCGTGCCTACCTTACTACTTCATTTGCTTCAAAACTTGCTTGCATGAAGAAACATCCCACATACCAGCCTGTATTCAACCCCAGATTCCAAGCACTGTATGGAGCAAAACCCAATTCAACCCCACCTATGGGTATTAGAACACCTTGACGTGGTGTGGGGGCTTGCGTGGCCCCGTGATCCCCAGAGCTATCGTCGGAAGCAATTTATTTGCTTCCAGCAGGGTCACCCATGGCGATAAGGTCTGGGGTGAGGGTCCAGACAAAGTTCGGACCGTCGGTCAAGTGGGTGCCCATTTCGGTGACCAGAGCGGTCATAAGGAGTTCTCGTGCAATCATTCATCATTATCACCCTCTTCCATGATCTTTGCTACTCTGTGTTCTCTCTTTCCTGGACTTGTCTTCATTCTTATCTTCGTGCCGACTCCTCGTGACCACTCACACCCACGACAATATTGACGATCTCGCTGTGAACAAGGATATGAACCCAAGCCAATGGTGTAATTAATCGTGCTGAAGGGCTGAATGACTACGGGATAAAGTAGTTCCAAACGATAAACTCTGGACACATGGTGAACTTCAGTTTTACTCTAGCCTTACTCCCACAAGCGGGGCTCTGTGGGAGCGGACATTTATTTCCCTAGCTACTCGTGGGTCCAAATATGGATACACTTAATTTCCCCTCAATTCCCCCCCCCCCCCCCCCAAAAAAAAAGAATTCGATCTCTTAGAGATTATAAATGTACGAAAGAACAAGTTCTTCAGAATCTAGAATCAAGCAAACCAGCTAGTCCTAGATTTTTGCAAATAGAACGTTCCGATGGTAAAACCTTTCATGACGTGTCACCTTTTGCTATCGAGAAAGCTATTCGAGGTCTTGCTGGTACTGTTCGCAAAGTCACGAAAGTTAGGAATAGAACTCTCCTGCTTGTAGAAACAGACAGCGATATTCAATCACAACTGCTTTTGAAGACCACCAGCTTTACAAATTGATTCCCCATCCTAGTCAGTCCTCATCCCCTCCTTAATTCTTCTAAGGGAGTGATTACTTGCAATGACCTCTTATGCTGTGACGTTGAAGAGATTAAATCTGAACTCGCTGGTCAAAATGTTACGGATGTTTACCGTATTACCCGACGAGTTGATGGAAAGGATGTACCCACAGCCACACTTATTTTGACTTTTTCTACCGGTACCGTTCCAACAAAATTGGTAGCTGGCTACAACAGTATACTTGTTAGACCGTACATTCCAAATCCAACTCGATGAACGATCTGAGAAGTGCTTCCTGATCTGTTCCGATTCTTTGAGTGCACTCCAAGCCCTTACTCAGATCTTTCCAACTCACCATCTGGTCCATAAAGTGCAGACACTCCTGACCGCCCTTGCCTCGCAGGATGTCAGTGTAGTATTCTGCTGGGTACCTGGACACGTGGGGATTGGTGGTAATGAGTTGGCGGACACGGCTGCCAAAGAAGCGACGGAGAAAGCAGATATAGATAATCCGAGAGTACCTTTCAATGATTTCAAGGCGTATTTCAAACTACTTTTCAAATCTCGTTTCCAAAAAGAGTGGGACAGGGAGACCAACAACAAGCTGAAAGAAATTAAGCCAACTGTTGGTGCTTGGGAATCTTCAACCCGAGGTTCACGGAGGGAGGAAGTGGTTCTCACTCGTCTGCGAGTGGGACACACACTTTTAACTCATTCCTATCTTTTCACCCCCGAAAAAATCGTCTCCAGATGTGAGATTTGTAACGAGATTCTAACTGTTCGACACATATTACTCGAGTGTCAGAAATATACTGCTCTGAGGAGACAGCTTCGTATGGAAGACACAATGCCAAACATTTCAGGGAATAATTCAAAATCGATAGATACCATATTCAGCTTTCTAAGATTATCGAACCTATTGGATCTCATTTGACATGCTCGTGGATCTGCGTCGTTGTTCGCGTGAGACGATGAAGTCGTCGTGTTACCAGTATCATTTTTCAAACTGCCCCAATGAGGACATATACATGTCTGATCAAGATGACGTTGTTTGTGCAATCATCTTCTTCCAGTATACTACTTTTTGACATTTGATACTTATTCTTGATGTCGATCTCTTGGGATAGACATCAGGAATATTTTAAACCTAACCATTTTTCAACATATATTCATTATGGTTTGTCGTTCCTCCACTCTTATTTGAGTGCGAGTTTGAACTGAGAACAAGTAACAAAACGTTCTCATTCTAGTCCCATGGGTGTGACCCTTTACAGCACACACATGTTCGGTTTTAACAAATTAGTGTATAACGTCTTTAGACACTTTAGACATAGTTTAGTCTTAGTTTAATATATATTGAGGTGTTCTCATCTAAATTCCACTTCCACCTTCATATAACACTTCTCACCTTTTGTTGCAACTTATTTCGACAGGCGCTAAATGACCTCGCTGTCGATGCGCCTTAAAACCCTAATATTCATTCATTTGATTCATTTCTCTGACCTGTATGTCGCGTACATAATTACAAAAAAAACATAAAAACGAAGCCCGTTATTTTTCAGGGTGTGGAATGGAAAGCTTCGCTACGCTCATCTAATTAGTGAATCTTCTCTCGTAAATTGAATATTCTGTTTTGATCAATAATCACATAATCGCTGCAGCCAACCCACTGTCAGTGAATTTTCATTCAAGTGAATTATCACGTTTGTTTCTCAATTGGAATTGAAATCTAATTGATCAGTATCATTAACCTCTTTTCAATTTCTCAGTTCACTCAGATCTGTGTGGTAGCGACCACTACCCACTCATCTTGAGAGTAGATTCTCATCAACGGCCCTTGCGGTGTGCGCAGTGGAACTTGCGCCGCGCGAACTGGAGCCTTTTCACAAAGCGTGTTGATTTGAAGAACTCGAATAACATCCATGATACTGATAGTAGGACTGAGCATGTGACAGAGGTGATTATTGCCGCCGCGAAAGACAGCATTCCTCTTACTTCAACCAACCAACGCCACATACCCGTTCCCTGGTGGAACGAGGAATGTAAGGTGGCGATCCGTAAGAGGAAACAAGCCCTTCGAATTTTCCGGAAATACCCAACCAATATCAACCTCATGGCATTCCGGAAACTCCGAGCAAGGGCTCGTTTCATCATTAAGACTTCGAAAAAAGCTTCTTGGAATTCTTACATCTCATCCATTAATGCTCACACACCCCTCACCAAGGTGTGGAATAGAGTGAGGAAGATAAACGGCAAATTCAAATCATCTTGTATATCTGGGTTGAACAAGGATGGTAGTCTAATTACCGAGCCACAGGAAATAGCTAATGTTATCGGGTCCTATTTCTCGGACGTCTCTAGCTCTCACCACTACTCGGCATCGTTCCAGATACACAAACGTGCTGCAGAATGTAGAAGATTAGATTTCTCTTCTGCGAACAACGAGGTGTATAGCGTGCCGTTTAGTGTATGGGAGTTGGAGAACGCGATAACGTGCGCAAGAGACATAGCACCGGGGATTGATGGCATACACAATCAGTTCTTGAAACACCTGCCAGTTGCCGCTTTGAATGACCTTCTCAACCTGTTCAACCATATCTATTCAACCGATACTTTCCCTGATTCTCGGAGACAAGCTATCCAGGTACCGATCTTGAAACCATTTAAGGATAAGCATTCACCATCAAGCTATAGACCTATATCACTGACCAGCTGTCTGTGTAAAGTGATGGAAAGGATGTTGAACAACCGCCTCGTCTGGTGGTTGGAGCGGAGAAACCTCCTTTGCACAGTACAGTCTGGATTCAGAAAAAATAGAAATACTTTGGATCATCTTATTCGTATGGAAAGCTTCATACAAGAAGCTTTTCTTACGAAGCAGGAAGTGATAGCTGTATTTTTCGACCTTGAGAAGGCATTCGATACTACCTGGCGCTTCAACATATTGAAAACCTTGTCACAATGGGGTTTCAGAGGCCATCTTCCTAATTTTGTCTGTAATTTCATGACCAACCGACGTTTCAAGGTACGAGTTGGTAATGTGTTGTCGGATGAGTTCATCCAAGAGAACGGTGTACCACAGGGTTCTGTCCTCAGTGTTACTTTGTTCGCCATCGCAATAAATGGTATAATTCGAAGCGTTCCATCTTCTATCACTTGTTCCTTATTTCTCGACGACTTGGCTATATTCAGTAAGTCAGCGAGAAGTGCTACGGCCTCTCGCCAAATCCAACTCGCAATTAGGAAACTGGAAGCATGGGAAGATGAACCTGGGTTCAGGTTTTCTACATCAAAATCAACGTGCATGCGTTTCTCTCGTCTGAGAGGCCTGCACCCTGACCCAGATATATATCTTCGTAGAGAACTCCTTCCATTCGCAGAATCGACAAAGTTCCTAGGGCTGACGTTTGACGTGAAGTTGAACTGGAAATCTCACATTTCGCAACTCAGACTCAAGTGCTTCAAATCACTCAACCTTCTCCGTTATCTTAGTGGTACCAAATGGGGAGCGGATCGCACCACGATGCTGCGGCTTTACCGAGCATTAATACGTTTCAAATTGGATTATGGTAGTGTTGTGTACGACTCGGCACGAGAGAGCTACGTGAAGCCACTCAATACAGTTCACAACACAGTCATCCGACTGGCCATAGGAGCACTCCGTACCAGTCGGGTGGAGAGCTTGTATTGTGAGGCTGGTGAGCCCTCG
Organism: Brachyptera risi; assembly: GCA_964007535.1. NCBI lineage: Eukaryota > Metazoa > Arthropoda > Insecta > Plecoptera > Taeniopterygidae > Brachyptera > Brachyptera risi. Next base: position 5,144,771 of record OZ023335.1, read on the forward strand.
TTGGAGAGTCGACGTGCATATCTCCTTTGCTCATACGCTTCGAAGTTATTCTGCAGTAAGCATCATCCCACCTACCAATCAGTTATCAATCCTGGATTTCATGCTCTCTATGAATCGAAACCATTCGCCACCATACCAACTGGAATTCGTTTGAATCATATTTTGGTCGAAGAGTCATTTGTATACCCTCGAGTCTATCCAATTCAATTTAGTGATACCGCCCCTTGGTTGGCTCCACGTCCGGAGTGCTTGATGAACTTGTCATCAAGTACGAAGGCAAGCACGAGTGCGGAAGAGTATAAACAAAAATACCTAGAGCTCTGCACACACTACCCCGGACATATTAAATACTACACGGACGGATCAAAACTGAACGGCAAAGTTGGCTGCGCATTCGTTAGCGAATCCTCCACTGTCAGTATCAGATTAGGTTCGATGAGTAGCGTATATACAGCCGAGTTGTTTGCAATTGTCACCTCTCTACAGCACATTCAACAACGGCCTGAGAAGTGCTTCCTGATATGTTCCGATTCTTTGAGTGCACTCCAAGCCATGACTCAGATCTTCCCAACTCACCATCTAGTCCAGAAAATACTGGTCTTGCTACCAGTATCATTCTTCAAACTGCCCGAATCAGGACATTTACATGTCCGTTCAAGATGACTTTGTTTGTGCAATCATCTTTTACCAGTGTATTGCTTTTTGACATTTGATACTTATTCTTGATGCCGATCTCTTGGGATAGACATCAGGAATATTTTAAATCAAACCATATTCCATCATATATCTATTATGGTTTGTCGTTCCTCCACTCCTATTTGAGGGGGAGTTTGAACTAAGAACAAGTAATAAAACGTTCTCATCCTAGTCCCATGGGTGTGCCCCTTTACAGCACACACATGTTCGGGTTCAACAAACTAGTATATAACGTCTTTAGACACTTTATACATAGTTTAGTCTTAGTCTTAGTTTAATGTATTTAGGTGTTCTCATCAAAATTTCACTTCCACCTTTATATCACACTTTTCACCTTTTGTTGCAACTTATTTCGACAGGCGCTAAATGACCTCGCTGTCGATGCGCCTTAAAACTCTAATATTCATTCATTCATTAACATTTTCTCCTGCCGTCGCTTGCTTCAATTCTGTCGTATGTCGTTTGTCTATGATTTGGTCATTTTTCTGAAGAAAAGTAATTGGCACTTCAGCCAATGTCTCGTGTCCCACACAGGTACAATCACAGGTTTATATAACTCACCATCTAGTCCAGAAAGTACAGACACTCCTGACCGCCCTTGCCTCGCAGGTTGTCAGTGTAGTGTTCTGCTGGGTACCTGGACACGTGGGGATTGGTGGTAATGAGTCAGCGGACAGGGCTGCCAAAGAAGCGACGGAGAAAGAAGATATTGATAACCCGAGAGTACCTTTCAATGATTTCAAGGCGTATTTCAAACTACTTCTCAAATCTCGTTTCCAAAAAGGGTAGGACAGGGAGACCAACAACAAGCTGAAAGAGATTAAGCCAACGGTTAGTGCTTGGGAATCTTCAATTCGAGGTTCACGGAGGGAGGAAGTAGTTCTCACTCGTCTGCGAGTGGGACACACACTTTCAACCTATTCCTATCTCTTCACCCCCGATAAAATCGTCCCCAGATGTGAGATTTGTAACGAGATTTTAACTGTTCGACACATATTACTCGAGTGTCAGAAATATACTGCTCTGAGGAGACAGCTTCGTATGGAAGACACAATGTCAAAGATTTTAGGGAATAATTCAAAATCGATAGATACCATATTCAGCTTTCTAAGATTATCGAAGCTATTGGATCTCATTTGACATGCTCGTGGATCTGCGTTAGACGATAAAGTCGTCTTGTTACCAGTATCATTTTTCAAACTGCCCGAATCAGGACATTTTCATGTCCGTTCAAGATGACGTTGTTTGTGCAATCATCTTTTACCAGTGTACTGCTTTTTGACATTTGATACTTATTCTTGATGCCAATCTCTTGGGATAGACATCAGGAATATTTTAAATCAAACCATATTCCACCATATATCTATTATGGTTTGTCGTTCATCCACTCCTATTTGAGGGGGAGTTTGAACTGAGAACAAGTAATAAAACGTTCTCATCCTAGTCCCATGGGTGTGACCCTCTACAGCACACACATGTTCGGTCTCAACAAATTAGTGTATCACGTCTTTAGACACTGTAGACATATTTTAGTCTTAGTCTTAGTTCAATGTATTTAGGTGTTCTCATCGAAAACTCACTTCCATTTTTATATCACACTTTTCACCTTTTGTTGCAACATATTTCGACTGGCGCTAAATGACCTCGCTGTCGATGCGCCTTAAAACTCTAATATTCATTCATTCTTTGGTACCGCGAATCGGTAAAATTCCGAGATGTGCAAATTGAAAAGTGAAGTAAAAAATTGTCATTCCCTGCCGAGCGTGTGGGTTGGGCCCCGCAGGGAATTTTTTGAATAAATCGTGATTTTTTTGCGTATATTTTGTTATTTTTAGTAGGAGGTCAACTCATATGCTTATTATGCTCATTGCTCTTATTGGAATTTAGTACTGAATACAAGTTGAATTCTGGGTCATTTTATCACACTTTTCACCTTTTGTTGCAACTTATTTTGACAGGCGCTAAATGACCTCGCTGTCGATGCGCCTCAAACCCCTAATATTCATTCATTCAATGAGTATCATCTCAATAACAAGCTCATCACTATTGAAAGAATACATTTCGAAATTCGATTTCATTAAACGACAAAATCATAAAAATCTCGATTAATTTCAATTGGGTGTGACCATCCCAAAATATTTTTGTGTCCCAATTTGTTTCTCCGGTAACTGATTTATCAAAGTAACATTCACTAACTATCAAACAGATTTCGATAATATTTGTAAAAACAAGAAGATCACATTCTAAATAACGAATTAAATTTTGAAATGCTCGGCCATTGTAAGTTTTGATCACTCAACTTATCATCATTTAGGTAAAACCTTGGACGGAAGTTGAACGTTGAAGTGGATGAACAGTATGAAAAGATATTTGCGGGTGATCGCGGCCCATTTTGATATTCATTTCGTCAGCGGCCCACCGGGCATTGCCCGATTGCCCGGTGGCCCAGTCCGGCACTGTCGTTATGTATGGGGTGTGACGCAGACATGAGGATCGTGGATCGCCGTTACGAACTTTGCTGGCCGTGAACACTATGCCTTCATTTGGCGTCACTCGCGATTCCGTGCCGGCTCAAGACGTCAGTTTGAGACTGGACGGCATGATTCTCCATGGTTTATCGGTATGTTATTCTCCGATTGAATATGTACAAGCTATAGGGTCACAATTATTACCAATCAATATCTAGGACTATTGTTCCCATAGTTCGTATTGAACCAGTGATGTTTTCAGTTCAGTAGCGTTTAATTTCTCCAAGTGACAGAAATTAATTGCTTTTTTTTATCGATTTTCGATTTTTCGATTTGTCAATTTTTTTCCATTTCACCTAAAAATCGAAACTTGATATTAAATCACTGTTTCTTAATTGAGACTTGGAGGAATTACAGATGAAATCTTTCAGACGGGGCACCACAAGGGCGATGTAATCATTTTACATCAACAAGAAAATTCATTTTTATTTCTACTCGTTATATTTGTGGGATGTTGAATCTTATACATGATCTATCATGATTGAGAATAAAGCCTCCAGATACATTTTTGACCTGATTTTTCAAGTCTCATCATTACGGTCGATGAAGGTGTCATCTAACTTTGTAGTCTGGTTTTGCTTCTTTTGAATTGTGTCTTTTGTTTCTAGGTGACAGTGGATATCTACTGGAACCGTGGATGATGATCCTTTACATGATCCACATACACAATCTGCTGAGACTGCGAGATTCAATCTGGTGCATATTAGGACTCGGAATGTCATCGAGAAGGTAAATGGGGTTTTCAAGTCAAGGTGGCGCTGTACTCGCAAGAACCGGGTCCTGCACTACTCTCTAACTGTGACATCTGCCATAATTGCTTCAGTTTGTGTGCTACCGTGAAACCTAGCTGTTCGTGGGGTCGTCAAGCAGGTAATAGTCAATCAATCGCATTATAGCTTACCAACATCGGCTCTCTCTTCCACAAGACGAGCAGCCCATCCTCCTGTCCCGTACAATGGTAGTAATGCCTTCCTGAATCAAGGCCAGCCTACTAGAAATGAACTGATACGAAGGTACTTCAACGCTTGTCCTGCTCTTCCCTTGCACATGACAGATTATAAAATTTGACCATGTTTAACTACCGTTGTGAAATCCGTTGTCCCCCACGGCGAGACAACGGCGAGACGGGCGAGACAACGGAGAGACCAGTCCGTTGTACCCGTAGAAGAAGAGCAAGACAACGGGAAGTCTCATCTTTTCTCCCCCAGGGAGGACGGGGAAGACAACGGAGTCCAATCCGTTCTCCCCCGAGAAAGACGTGTGAGACTAGGGAGAATCTAATCCGTTGTTCCTCGGGGAAGGCAGACGAGACAACGTGGAGTCGAATTCGTTGTTTCCCGGATATGACGGGTGGGACCACGGAGAGTCTAATCAGTAGTTCCCCGGAGAAGACGGGCGAGACAACGGAAAGTCCAACCCGGTGCTCCCGGCTCTCCCTTCTCTCGCCCATCTTCTCCGGGGGACAACGGTTCGATTCATGTTGTGCTCGTCTTTTTCCAGGGATCAATGGTCGCATGATCTCGAGAATGTAGTCATTAATTCTATAGGGCACCTCTTCACCGTCCACGTCCGCAGCACAGGTGAGGCACGAACAAACTGTGTGAAGTGGCCTCGCGTACCAACTTCGGTAAGAAGATCGGCCACGTTCCAAAAGACCCGCCTGGTGGCATTCAAAGAATATTTACATCGGTATTGAGATATTATCTCAGACTAGGTCAAGGTATTGAGTATAACGTGAGATGTGAGTGACGAGATCGGAACGAGATCAATTGACGGGAACACTCCGCTCAACTGAATAGGAGGAGTGTGGTGATCCATGGCGGGGCGGGAATCGAAACTTATCTCCCGGAATTGGGTTCCAGTATAAAAGCAACTCAGTCTCAGTGACGAGAATTCAAGAGAAGAACTGAGAATATGCAGGAGCAGTAGGACCGCGTTCATGGGGAGAGCATGCGGAAGATCAGAGACATAGGAGAGCGTAGAATCTGAAGGAAGGCAGAAGAAGAAGAGAAGGCTCAAGCAGGTGGGATGGGTGAAGGCAGTGGAATTTAGAGGGAAGAGGCATGGGCAATCTAGGAGTGTTATCAATTGTCCCCGGAGAAGAAGAGGGAGACAACGGAGAAACTAATCCGTTGTCCTCGGAGAAGACGGGCGAGACAACGGAGAGTCCAACCCGTGGTCTCCCGGAGAAGAAGGGCGAGACAATGGAGAGTCTAATCCGTGGTTCCCCGGAGAAGACGGGCGTGGCAGCGTGGAGTCTGTTCCGTTTTTCCCCAGTGATGATGATACAGAGGAGATTGACGGTGAGAAGAACGGAGAAAATATCACGATTTCATGATGGAGACCTGCCAAGCAGCTGGGTTGTGACTGATAACAGATCTGTTTTGTTGTTCAAGAACTCTCAGGCAACCGGGAAGAGAACCTCCCAGATGGATAGAGTGTTTCGGTTAAGAATACATTCCTCGTGGTGGAGGATGCCTCTGGATATTCAGATTCTTCCGAGGTCCTGGCAGAAGGATGGGAAGTCGTCAACCATAATTTGGGTGAACGGTGAAATTGCAATGATGACCGGGAATAAATCGCATAGAGACCAGATCAGGATACGGAAATCCGTCACATTCGAGGGATCCCTCCGCTCCCCCGAGCCGGAATAACACAGCAAAACAGATCAAGAGCTGCTCAGCCGATGAGAAAGAGAAAAACTGAACATAATTATCAGGTAAATATTCTCATCATACTTTTTGAATTTATTTTCATGGTTCAGACCTGTAAACTAACCGAAAACTTTCCCATTATCATTAAAATCATCATCATTTTAACACTCACAGATGCGCATAAATGCACAGCTTGGCAAGATTTCTGTCTTTGATCACGACTGTTTGACCGCCTCCCCAACCACTCTACGGAGTCGTTTCATCCTTTACTCAACCCCCTCAAATACACTTTTTTGAGCCCATTCCAGGCCCTACTGTCCTATTAGAGTAAATTCTCCCACATCCAATCTAGCACCCTTTAAAACTACTCTATCATGACATCGTCTAACCCCTTCCCTAACTCATTCTTTTCAATCCAGTTATTCAACTTCCCTTAACCCCCTTTTCCTTTCATTGCCTCGAAATGATTACATGGGCCTATCCTATCCAATTGTCTACGATTTCTCAGATTCTGCCAGCCCAAGTCGAGCATCATCTCAAACGGACTCTCTAATATTCTTACCCTTTCTACCCTTCTATTGTCTACCCAGCTCCAACCCTTTCAATAACCCTTCTGAATGCTATCCTCTGCACTCTTTCCACATCCCCCATCTCACCCACACTACATGGATCACATACCGAACTCGCATATTTTATCTTATATGTTACAGATTGAGAGAGAAGTTCAATTTTCCAGAAGAACTCGGCTGCATTGACGGAACGCATGCTTGTATTGGACCTCCTCCTAGAAACCCTACCATACATCTAGAGCATCACTACGTCACCCGATATAACTCATATCCCATGAATGTGCAATTGGTAATGTACTTTGTACTCGACCTTGCCAGTCCCCTCAGCGTGAAGTCGTGATCCTTGTGCAGCCGATCGTTATGTACACGGTGTGTGACGCAGACATGAGGATCGTGGATCGCCGTTACGAACGCTGCTGGCCGTGAACACGGTGTCTTCATTTGGCGTCACTCGCGATTCCGTGCCGGCTCAAGACGTCAGTTTGAGACTGGACGTCATGATTCTTCATGGGTAATCGGTATGTTATTTTCAAAATAAATTTGAATAAGAAATAGGGTCACAATTGTTATCAATTAATATCTGGGACTATTGTGCCCATAGTTCATATTGAACCAGTGATGTTTTCAGTTTATTAGCGTTCAATTTCTCCAAGTGACAGAAATAAATTGAGTTTATTCTGATCGATAATCGATTATTTTATTTCTCAATTCTTATCCATCTCACCTCAAAATCAAAACTTGATATGAAATCTTTGTTTCTTAATTGAGACTTGGAGGAATTACAGATAATATCTTTCAGACGGGGCACCACTAGGGCGATGTCATTATTTCACATCAACATGGAAATTCATTTTTATTTCTACTTGTTATATTTGTGGAATGTTGAATTTTATACATGATCTATCATCATTGAAAATGAAGCCTCTAGATACATCTTTGACCTGATTTTACAAGTCTCATCGTTACGGTCGATGAATGTGTCATCTAACTTTGTAGTCTGGTTGTGCTTCTTCTGAATTGTGTCTTTTGTTTCTAGGTGACAGTGGATATCTACTGGAACCGTGGATGATGATCCTTTACATGATCCACATACACAATCTGCTGAGACTGCGAGATTCAATCTGGTGCATATTAGGACTCGGAATGTCATCGAGAAGGTGAATGGGGTTTTCAAGTCAAGGTAGCGCTGTACTCGCAAGAACCGGGTCCTGCACTACTCTCTAACTGTGACATCTGCCATAATTGCTTCAGTTCGTGTGCTACCGTGAAACCTAGCTGTTCGTGGGGTCGTCAAGCAGGTAATAGCCAATCAATCGCATTATAGCTTACCAACATCAGCTCCCTCTTCCACAAGACGAGCTACCAGAAGTTATCGAGCCAGCCCACCCTTCTGTCCAGTACAGTGGTCGTGTACAGTGATCGTGATACTTCCTGAATCAGGGCCAGCGTACTAGAAATAAACTGCTACAAAGGCACTTCAACGCTTGGAGTCACAGCTCCTGCTATTCTTGTTCTTTCCTTGCTCATGGCAGATGTGTCGATTATAAAATTTGAACTTGTGTAACTTCGATCCCAACGAAAAATTAAAATATACACAAGTTTCTAGAAAAATTCTCTTTGACCCGGTCTTATAATAGTTCGTTAACGAGTCTCTTAGGTTGATCGATCAATAGAATAGCATTGTTAACCAACAGAGATAATAAGTCAACAGTTGATTGATAAACCATTAAAGATCTGAGTGTATTGATGATATTGTATTACAGCTGATAATTTTCTAGCAACGGTATCTGGCATCAGGAAAGAAAAACAGAAAAAACGGTGTGCTAATCTTTTATTCCCAAATTTATATTAATGCTTGTGGCATAAGTTTCATTAGGAATCGCATAGACCTACTGACACACGGCTGTACCCGGTTCTATTCCTGTTATGACACGCTCTTTTTCCTCAATACCCAAACTGTATTGACGCGAACGAGAGTTTGATAGAGATCGTAGCAAGTATCACCACAGAGTATCGTGGTGAGCATCAAATGTTTCAACCGTTTCAAGCTGAATCGCTTGACTAAACCTATTCTCGTAGTCTGTGTTCTTATCGCTCAATTTTCATATTTCGATTGGCTTTTTCCAAACTACGGAAACTGGGGTAAATCTAGGGTCTACAAAGTGATTGAGGAATTGAATGCTAAGATACAGTTGATTCTCACCTCTACCGGTAAATGGGAATTATCGTGTAACGCAAAGTGAAATTTGGATAATGATTACAAAGATATTTTTTTCTGAATAGGGAAATTATTGTGATGATTATTATTTGCTTAACGATTCTACCAGCAACCAAGTTATATGGGGTGAAGAATGAGTGAGTGATAATGGAACTATGATGTGGTGATGAGAACATATTCTTGATTCATTTAATATTCACTAGTCAAACGCGAAATATGCGTTGTAAGATGAGCGAGATATCTGAATAAGGTATAATAACAGTCCTACATTTGCTACTTTATCTACTCTGGTATTCTACACACTCTGTCCTTCATTTAATTGCTACTTTATCTTCTCTGGTATTCTACACACCTTGACGAATATAAAGAATAGTTAATTCTTGGGCAAATATCGAATCTAGGAAGCAGTGAATCTTTGCTCATTTTCATAATTATATTTGATGAATTAAAACAGTAATTTGAATTTTTTTCTTGGAAACGGCTGATTCGAATTGCTTACAAAATGGTGGTTATGTGTATCATTCATGTTTGAACACTCAGAGAAAGATTCATTTTTTTCGGAGAGGATTCATTTTTTAGAATTTTCTTACCCAGCCTAATCCCATGGGGTTTTTTAAAACTTTGACACGATATTTCTCAAAATCTATCAAACCGATTCATTCCAGAAACTATACAGTTCTAAGTTGTTAAAGTTGGCCCGTACAAAAAAGTTTCATGTTGATCAGTCTACCCATGTGACCTGTGCAGTGCTTACAAACAAACAAACAAAACAAACTAAAAAATACACTGACGAAGCTCCATAAGAGTGGGATGGAATCTTCGCTACGCTCATCTAATAACCATAGTATTACGTAATCAATCAGACCTAATATTCTTCAGTTATTCTTTCATTTCATTCATGACTGTAATTATTACAATATCACAATCTTACTTATTATAGTTTGAGAAAGTGAGTACAGTAGGTATTGTTTATATATAATTGTGATGATTGAACAGCTAATCCGTAATGGTATTGATTTCATGGTAGACACAGAGTATTTCCTCCATGACTGCTGCTACTCTTTCATGTACAGTCGCCATCGTGGCCATACATTCAATGGACTTCTCGGTGCCATCCGTCAACCATCTCGTCAGCTCCACCGGAAGGCTCTGCTTTGATGCGGAGTATCGGCTGCCTCCAGAGTTTCCTCCAGTTTGCTGGAGGATCTATGCTATCAGCCAGGAAGAAATATGAAATATCTGTTATTACTGATTGCGGAAACAGTATTCTCAGTACTGTTGACTTATATAGTGTAGGCCTAATTGTTATTGTTTTTCAGTTCTTTCGAACAAATTAAACAAAAATGTTGGAATTGAACAGAATGTACCGGTATGTATACTGTGGAACAGTGTAGAAACGAATCAATATCTCACCATGCCTGATTGTAGTTGCTTGAATGACTGAAGTAGTTGCCATGGATGCATCCAGTGCCGTGGTGTTCAGTCTTGAAGGTTTTATGGGCAGTCCATTATGTGATGACGTGAACACTGTGCTGTCTCTTCATCGTCCATGGTTGAGCTTGAGTCATGGATTGCCGGACTGTTCTGTACATTAATGAGATGAAATGAACATATTGATCCGTAAAAAAAAAAGTAGTACATACTTTTTCACTCAAATCAATCATTTGACAGCACTGTGGCCTTCTTTACCGTCCGTGCCCGACTGACTAACTATTCATTACCTTATATTAATTAACTGAAACTAATGAATTTAATCTTGCTCTAGGATCAAGCATAGGTCGATGGGAGGTAGGAACAGTCTGTAAATTCTAAAAAGTTGATTTCAAATATTTACTGAATTCATTGAGAACTATTTATCCTTATACAAAATTATAATGAATTACTAGAAAAATACCTATGCAGAGCTTAGGTTTCACTTGTACAATTGGTAGCGAGCCAATTGTACAGGTAAACTACTGGAAATGAAATCGATAGATACCATATTCGTCTTTTTAAGATTATCGAACCTATTGGATATCATTTGACTTGCTCGTGGATCTGCGTCGTTGTTTGCGTGAGACGATGAAGTCCTCGTGTTACCAGTATCATTTTTCAAACTGCCCCAATTAGGACATTATACATGTCTGATCAAGATGACGTTGTTTGTGCAATCATCTTCTTCCAGTATACTACTTTTTGACATTTGATACTTATTCTTGATGTCGATCTCTTGGGATAGACATCAGGAATATTTTAAACCTAACCATATTTCAACATATATTTATTATGGTTTGTCGTTCCTCCACTCTTATTTGAGTGCGAGTTTGAACTGAGAACAAGTAACAAAACGTTCTCATCCTAGTCCCATGGGTGTGACCCTTCACAGCACACACATGTTCGGTTTTAACAAATTAGTGTATAACGTCTTAAGACACTTTAGACATAGTTTAGTCTTAGTTTAATATATATTGAAGTGTTCTCATCTAAATTTCACTTCCACCTTTATATTACACTTCTCACCTCTTGTTGCAACTTATTCCGACTGGTGCTAAATGACCTCGCTGTCGATGCGCCTTAAAACCCTAATATTCATTGATTCATGAAATAATAATATTTAGTGAAAACAATAATTACAGGAAAAAATTGGGATACCAACCAGTTGATATGAAATAGTGGAAAACAAATCAGGTATAATATAAATGAACATCTTAACAATACCATATATCTGTGTATCGGCTGACTTTTTTATGAAGCGATTTGTGCTGAGGGTCCGGAAGTATTGTAGGGGAATCTTGCGGGTTCTTCGTTCTTGATGAATGTAGATGGGAGTCCGGAAGTCTTGGAGGGAATCTTCTGGGTTCTTGACTTCCTGGGCTTACGATAATTTTGACGTGACTACGTATTTAATTACTGCCCGCTGAACGTACACCAATTGATGTATACAACTTTGAACTTATTATGAAAACTCGTAACGTCCCTCGCAATAATCATAACTAGAGATGCTAACTGGCTGACGCCGCAAAGTTTCCGAAATTTGATGTATATGTTGACAGAAACACTTCTTCAATAACACTAGTTACAAGTCTGACAATATTAGCACTTGATGTTGGTGTATGCCAGATAATTTGAATAATTTGATGACGGTAACTTCTCTTGAGAATCTACCTAACTTGACGGTATAGTTGATCGACGAGTACGATTCAAGATCAAACACCCCTCACTCTAGTTAGTTAGCCTGAAACCCACCACTGTCAACTTATCAGAATGATTCTTAGACTCATCTGACTGATGCTAACTGGCTGACCCGCAAATCGATATTTGGAGAATATCTTGAAAATCTTTACTCTCACCGCCACTGTCAACTCATTATAATAATTCTTGTCCTTATCTAAGTGATGCTGATTGACTGAGGCCGCAAAATTATATGGATCTCAGACGAATTCACGAATATCTTGAAAATCTCATCTTTCACTGGTTATGAGCTTAATCCAAACTTGAACGTGATGTTTGAGCGATCATTTGAATTTAAAGACGATCACCTCTTTGTCAGCTGCATAAGAATTCAGACTACTTACGTGTGTAGCTGACGTGAACGTAATGTGTAGATATTCACATATACTTCTCTCAATTCTCCTTCGTACACACCCTTCATGTATTGGACAAGTACATTTTGATTGGCTGTATGTTTTTAAAAGCAAAGTTCTGATTAGTTGGCTGGCTGGTTTTTTGAAGCATAATTTTGATTGGTTGCATTCAGTCAAGATTTTGGTAATATTTGGAATTCGAAATATTCCCCCTACCCCACTGAAACTGATATTTGTTATGTGACAAGCCATGTGACTGCACGTGAAACTTGTGCCTATTCACACGGTTTAGGCAATATTCTGATTTTTGAAAGAAAATAGCTACCCTCTCGTTCAAAGTAATAATCATGAAATTGAATTGCTTCTATAGTTTGACTTATTACAACAACCCCAAGCTCTCATTTGTGTCTTGACGTATGGCACTTTTTTAGGATTGCTCTTTCATCAAAAAGCACAACCAAGGCCAAGCCAATAAATTACACTAGGACAAAATATCATCTTTTCACAAACTATACTTCCCCGTGCAGTGAAAGTGTGACAGAGAAAATTAAAATTGATGTTTGAAAATTAAAGTTGAGAACAATTCTGTAGAAGAAGGACAAGGGTTTTCACTGAAATACCCGATTATTAATTGAGTTATTTTAGAATCATTCTCAAATATATGAGCTGTGGATATATTACTGTCACAACACCGTAACTTGAGTCACTTACTGGAAACTTTACTTCCGAAAAAAACATTTGGAAATGGTGTCTCCCCCCATAAGATTGTTGATCCTGTTGTTTTTCGATCGGTTGGCATATCTCTCTTGTTTAGTGGACCATTCCCGGTCTGCCATTCGTTTGTATTGTTGAGCGCACCCTCACTTTCTGCTATCAGCTTCATGTCTTGTCAGCACTGGAAATCGAATATAAAATTGCATCAATATTCCCAACCCGGGCAAAATGTAGGAAATCTTATAAGTGTGTAGACATATAACTATCATCCACTTTGTCCCTAATATTTTTACAACCTAATTTGGATGCTAGGTCAAGAATTTATTTGAACAAAGGGTGTAGCGAGTAATTTATTAATAGTTGCAGCTCCTTTCGAATGGTGAGAGATAGGTTGTATGATCGTGGAGGTGTACGTGACATAATTCCCGATTAAACTGATACTAGGTATTCATTCACACTAATTTAGAAACAGGAAAAGAATTGCTTAATTGAAGATGGATTCCACTTCTTTCGATGAAACACGATAGATAGACAGACGATCTTAGAATTAAGAAAAAATCAAAACGGTCAACTAGACCGATGCTTAGCACACGGCCATGCATGCATGGTTGGATGGGGGCATGCATGTAGCCCTGGCTCAAGAAAGTACTTCGGGAGGGACGGCAGCAAAACGCATGAGATGTTAATAGCGACACTGTCCCTCTCGCCGTCTGGTATCTTCTCAAGACGAAGAGAGCGCCAGCCCGTCATCACACACGCTTTCATACACACACCTCACTTGTTGTTCATGCGTGTCCGGTCAGGCGATAGGGCCATTTACGCTGACTGAGTAGAAATGTAGTTCGTTCTCCCTAACGATAGACGTAGGAACATTTCGTGTGATGGATCTGGTCAGTGGATAATGGTCGATACAAATAGTGGGTATATGGAAATAGATAATGGATCTTCATTAAATGACGGTAGTGGATTGACGAGATTGACATAAGGCCTATGGAAAGAGTCAACCCACAGTTAACCAAGATTGGAGATAAATGAATATGGAAGTTCAAAGCAGCCTAGCCCAAGTTCGAATTATCATTGCCGAATATTCGAGGCTCATAGAAGTGCCAAGCTATAACATTTGCATGCAAGTATGATCAGCTCTTATTGCACATGCTTAGCAGCTTCTTGATCACTTCTATTTCAACTCATGTTCTCCCTTTTCTTATGTGAGTGAAATAGTATGACTAAGGCATGAACTAATACAATATACTCACACATTGCCATTGTTCCGATGTCTTGGTTGCACCAACATAGCCATTAAGAATATCAAGCAGTTCAGCATATGATATATTTTGCTACATATTCGTGGAGTTATTATCCAGATTATTCTTCATCAAAGTTGGATCGTGTTCCATGAGTTGGATCGACAACTCTTGCTGTTCCTTTGTAATGTGATTCACATCTGGTCTTCCATTAGTAGAAATAGAATTCAGATTTAATTATTTACACGTAATCTTGTATTCAAACTAAAAGAGGTGAAAACTGATTATCTGGAAAAATCGAACGACGACACATAAAATCACGCGAAAAGGAAACCACACCTCTTTTTTATATGGAAAGCTCCAATTGGTCGAGCACAAATCTCTTTGGCACATTTCATATAGTTTCAAATTGTAGGAATAATCGGAATGAGAGGCTGAGGTGAATAAGAATTGACGTCGTCAATATTCACGTCAAATAATTCGCAAATGGTGAATTATTATCGGCTCTGTCTCATGTGCAAATATAACATCCACACGTGGATACGAGACCGGGAATGTGACCACAATCATGGCCGGTCGATGCTAAGCGCACGAGATTCGAACTTCTTCTCACATTTTTGATTTGATGTCTTGAACTATTTAATTGATTTCACTCTCTGGCAACTACAATTTCTCTTTCATGACCTAGAATTCTTTCGATACGAATAATTCTACTGGCCTTGGCCTTCCGAAAAGCAGACTTTTCACGAAACTTGCCATTTCTTTTCAATTCTTTCTTTGAGAATTGGACTCCACCGTGACCTTGATTCCATTTAACGATCACTGTTTGATGACTTGGACTTCTTGCAAGATTTGGACCTAATTCACATCTGATTTTTGAAGAAAAAGACTCCTTTAAAAACCAGATTTTCTCTGCATTACTTCCGGGACAATTCGGACAACGTACCAGATTTGAAATCCAAACCACATCAACTCTTCGAGTTCTTGTATTCCTTGCGAGACTCAGACTTTTCCGACACACAGATTTGCCACTTGGACATCGTACAAGTTTTATTTGATTCAATTTTCACTCGTCGACTTCTTGACTCTTTGCGTAAGTCAGATTTTTTCGACACACAGATAAGACCACTCGGACATCGTACAAGATTCACTTGATCCAATTTTCACTATTTGACTTCTTGTACTCCTTGCGGGACTGAGACTTTTCCGAAACACAGATATAACCATTCGGACATCACGAGATTCACTTGTTTCAATTTTCACTCGTCGACTTCTTGACTCTTTGCGGAACACAGATTTTTCCGACACACAGATAAGACCAATCGGAGATCGTACAAGATTCACTTGATCCAATTTACACTCTTTGACTTCTTGTACTCCTTGCGCGACTCTGACTTTTCCGAAACACAGATATAACCACTCGGACATCACGAGATTCAGTTGTTTCATTTTTCACTCTTTGAATTCTTGTACTCCTTGTGGGACTCTGACTTTTCCGACACACAGATTGACCACTCGGACATCACAGGATTCACTTGTTCTAATTTTCACTCACTGACTTCTTGACTCTTTGCGAGACTCAGACTTTTCCGACACACAGATTTGACCACTCGAACATCGAACAATATTCAATTGTTTTAATTTTCACTGTTTGACTTCTTGTACTCCTTTCGAGACTCAAACTCTTCCGACTCACGGATTTGAACACTCGGACATCGTACAGGTTTTACTTGATTAAATTTCCACTCTCCGACTCATTGTACTCCTTGAAAGACTCAGACTCTTATGATTCGAATATTTGACCACTCGAACATCACAAAAATCACATGTTGCAATTTTCACTCTTTAACTTCTTGTAGTCCTGGCAAGACTCAGACTTTTCCGACACACAGATTTGACCACTCGGACATCACAAGATCCACTTGTTCCACATTTCACTCTCCGACTTCTTGTACTCCTTGCGAGACTCAGACTTTTCCGACACACAGATTTAACCACTCGGACATCACAAGATTCACTTGTTCCAATTTTCACTTTTCAACTTCTTGTTCTCCCTGCAAGACTCAGACTTTTCCGAAACACAGATTTGACCACTCGAACATCGGACAATATTTCATTGTTTTAATTTTCACCCTTTGACTTCTTGTACTCCTTTCAGAACTCAGACTCTTCCAACTCACATATTTGAACACTCGGACATCGTACAGGTTTTACTTGTTCCAATTTTCACTCTTCGACTTCTCGACTCCTTGCGAAACTCAGACTCTTCCGACACACAAATTAGACCACTCACATTGTACAAGATTTACTTGTTTCAACATTTACTCTCCGACTCTTTGTACTCCTTGCGAGACACAGACTTTTCCGACACACAGATTTGACCACTCGGACATCACAGGATTCACTTGTTCCAACATTTACTCACTGACTTCTTGCCTCTTTGAGTAACTCAGACTTTTCCGCCGCACAGATTTGATCACTCGGACTTCGTACAAAATTCACTTGTTTCAACATTCACTCCTCAACTTCTTGTACTCCTTGCGAGACTCAGACTTTTCCGACACACAGATTTGACCACTCGGACATCACAAGATTCACTTGTTGCAACATTTACTCTTTGACTTCTCGACTCCTTGCGTTACTCAGACTTTTCCAACACACAGATTTGACCACTCGGACATCACAGGATTCACTTGTTGCAACATTTACTCTTTGACTTCTCGACTCTTTGCGAGACTCAGACATTTCCGACACACAGATTTGACCACTCGAACATCGAACAATATTTAATTGTTTCAGTTTTCACTCTTTGACTTCTTGTACTCCTTTCAAGACTCAGACTCTTCCGACTCACATATTTGAACACTCGGACATCACAAGATTCACTTGTTGCAATTTTCACTTTCTGACTTCTTGTACTCCTTGCGAGACTCAGACTTTTCCGACACACAGATTTGACCACTGGGACATCGTACAAGATTTAGTTGTTTCAACATTTGCTTTTCGACTTCTTGTACTCCTTGCGAGACTCAGACTTTTCCGCCACACAGATTTGACCA
This sequence comes from Brachyptera risi, assembly GCA_964007535.1. Classification (NCBI taxonomy): domain Eukaryota; kingdom Metazoa; phylum Arthropoda; class Insecta; order Plecoptera; family Taeniopterygidae; genus Brachyptera; species Brachyptera risi. Next base: position 5,162,016 of record OZ023335.1, read on the forward strand.
CTCGGACATCTCAAGATTGACTTGTTCCAACATTTACTCTTCGATTTCTTGTACTCCTTGCGAGACTCGGACTTTTCCGACACACTGATTTGACCACTCGGACATCACAAGATTGACTTGTTTCAACATTCACTCTTAGACTTCTCGTACCCCTTGCGAGACTCAGACTTTTCCGACACACATTTGACCACTGGGACATCGTACAAGATTTACTTGTTCCAACATTTACTCTTCGACTTCTTGTACTCCTTGCGAGACTCAGACTTTTCCGCCACACAGATTTGTCCACTCGGACATCACAGGATTCACTTGTTGCAATTTTCACTCACTGACTTCTTGCCTCTTTGCGGAACTCAGACTTTTCCGCCACACAGATTTGATCACTCGGACTTCGTACAAAATTAACTTGTTTCAACATTCACTCCTCAACTTCTTGTACTCCTTGCGAGACTCAGACTTTTCCGACACACAGATTTGACCACTCGGACATCACAAGATTCACTTGTTGCAACATTTACTCTTTGACTTCTCGACTCCTTGCGTTACTCAGACTTTTCCGACACACAGATTTTACCACTCGGACATCGTACAAGATTGACTTGTTCCAACATTTACTCTTCGACTTCTTGACTCTTGGCGAGGCTCACACTTTTCCGACACACAGATTTGACCACTCGGACATCACAAGATTCACTTGTTGCAATTTTCACTCATTGACTTCTCGACTCTTTGCGAAACTCAGACTTTTCCGACACAGATTTGACCACTGGGACATCGTACAAGATTTACTTGTTTCAATATTCACTCTTCGACTTCTTGTTCTCCCTGCGAGACTCACACTTTCCCGACACACAGATTTGACCACTGGGACATCGTGCACGATTTACTTGTTTCAATATTCACTCTTTGACTGCTTGTACTCCTTTCAAGACTCAGACTCTTCCGACACACAGATTTGACCACTAGGACATCACAAGATTCACTTGTTCCAACATTCACTCTTCGACTTCTTGACTTCTGGCGAGACTCAGACTTTTCAGAAACACAGATTTGACCACTCGGACATCACAAGATTCACTTATTCCAATTTTCACTCTTCGACTTCTTGACTCTTTGCGTAACTCAGACTGTTCCGACACACAGATTTGACCACTCGGAAATCACAAGATTGACTTGTTCCAACATTTACTTTCTGACTTCTTGTACTCCTTGCGAAACCCAGACTTTTCCGACACACAGATTTAACCACTCGGACTTCGTACAAAATTTGAATGTTTCAACATTCACTCTTAGACTTCTTGTACTCCTTCCGGGACTCAGACTTTTCCAACACACAGATTTGATCACTCGGACATCATACAAGATTCACTTGTTCCAACATTTACTCTTCGATTTCTTGTACTCCTTGCGAGACTTAGACTCTTCCGACACACAGATTTGACCACTCGGACATCACAAGATTCACTTGTTCCAACATTTACTTTTCGACTTCTTGACTCTTTGCGAAACTCAGACTCTTCCGCCACACAGATTTGACCACTCGGACATCACAAGATTCACTTGTTCCAACATTTACTCTTTGACTTTTTGTACTCCTTGCGATACTAAGACTCTTCCGACAAACAGATTTGACCACTTGGACATCATACAAGATTCACTTGTTCCAACATTTACTCTTCGACTTCTTGTACTCCTTGCGAAACTCAGACTTTTCCGACACACAGATTTAACAACTTGGACATCACGAGATTCACTTGTTCCAACATTCACTTTTCGACTTCTTGACTCTTTGCGAAACTCAGACTTTTCCGACACACAGATTTGACCACTCGGACATCACAAGATTCACTTGTTCCTCACATTTACTCTTTGACTTCTTGTACTCCCTGCAGGATCCTGGACTTGTTCCAACATTCAATCACTGAAGACTTCAAATTATTGTTTGTCGTTCCTTCACTCCCATTTAAGTGCGAGTTTGAACTGAGAACAAGTAGTAAAACGTTCTCATTTTGGTCCCATGGGTGTGACCCTCTACAGCACATATATGTTCAGTCTCGACAAATTCGTGTATGTCATCTCTAGTATTAGTTCAGTCTCAATTTCACATATTTAGGTGTTTTCTTCTGAATCTCACCCGCACTTTTATATAACACTACTCACCTTTTTGTTCAGCAACTTATTTTGACAGGCGCTAAATGACCTCGCTGTCGATGCGTCTTAAAACCCTTACATTCATTCATCCATTCAACATCGAACAAGAATTGATTTTGTTCCAACATTTACTCGCTGACTTCCTGTTCTTCTTGTAAGCCTCAAAATACATTGACATTCAATCTCTGATTACTCGGACTTCATTCGAGACCTGGATTCCTCTTCAATTCGCTCTTTGATTTCTTTCACTTGTTCCACGACTTGGACCTCCTTCCACATCCAATCATCGCTGACTCGAATTCCTTGACCGGATATCTTATTGCATTTTCGTTCTGATCACTAATTTCCTTATCGAGACTTTTATTTATTCTCACATCCGCTTTTTGACCACTGAACTCCTTTCGAGACATGTATCTATTTGTACATTCCTTCTTTCACCATTTAGCCCGCTCTCGGGACTTGGACCAATATTCTTCCGAGACCAGGACTTCTGAAATTCACTCCGTGACCTCTTTCAAGACTCATAATGATTTTTACATCTCTTCCTCTCTGGTCTGATCTTCTCTCGAGCCTTTCTTTTCAAACATTCACTCTCTTGTGACTTGGACTTCTCTCAAGTCCTGGACCAATTCTTGCATGTGCTCTTCCATGAATTTTTTCCCTTATTATTTCCCCGAAGTCTTGAACTTCTCTCGGTACTTGGAATTCTTTTGACATTTGATTTTCCAATGGACCCCATCGAGCATTGTAAATTTTCCCACGTTTGCCCAACGCCGACTCGGACTTCTTCTGTGATTCAAATTTCTTGCATTCACTCTTTGAATCTCCTGAGACGAGATCTTTTGGCCTTCACTCCTTGACCACTCTCCCGTGTCTTGCATTCCTCAGAGATTCACTCTCCGATAACGTGAACTCCTCACGAGATACGAAATTCCTTTTTTCATTCGTCCTCTGAAGACTTGTTCTCCTATTCACACATATTCTTTCTAGACCCGGATTCTTCAAACCAGATTTCTTCATGAATGCATCAGATTTAGTCTTAGGTACCCTTTCGCTTCTCATATGCACTGCGTTCCTTCAAACCTGGTGTAAACGATATTATTTGCACACGATGGCTTGGATTCCGTCTTAGTAGTTCCTTCTGAGCGATCTCTCTTCCTTGAAGATGACTTCTCCTCTCAGGGATTCGTCTTTTTCTTCTTTCAATCATCTTTTTTCTTGCACGAAATTTTCTCCTTTCGAGACATGTACATTCCTTCTTCTACCAATTAGCTCACTTTCGAGACTTGGACCAATTATCTTTCGAGACCATGACTTCTTACATTCACTCGTCACCTCTTTCAAGACTTATAATAATCTTCACATCCCTTTCTCGATGGCCTGATCTTCTTTCGGGATTCTTTCTCGAACATTCCCTCTCCTGTTGCTAGGAATTCTTCCAAGTCCTGGGCCACTTTTCACATTTGCTGTTCCATGATTTGGACTATTTTCATTCAGTCTCGAATAACTTGGACTTCTTCCAAGACTTGAACTCCTTTCAACTTTTGATTCTCCAATGAACTCCATCAAGCATAGGACTTCATTCTAACGTTTGCTCTTCACCGAATTGGACTTCTTCAGCGACTTGGATTCATTCCATTTACTCTTCGAATTCTTACAAGACCAGGACTCCTGGCATTCACTCCTTGACCTCTCTCGTGGCTTGAATTTTTTCACTTTTAGGCCTACTTCCCGATAGCGTGGACCTCTCACGAGATTTGTATTTCTTCACTCTTCGGAGAATTGAACTACTTCCAATACATATTCTCTCTAGACCCGGAACTCTTCAAAGTCACGCTACAACTCAAACAATTTCTCTATTTCTTGTCACAAGAGCTCTTCCTCTCCAAAGATGAAATTTCCACATGGATTCATTTTCTTTCCTCCGGATTCCTACATGAATGCATCAGATTTCGTTTTACGTACCCTTTTTAATCTTACATGCACTGGGTTCCTTGAAATCCGGTGCAGACGAGATATTTTCAACATCAAGTCTTACATTACGTCTTGGTAGTTTCTTCAAAGCGATCTCCCTCCCTTGAGGATGATTTACTCTCTCACGTATCTGTCCTCTCCTTCTCAAAATCTTGCACAAAATAACAGACTCGACTTCCCAATCTATTTGTCAAACCACATCGATAGGCCAAGTCGCGTTGGAGTGATTCACGACTTGTCCAGTGGGGTTGAGAGTTTTGTATGTGATGTATCACTAACGGGGTAGCTACCGTCAAACTGAAGAAAACGACGTACTAATACATCTCTAATATGTGAACCGGCACTGTGAATGGTTTTCACAGTGACATGTTGGTCACTACCTTTGTTAATACGAGGCTTGGGGGTCATACTTTACTTGACGTCTGCCATCTCCATGTAGTAAGTCGTGAGTATTGACGGCAATGCCATGTGGACCAACTGCCGATGAGGATGGTGTTGTGGAGGAGGATGGGTGATATTCGAGGCTCGACTGCGTAATGACCGAGCAAATAGGTCGTCATTTCCATAGCGCAGCTCTTCATCGTCTAGCACAGGGGAGACACGAGCAAAATCTCTCTCGCAGCCTCGCGCACCAACTTTGACGAGGAGGACTTCTTGCAGGTGGGATCGATTGGCCTGGTGGGGTTCAAAGAGGATACATCAGTATTGAAATACTATCTCAGATTATGTCAAGATATTAGGTATCACGTAAATATGCTATTCGGTTATTGGGAGGTGAGGGACGAGATAGAGACGAGAGCGAATATTCAGCTCAGCTGAATGGAGAAGAATGTGATCCATGGCGGGAATCGAACCCCGATTTCACGAATTACGTTCCACTATGCGAGCGACTTTGACCCAGTGACGAGAATTTATGAGACGGACTATGAACATGATAAGGGATCACATTTCAGGAGCTGTACGACCGCGATCATGGGGAGAGCATGCGGAAGATCAGAGACAGAGGAGAGCGTAGAGCAGGAGGGGAAGGCAGTGGAGAGGAGGTGGAATGAGAGAGGAAGTCTGAAGTCGAGGCATGGCGGGGGTGAATAAAAAGGCTGTGGTAAGAGGGGGAGCCCCAAGTAGAAATGAGGCGGATGAATGGGACAAAGACAGAGGAGAAGGTCGAAGTGGAGCTGAAGTCAAGGGGTGACAGAGGCAGAGAGGGAGGCTCAGGTCGAAGGATGAAATAGGCAGAGGGTATACTGCAGTCGAGGAAAGGTAGAGGCAGAGGGCAGCCCAAAGTCGAAGGGTGGCAGAGTCAGAGGGGGAGGGGGGAATGGGAAGCTAGAGACAGAGGGAGAGGCTGGAGTCGAGGGGTGACAAAGACAGAAGAGGAGGCAGAGGAAAGAGGGAAAGACAGTGTGATGAGATGAAGGCAGGAACAGAGGGAAGGGGGAGACCAGAGGGGAAGGCTGAAGTATTGGAGTTTCGAGGACAGAGGAGAAAGCAGAATTAAGAGGGAAAGACAGGGTGAAGTGCGAAGACTGGAGTCGAGAGGAGGTAGAGACAGAGGGTGAGGCTGAATTCGAGGGGTGACAATGACAAGAGGAGGCAGAGAGAAGATGGAAAGACAGGGTAAAGAGGGGAAGGAAGAGACAGAGGGAAGACTGAAGTCGAGGTAAGGCAGAGACAGAGGGGAAGGCTGAAGTCGAGGGGTGACAATGACAAGAAGAGGCAGAGAGAAGATGGAAAGACAGGGTAAAGAGGGGAAGGAAGAGACAGAGGGAAGACTGAAGTCGAGGTAAGGCAGAGACAGAGGGGAAGGCTGAAGTATTGGAGTATCGAGGACAGAGGAGAAAGTAGAGGTAAGAGGGAAAGACAAGGTGAAGAGGGACAGAGGGAAGACTGAAGTCGAGGAAAAGGCTGAAGTAGTGGGGAAGGCTGAAGTCGAGGGGTGACAAAGACAGGAGAGAAGGCAGAGGGAAAGGCAGGCACATAGGAAAGACTGGATTCGAGGAAAAGTAGAGACAGAGGGTAAGGCTGAAGTAGATCGGAAGACCGAAGTCGAGGGGTGGCAGTGGGAAGGGCGAAAGACAAAGAGGAAGGCTGAAGTCAAGGGGCGACAAAGACAGAGGAAAGAGAGAAAGGCAGGGACAGAGGGGGAGGTACAAACAAAGAAGAAGGCTGAAGTCGAGAGTTGACGTAGACAGAGGAGAAAGTAGAGGAAAGAGGGAGGGACAGGGACAGAGGGAAGACAGGAGTCGATGGAAGGTAGAGACAGAGGGCTAGGCTGAAGTCGAGGAAAGGTAGAAACGAAGAAGAAGCCTGAAGTATTGGTTAAGGTTGGGGTCTAGGTTTGACTAAGACAGAGGAGAAGGCAGAGGGAAGAGAGAGGGGGAGGCAGGCACAGATGAAAGACTGAAGTCGAGGAAAGGTATTGACAGAGAGCGAGGCAGAAGTCGAGGAGAAAGCAAAGGAAAGGCAGGGAGGAGAGGAGAAGGCAGAGAGGCAGATGGAAAGAAGGAAAGGCAGAAGGAAGAAGAGCAGATGAGACGTAGTGATCGACCGAGGAAACGATGCAAACCTTGAAGGCAGAGCGGGATTCTGGCTGAACATTCCAACTGTCATTCAAGAATGCAGGGTGAGCCTGTTGTCACACGGTTAGCGGTAGGGGAGGAGTTTCATCAGATCCGAAGCTCGGTCACGTGACCACACGAACTCTCCGAGTGTCGACTGAGTGATGGATGTACTATTTATTGTATGTTGAAAAAAAATAAGTCCTTCAGAAATAGAAATTAATAGAAATTTTCCACACCCCGTTTTATTGATCTGTTGGAGAAAAGTGACTAACCTATGGGTCAAAATATGAAACTATACAGTCCCAACTAGGATTAAGGGTCACTTTGTAGTTGACCTGTAGAAAAACAATTCAAAAAACACCAAAAACGACAAGCAAACAATAGCCTGATTCTTTTAGTATTTCTCCATTTTTTGCCACAAGTATTCAACTGTAAAGTGTGTAGAAGATGAGAATAAAATGAGTTTTGAATGAAAAAAATGAAAATGTAATAGCTAATCTGTAAAAAAGTTGGTAGGCTCATTCATTCATTCGTATAATAATGTAAAAAACTTGGTTTTCTTTCAATAATAAATAGGAAATAAATGGAATCGAAATCATATCACTAACATTCAAATTTTGGAATAATTATCCCTGTCTGCTTGTTAAATAATAGTGTGTGTCACATCAATATTATCAATAAAACACCAGATAGTTTTTACGAATTCATGCCTTTGGCCGTTCGAAGTATGCAGCAAGAGAGATCAGCTAGGAATAGAAATAGCTGTCACCCCAACCGCATGACCCATTCCCTCAGCTACTACATCAAATGCCTTCAAGCGCAATTTCAGGTAGGAAAAGCCAAAAAAAACGAAAAACTCAACATTATAAGTCTTACTTGTACTAGGCCTAGACCTATTCGTTCTACTTAATTATTATATGAATATTATAAACTTGTATAATACCACAATAACTTGTGTAGGCCTACGATAATATCACTTTAAACAAGTTTGCGTACATCCCGGCAAAACATTCGGATGGTCATAGGACCGCACTTCGGCTCGTGTAACTCCTCCCCTACCGCTAACCCTGTGACAACAGGCTCACCCAAGAATGCATGGTAGCGATCTAGCGAATTATGAGTGATATGACGATAACTTCGGAACGTTGAGAGAGTAGTAAACTACCTAATACATTCAAAGTAAGGTGATGAGTAAACACAGCTCCATACTTTTCAGTAATATCTTGAATATATATTGGAAATATATACATTCATCTCTCATTGTACTGGCGTAATTCGGTCACATCTTAAGCACGTTGTCTCCCGAAACTGTGGAACTTTCGTTTCGATGACGCAGTAGTAATACGTGACTGAGAGAGAAAGAGAGAGAGAGAGAGAGAGAAAGAGTGAGAGAAAGTGAGAAAGTGAGAGTGGAAGGAGAGAGAGAGAGAATGATAGAAACAGTGAGAGAATGAGAGGGAGAGGATGGGCAGAGGGCTGATGAGGGGGGAAAGGAAGACAGGAAATGGCCGTTGAGGTTATGAGAGCAGTTGAAGGAAGGGGTGAGGGGTGGTTGGAGGGGGGCCTCATGTTTGAACCATGAGGGGGGTCTTGCTAGTTATTATTATCTGTTTATGCATTTATTTTGAATTTTATCTCTCAATTATCTAAATACCGTAAGATGAGAAGAATGGTGATATATACGAAACATAATACATGCAGAATACATACATATGTAAATATTGGAGAATATACTACTTTGTATTCGATGATTTGAAAAATACATTAATTGTTTTTTTTTCATCAGAATATAAATCATGTTATATCCTTTTGTTCAAGAGTAGTTGGATAAAGTTCAGGAGTTTCAGGTTTTGAAGGCAGTATACGCAGAGTTCATCCAGAATTGAGCTGGAGTAAGATTTGTAGAATATCTAGTCTAGATAGCCATAAAGTAATATTTCTTTGAACGAATGTAGTTTGTAACATTTTCTTCATATGTTATGGACGCCGGTTGAATATGGATGAGCCTATATGATCTGAGCGTGATATCCAATGTGGTTGTGTCTTTTGGGCACCTCTGAAGTGGATTGATGAAGTAGTGGGTTGTTTGATCTGGTATTGTGAGTTAGCTGTATCTTATCTGATTCGTGATGATAATTGTGGAATTGTCCTCCACGAATTATCACAAGAAATTGTGATGAAATATTTATTGAGAAGGCATCGTCATCATTTATCGACAACTCACTTTTTTCCAAAGGCCTAAGAATATACAATCGCATTCCTGAAACAATCATCAAACCTATGATTATAGCTATCTACGATGGATACGCGACTGCGTTGAAGGTTACTTGGGAACTGTGTAAGAAAGGAATACCGCGTATCGAATCACTGTCGACCTATCGCATCAAAATAGAAATCGAAGAGCGGTAGAGGCACTCATAGACGAGCGATGGCTGTCACTGTCAAAGTTGCGATCTTTTGAAATAGAAAAATAATCAGAAGATAGTTATATCAACGCATAAAAAGTACATGGTCCTATTCTATGTCTCATTACATGTTCAACGATGAGTGTCATATAAGTGGTTCTTACGCTATCCATGTATAAAACGGAAACAACCAGTAGCTGACACAGTTTTTTGTTTGTTTGGAGCACATGGCCTAGGCATAACTACGCAGCTTTTAAACTGTGCATAGGTGTAGAAAATAACTCATTGCATGATAAAAACACGATAGTGCTCACCAGTGTACATGGGAGAAAACAATGATCTCGTTCATGATATAACTCGGATTTTGGGTTAATATGAAAACGAATTATGAAGTACATTAAAAAAAAACTTCGATCCCATTTGTGTTTGTCTTCCATCTTGATTCCATGTGAGTACCTTGCAGTGCCGCGGCGAGGCGCCACCAATATCTCTTACACTTTTCCAAAAATCGCTCTGCATTAGAACTGACGAGAGTGACGTCACCGTTGCGTATCCATCGTAGATAGCTATAATCCTAGATCAAACTAACAACTTGTGGAAGTTTCAGGAATGCGTGTTCTAAATTAATAAAGGAAGGAAAATTGGTTCCAGATTCAAGTGAAAGTGTGCATTTTTGGGACAATATAAATTGAAATCATGTCACTCATTATTACTTGTCAATGTTTAAATTCTATAGCTTCACTTTCTTAGTTTTGAAAATGAATGATCTCTATATTTTCTTATTTCAAGATATTCTTAGTGTTTTCTTATTACAACTATTCTATTATCAAATATCTTATTATCTCTATTAATAATCATGGTTAGTTGGAAGAGCGGCATCCCACCGAACCTTGCCATTTTCTTTTGAATGCCAACTATGTAAGTAACTATATGTATACCCAACTGTGTTGTGTTTTGAAAGAAATAATGACTTATTATTATTATTATTATGAATACGTGTTCATTATTTTCATCAAATATGTCCATGCATATTATCATCATTGTTATCATCATTATTGTATTGTAAATTGTATTTTCAAATCGATTATATTTTTTATGTATGTAGTGTATAAAATATAGCAAAATTGCTGAAAAACATTATATATATATATATATATATATATATATATATATACATAATGATAAGTGTCATGATGATAATAGGAATAATAATGACAATTCATTCACAGAATACTCATTTAGAGTAATGTTTTGTCAGGATAATACAAATTTTCGAAACTTAATTTATAAAACTCTCTGTTCAACAGATAACTATTCACATTACCTCAGAAAATATAAATTTGTATACATGATGATTCTTTAGGAAGGGCATTAAAAATTTTCACAGCATTATGATCGAATCCCGACTCATAAAGGGCAGTGTGATGACTCAAAGTTACAAGATTATTTTCATTGCGGATGCTGTATGCATGAGTAGTTTTACTTTCAAATATGCTAAAATTCATTTTGATAAAAAAAAGATTTTTGAGAAAAATTGAAAATTTTGAACGAAAAACATTTTTATGGAAATGAACATCACTACTCACACATATCACCACACATGTAGCTCAGCTCATGTGGACCAATCAGAATTTCCCACAAGACTCACATCGAGGTTTCATGATCACGCAGTGTAGTCTTCTCAAAGGAATACAGATTCCGTGATTATAAATTCAACGAGCCTGAAAAAACATTTACCTGCCAGGTACTCTTGATACCACATCTCCCACCGCCTCATCCTCTCCTCGTCGGATAATCTCGGTGGTTCCGGCTCGGGGGGAGGGACGGACCAGTGAAACGTCACGGATTTCCGTGCCCTGGTTCGGTCCCTCGCCCCCGTCCTCAAGATTCCATCTTCCTGCCTGGTTGTATGGTACACCACCCATCCTCCAGCCATCGAGGCCGACTCCGGACTCCCGGGGGCAACTCTCACCAAGAAGGATGGACTGTTCAACGTTACCGTCCATCCTTCTGGGAGGTCCTCTTCGTGGTCTTCCCCGGGGGACAGCGGATGTGTCTCTCCGCTGTCGCGCCCGTCTTCCTCCCCGGGGGACAGCGGATGTGTCTCTCCGCTGTCGCGCCCGTCTTCTTCCCCGGGGGACAGCGGATGTGTCTCTCCGCTGTCACGCCCGTCTTCTTCCCCGGGGGACAGCGGATGAGTCTCTCCGCTGTCGCGCCCGTCTTCTTCCCCGGGGGACAGCGGATGAGTCTCTCCGCTGTCGCGCCCGTCTTCCTCCCCGGGGGACAGCGGATGAGTCTCTCCGCTGTCGCGCCCGTCTTCTTCCCCGGGGGACAGCGGATTGCTCTCTCCGCTGTCGCACCCGTCTCCTTCCCCGGGGGACAGCGGATTGCTCTCTCCGCTGTCCCGCCCGTCTTCCTCCCCGGGGGACAGCGGATTGCTCTCTCCGCTGTCACGCCCGTCTTCTACCCCGGGGGACAGCGGATGAGTCTCTCCGCTGTCGCGCCCGTCTCCCTCCCCGGGGGACAGCGGATGAGTCTCTCCGCTGTCGCGCCCGTCTTCTACTCCGGGGGACAGCGGATGAGTCTCTCCGCTGTCGCGCCCGTCTTCTTCCCCGGGGGACAGCGGATGAGTCTCTCCGCTGTCCCTCCCGTCTTCCTCCCCGGGGGACAGCGGATGAGTCTCTCCGCTGTCGCGCCCGTCTTCTACTCCGGGGGACAGCGGATGAGTCTCTCCGCTGTCGCGCCCGTCTTCTACTCCGGGGGACAGCGGATGAGTCTCTCCGCTGTCCCTCCCGTCTTCCTCCCCGGGGGACAGCGGATGAGTCTCTCCGCTGTCGCGCCCGTCTTCTACTCCGGGGGACAGCGGATGAGTCTCTCCGCTGTCGCGCCCGTCTTCTACTCCGGGGGACAGCGGATGAGTCTCTCCGCTGTCGCGCCCGTCTTCTTCCCCGGGGGACAGCGGATTGCTCTCTCCGCTGTCGCGCCCGTCTCCTACTCCGGGGGACAGCGGATGAGTCTCTCCGCTGTCGCGCCCGTCTCCTACTCCGGGGGACAGCGGATGAGTCTCTCCGCTGTCGCGCCCGTCTTCTACTCCGGGGGACAGCGGATTACCCTCTCCGCTGTCCTCGCCGTTCGTCCTCTCGTTTTGCTCGCTAGACATTGTCGATAATCGAAGAATAAATATTTCACAACTGAGTTTTAACACAAAATTGGAACACATCAGTAATCCAAGGTATCCCAGGAAACACTTGGGTTCCAGACATTGTTGTGATTACAATCTACGTCGTTTCACAATACTCACAACTGACATCGTTCAATTCTTCACAATCTTAATTCCTTATTGTTGCAAATCGAAAATGCATTTTTGAAGACGGCTCCGCGTCTCAAAATGGGAAAAAAACTGAAAAATATATTAGTAGAAAAGAGGATTATAGAGTGGAATAAAATTGAAATAGTCGAAGAGCCAGATATATTTGGAAATGCTCTGAAATTCAGAGACGGAATTAAAAGGTTATGTAAGATGAAAACATTGCAGAGTGTCAAATATGTTGAGAATGTAATTGAATATTCCTAGCTTGGAAATAATTAGCAAGTAAGAATGAGATCTTTCAGGAATTAAGAATAATCACTCAGTCACCGTTATGAAGAGATTGTAAAAATGTATCACTAAACTGTTTTAATAAATCAATGAATGAATACTCCTCAACTCTGCAACTATATAACTCTTACCTCATCCTATCATCTACAATCAACATGCCTGGTGTATAGGCCACTCAACTATGACAACAGTGTACACGGTTGCCTACCTGTCAGGTCAAACGTCTCGAGGTTTCTTTTCATATTCAACAAGAATTATCTAGAAAGAGAAATCTTTCCCAGATGTATTCATTGACTCATCTTCCTATTATCTCACCTCAATAATATCGATGATAATGAGTTCTACGGAAATAAATTCCAGTGGTAAATATAGGAACAAACTGCATGGGTATGACCCTACCTTGAAAAGACACATCAAAGTATACCCGGGAGTCACTGAGCTCAATCGTCATCATTATTATTATAAAGAAGCGTTGAATGAATCAAGTATATTCCATATATTTCCTTGTCTGATTCAGAACAAAAAAGGTTGGTCATAACTCAATAGGCCTACTCATGCCTCATACACTTTCTTCCGATATTTCGGTTCAATTTAGATATAGAATCATGATTTATCAATTGAATAACCTTCTGTTCCTACTCATTCTATTATATTACAACATAATCTTCAATTATCATTCTTGATTATTGAGGCCAGGTTTCACGAAACTGGATTAGGCAATAGTTAGTGGATTAACTTGTTATCACCATTGGTTACCTATGTTATTTTCGTACCTTTAATTAATATTCAGTGGATTAGTACCCTAACTGAGATTGGTAAGACCGGGCTTGAATTATTTATTTTCTGATTATTTTGTTTATTCAAGTAATTTTTTCGCCATTTTTATAACTCATTCAACATCATCCACGTATAACAGCCATATGATCTAGTGACTATATACCATTGTATTTTATTTCATACCTATTTCAAATACTTCAAGTAACGACTTTTTATTTCATTTGTACGAAGGAAGACAGTTTTTATTCGAATATAACAGTTATAACGCCACAGTTGTACCCTTTTGGGGCTTTGTGGAAATTGACAAGTGAATGTCGAATTGGTAATTTATGTGTATTCATCAAAGCAATGAAAGAAATATGATGATTATTATTCATTTGGGACATCCATAAGACGAGCTTGGGAGTTGATTATGCGAAATGTTAGTATTTTGTTGATAACTTTCAAACGATATGAGATATCAAAAATCTCCTTAGTGGAGCAACACAGATCTCTATTTTACCCTTAAAATTATATGAAATTAAATTATTGACCTTGGATTCATGGATTCGTTTTCAACCTTCGTATAGGCTCTCAGCTGTTTAGCTGAGAATGTGTTTTCTCAACTGTATTGTTCTTATCTGTATACCATCTAGACTATAGAGAGTATTGACAACGATATGTATTTCTCTGGCATTAAAATTTTAATATCTCTTACCGCGTTCGAAAGTTACCAAACTACTGATCTTCGGATATATCTACTACCATTATTCATTTGTTACGGAGAAAAGATTTTTCCTCTTCGTTCCACTCCTCAAAGAAGGTTTGCCAAAACCATGGTGTAAATCACCATGGTTCAAGATTAAATATCTTGATTGTTGCTGCAGTGGAACCACTTGTAGCCATCATATCCTCCTATCCCGAGGTATCCTTCATCCTTCCCTGCAATAACATACCGGGCCGCCTTTTGACATCCCCTTATGAGCCCCCCCCCCCTCCCCACCCCCACCCAACGCAAGAAGCACTGATGGTTGCGTTGGTTTGCCGGTAGGAGATGGTGACAATGCAAGAGCTACATTCGCTTCAATTATTTCAGACTTTCTTTGGAGAAGATGGAGTGTTAAATTTCTTGGACTGAACTTGGTATTGGTATTACCAAATACTCTTGGTATTACCAAGAACATATATTTGGACTATGCCCTGACCAGTTCCTCGTAATAGTATTTTTTTTTTTTCAATAACATCGAAACTTGAAACAAAATCATTGTTTCCCAATGAGGGCTATGGATGAAAGATAGAATAAATTGAACGGGGGGCAATCTTATAACGAGGGCAATCTTATAACCCCATATTGATTATTTAAAACCAATGAACTTCAACACCATAACTGCGCTGTCGGTGACCCTAATTTTCCGCCGCAGATAATAGATGCGTAATTATTATGGCCATGTAACTTCATTCATTATGCTTGTTTTTTAGAAAACAAAGAAGGATACTGGAGCATTATCAAAAACATGATTCAATGGAAACAAGAAAAATTCACTGCAGCAAGATTCGAGCTGGCGACCTCGGGTCCAACAGCGGAAGAACTAGCGCAGAGTAATCGCGATAAAATATATAGATCGACGCATTATCCGATATAGGCAAGGATTGCGAGAAAATGCCCCTTGCCTTGGGGTCTATACGGGATTGAAAAGTCACTACCGGGCCTCTTCGAATGCTCCGGACACCTTGACGTGATGTGAGGACTCGCGTGGCTCCGTGATCTCTCGAGCTGTCTATTTGCTCCTAAAAGGTTCACCCATGGCGACAAGTGAAGGTGTTAGGTGAGGGCACACCGTGGTTGGCTTGTGGTGACAGTAGTATAATATGGAGGGAGCGTCGCGTTCCTATCTTGTTTCGTAGAGTACCTTTTTTCTCATCTTCCCTTACTTTTGTCTTTCTTACCCACTCCTTCCATATGCTTGTAACATCCTCAAATGATGACAACTATGAAAAAATTATTTTTAAATGGTTTCTCAAATATGTATTGTATTCCATGAAAATGCAGGAAATACTCAATTTGGAAGCAGGAATTGTGAGACCGTATCCTTGTTGATCGAATTTTCTTTTTTAGATTGATATTCTTCTTGTTCTTAAATATTATTTTTTCATTATAAAATTGAATACTTTTCAACACAAAAAAAGTGATTGAACTTCAAACTTCATACAACTACGCTCTATAATTGGAGATCCATATTTTTGAAGTGAGTAACAGAGTTACTCTACCCACCTCGACCCCCCAACCCTTCCTGTAACTCTTCTGACTGCTATCCTCTGCACTCTTCTTACATCCCTTATCTCACCCACCCCACATGGATCCCATACCGAACTCGCATATTTCATCTTTCATTATTATTTATTATTATTATTAACTCTTGCAGTTGCACATAAATGCGCGGTGGCAAGTTCCCTATAAATCCTATACTATCGCCTCCCTAACCTTCTGACGGAATAGCTTCAACCCTATTTCATCCTCAAGTATACTTCTACTAAGCCCATTCCAATCCCTACCTGTCCTATTCAAGAAAGAGAACTTACCGACATCTAATCTAGCCCCCTTTATAACTACTGCTCTATCATGACTTCGCCTACCCCCATACCCTGACTCTTTCCTTTCAATCAACCTATTCAACTCTCCCCAGCCCCCTTCTCCTTCCATTACCCTGAAGAAATTACAGATCCGATCCTCCTTTCTCCGTATTTCCAATTCCCACCATCCCAAGTCTCGGATCATCTCAGATGGACTCTCCAATATTCTCACCCTCTCCCCCCTTTCATTCTCCCCCCATTTCCACCTCCTAACCCTACCTGTAACCCTTCTAACTGCAATCCTTTGCACCCTTTCCACATCCCTTATCTCACCTAATCTATAAGGATCCCAAACTGAACTAGCATATTCCACCATGGGACGCACTAACGAGAAATAAGCCTTTTCTTTTATCTTCATACTTGTCCCCCTAAGCTGCCTCATTACAAAGTTTAGTGCATTTATACTCTTTTTTACCATTCTCTCAATCTGACACCCCCACCCTAGACGTCTATCAAATACCACCCGCAAGTACTTGTAATTTTCCACTGACTCGAGTGACTTCCCTCTTACATCATACACTACATCAGCCCTCACTCTCCTCCTACCAAAGGTGACTAACTTACACTTCCCTTCATTTAACCCCATCTTGTTCAACTGAACCCAACAATTAAGTGCCGTCAAATCTGCCTGAATAGCTACTACATCCTCCTCTGTATTGATTTCCCTATATACCACACAATCATCTGCAAATAACCTCATTCTCGAATTAACGACCCTAGTCAGATCATCTATATATAAATCAAATAATAACGGACCTAGCACACTACCCTGTGGAACTCCTGACGTAACCTTAACCTCACTTGAAACCTCCGAACCTACTTGAACCGTTTGAACTCTATCCTGAAGAAAGTTTCCAATCCAATTAACTAACCCAGCATTCCCAATGGACAGTTTCAACTTCCCTAATGATATAGTGTGATCTACCTTGTCGAAAGCCTTTTCAAAATCTAAAAACACTGCATCAATACAGCCCCCCTTGTCTACTACCCCTGCCAGCTCTTCCGCAAAACCTAACAACTGTGTCTCACATGAATACCCCTTCCTAAAATTGAGACAGATAATTCTCCCAGAGTCATCGGCTGCATTGACGGAACGCATGTTTATATTGTACTTTGTCCTAGAAACCAACCCATACATCTAGAACATCACTACGTCACCCGATATAACTCATATCACATGAATGTGCAATTGGTAATGTCCTTTGTACTCGACCTTACCAGTCCCCTCAAAGTGAAGTCGTGAGCCTTGTGCAGCTGATCGTTATGTATGGGGTGTGTGACGCAGACATGAGGATCGTGGATCGCCGTTACGAACTTTGCCGGCCGTGATCACGATGTCTTCATGTGGCGTCACTCGCGATTTCGTGCCGGCTCAAGACGTCAGTTTGAGACTGGACGGCATGATTCTTCATGGTTAATCGGTATGCTATTCTCCGATTAAATATGTACAAGAAATAGGGTCACAATTATTATCAATCAGTATCTAGGACTATTGTGCCCATAGTTCGTATTGAACCAGTGATGTTTTCAGTTCATTAGCGTTCAATTTCTCCAAGTGACAGAAATAAATTGAGTTTTTTCTGATCGATAATCAATTTTTTTAATTCTCAATCCTTATCCATTTCACCTCAAAATCGAGACTTGATATGAAATCACTGTTTCTCAATTGAGACTTGGAGGTATTACAGATGAAATCTTTCAGACGGGGCACCACTAGGGCGATGTCATTATTTTACATCAACATGGAAATTCATTTTTATTTCTACTTGTTATATTTGTGGAATGTTGAATTTTATAGATGATCAATCATCATTGAAAATGAAGCCTCTAGATACATCTTTGACCTGATTTTTCAAGTCTCATCATTACGGTCAATGAAGGAGTCATCTAACTTTTCAGTCTGGTTGTGCTTCTTCTGAATTGTGTCTTTTGTTTCTAGGTGACAGTGGATATCTACTGGAACCGTGGATGGGGATCCTATATATTGTCAAAATAAGATGATTACCGGGGAGTAATGCTCATCTTCGCTTGGCAGTGAGTGACGGGAACGTTCACTTATAGGAAATATCATAGGATCTTATAACAAGAATGAATAAGTTATCATGTAAACCAAAATAACAAGTGTGAGTTTATTTAATTCAAGGTGCCTGGTACCGGTGCTTAGATACATGGGACTCTGTTGAGTGCCGTCAGTGGTGCCTGTGACCTAATCTAGTATAAATAATAGTGCAGATACTCATCACCACTCCAACCACGACTGACGTCTTCGCAGAGAGAAAGGCTTTGGCGATGGTACTTCTGTCTTGGTATCTTCACACTTCGTAGCACACACACACACACACCACATCCCGGGGGAACGATCCTCTCCTCCTCTGGCCGACAACGCACCTCTTCTTGACCTGTCCAGTAACGTATCTCTTGTTGATGTCTCCGGCAACGTATCTCCTCTTGATGTGCCCGACAATGTATCTCCTCTTGATGTGTCCGGCAACGTATCTCTTATTGATGTGCCCGGCAACGTACCTCTTCTTGACGTGCCCGACAACGTATCTCTTCTTGATGTGCCCCGCCACGTATCTCTCCATGATGTGGCCGACAACGTATCTCTTCTTGATGTCCCCGAGTCTCACTTCTCCCATAGGTTTCATTCCCGTGTCCGAAGTGCTGAGTCCTCATGTCTCCCATCATCGTCAATGCAACAAGGCCGTTACATCACATAAGCATAGCCAGTGACACAAGGAAGTGGACTAGGAATGTGCCAACTGTCAGCTTATTATTAGGACATAGGAACACAAAGAATAGCATAAAAAAGTATGCCAAGGACGTATTGCGGAATAGGATGGTATGGATAGGAAACCCGACTCCGTCGTGACAATATGATCCACTTGCACAATCTGCTGCTGCGAGATTCAATGCGGTGCATATTAGGACTCGGAATGTCATCGAGAAGGTCAATGGAGCTTTCAAGTCAAGGTGGCGCTGTACCCGTGAGGACTGGGACCTGCACTAATCTCCAACTGTGACATCTGCCATAATTGCTTCAGTTCGTGTGCTACCGTAAAACCTAGCTGTTCGTGGGGTCGTCAAGCAGGTAATAGCCAATCAATCGCATTATAGCTGTCCAACATCGACTCCATCTTCCACGAAACGAGCTGCCCATCCTCCTGTCCCGTACAATGGTAGTAATGCCTTCCTGAATCAGAGCCAGCCTACTAGAAATGAACTGATACGAATGTACTTCAACGCTTGTCCTGCTCTTCCCTTGCACATGACAGATTATAAAATTTGAACTTGTTTAACTACCGTTGTGAAATCCGTTGTCCCCCAGGAAAGACGGGCGAGACAACGGAGAGACCAGTCCGTTGTCCACCGTAGAAGAAGTGTAAGACAACGGGAAGTCTCATCTTTTCTCCCCCAGGGAGGACGGGGAAGACAACGGAGTCCAATCCGTTCTCCCACGAGGAAGACGGGTGAGACAACGGTGAGTCTGATCCGATGTCGCTCGGAAAAGTACAGCGAGGAAAATGAAGTATATTCTGTTGTCCCCCGGCGAAGACGGTTTAGGCAACGGAGAGTCCAATTCGTTGTCTTCCGGAGAAGACGGGCAAGACAACAAAGAGTCCAATTCGTTTTTCCGCGGAGAAGACGTGTGAGACTAGGGAGAATCTATCCGTTGTTCCTTGGTAAAGGCAGACGAGACAACGTGGAGTCGAAACCGTTGTTTCCCGGATATGACGGGTGGGACCACGGAGAGTCTAATCAGTAGTTCCCCGGAGAAGACGGGCGAGACAACGGAAAGTCCAACCCGGTGCTCCCGGCTCTCCCTTGTCTCGCCCATCTTCTCCGGGGGACAACGGTTCGATTTCTGTTGTGCTTGTCTTTATCCGGGGATCAATGGTGGCATGATCTCGAGAATGTAGTCATTAATTCTATAGGGCACCGTCCACGTCCGCAGCACAGGTGAGGCACGAACAAACTGTGAAGTGGCCTCGCGTGCCAACTTCGGTAAGAAGATCGGCCGCGTTCCAAAAGACCCGCCTGGTGGCGTTCAAAGAATATTTACATCGGTATTGAGATATTATCTCAGACTGTGTAAGGTATTGAGTATAACGTGAGATGTGAGTGACGAGATCGGAACGAGATCAATTGACGGGAACACTCCGCTCAACTGAATAGGAGGAGTGTGGTGATCCATGGCGGGGCGGGAATCGAAACTTATCCCCCGGAATTGGGTTCCAGTATGAAAGCAACTCAGTCTCAGTGACGAGAATTCAAGAGACGGACTGAGAATATGCAGGAGCAGTAGGACCGCGATCATGGGGAGAGCATGCGGAAGATCAGAGACATAGGAGAGCGTAGAAGCTGAAGGAAGGCAGAAGAAGAAGAGAAGGCTCAAGCAGGTGGGATGGGTGAAGGCAGAGGAAGTTAGAGGAAAGAGGCATGGGCAATCTAGGAGTGTTATCAATTGTCCCCGGAAAAGAAGAGGGAGACAACGGAGAAACTAATCCGTTGTCCTCGGAGAAGACGGGCGAGACAACGGAGAGTCCAACCCGTGGTCTCCCGGAGAAGAAGGGCGAGACAATGGAGAGTCTAATCCGTAGTTCCCCGGAGAAGACGGGCGTGGCAGCGTGGAGTCTGTTCCGTTTTTCCCCAGTGATGATGATACAGAGGAGATTGACGGTGAGAAAAACGAAGAAAATACCACGATATCATGATGGAGACCTGCCAAGCAGCTGGGTTGTGACTGATAACAGATCTGTTTTGTTGTTCAAGAACTCTCAGACAACCGGGAAGAGAACCTCCCAGATGGATAGAGTGTTTCGGTTAAGAATACATTCCTCGTGGTGGAGGATGCCTCTGGATATTCAGATTCTTCCGAGGTCCTGGCAGAAGGATGGGAAGTCGTCAACCATAATTTGGGTGAACGGTGAAATTGCAATGATGACCGGGAATAAATCGCATAGAGACCAGATCAGGATACGGAAATCCGTCACATTCGAGGGATCCCTCCGCTCCCCCGAGCCGGAATAACACAGCAAAACAGATCAAGAGCTGCTCAGCCGATGAGAAAGAGAAAAACTGAACATAATTATCAGGTAAATATTCTCATCATACTTTTTGAATTTATTTTCATGGTTCAGACCTGTAAACTAACCGAAAACTTTCCCATTATCATTAAAATCATCATCATTTTAACACTCACAGATGCGCATAAATGCACAGCTTGGCAAGATTTCTGTCTTTGATCACGACTGTTTGACCGCCTCCCCAACCACTCTACGGAGTCGTTTCATCCTTTACTCAACCCCCTCAAATACACTTTTTTGAGCCCATTCCAGGCCCTACTGTCCTATTAGAGTAAATTCTCCCACATCCAATCTAGCACCCTTTAAAACTACTCTATCATGACATCGTCTAACCCCTTCCCTAACTCATTCTTTTCAATCCAGTTATTCAACTTCCCTTAACCCCCTTTTCCTTTCATTGCCTCGAAATGATTACATGGGCCTATCCTATCCAATTGTCTACGATTTCTCAGATTCTGCCAGCCCAAGTCGAGCATCATCTCAAACGGACTCTCTAATATTCTTACCCTTTCTACCCTTCTATTGTCTACCCAGCTCCAACCCTTTCAATAACCCTTCTGAATGCTATCCTCTGCACTCTTTCCACATCCCCCATCTCACCCACACTACATGGATCACATACCGAACTCGCATATTTTATCTTATATGTTACAGATTGAGAGAGAAGTTCAATTTTCCAGAAGAACTCGGCTGCATTGACGGAACGCATGCTTGTATTGGACCTCCTCCTAGAAACCCTACCATACATCTAGAGCATCACTACGTCACCCGATATAACTCATATCCCATGAATGTGCAATTGGTAATGTACTTTGTACTCGACCTTGCCAGTCCCCTCAGCGTGAAGTCGTGATCCTTGTGCAGCCGATCGTTATGTACACGGTGTGTGACGCAGACATGAGGATCGTGGATCGCCGTTACGAACGCTGCTGGCCGTGAACACGGTGTCTTCATTTGGCGTCACTCGCGATTCCGTGCCGGCTCAAGACGTCAGTTTGAGACTGGACGTCATGATTCTTCATGGGTAATCGGTATGTTATTTTCAAAATAAATTTGAATAAGAAATAGGGTCACAATTGTTATCAATTAATATCTGGGACTATTGTGCCCATAGTTCATATTGAACCAGTGATGTTTTCAGTTTATTAGCGTTCAATTTCTCCAAGTGACAGAAATAAATTGAGTTTATTCTGATCGATAATCGATTATTTTATTTCTCAATTCTTATCCATCTCACCTCAAAATCAAAACTTGATATGAAATCTTTGTTTCTTAATTGAGACTTGGAGGAATTACAGATAATATCTTTCAGACGGGGCACCACTAGGGCGATGTCATTATTTCACATCAACATGGAAATTCATTTTTATTTCTACTTGTTATATTTGTGGAATGTTGAATTTTATACATGATCTATCATCATTGAAAATGAAGCCTCTAGATACATCTTTGACCTGATTTTACAAGTCTCATCGTTACGGTCGATGAATGTGTCATCTAACTTTGTAGTCTGGTTGTGCTTCTTCTGAATTGTGTCTTTTGTTTCTAGGTGACAGTGGATATCTACTGGAACCGTGGATGATGATCCTTTACATGATCCACATACACAATCTGCTGAGACTGCGAGATTCAATCTGGTGCATATTAGGACTCGGAATGTCATCGAGAAGGTGAATGGGGTTTTCAAGTCAAGGTAGCGCTGTACTCGCAAGAACCGGGTCCTGCACTACTCTCTAACTGTGACATCTGCCATAATTGCTTCAGTTCGTGTGCTACCGTGAAACCTAGCTGTTCGTGGGGTCGTCAAGCAGGTAATAGCCAATCAATCGCATTATAGCTTACCAACATCAGCTCCCTCTTCCACAAGACGAGCTACCAGAAGTTATCGAGCCAGCCCACCCTTCTGTCCAGTACAGTGGTCGTGTACAGTGATCGTGATACTTCCTGAATCAGGGCCAGCGTACTAGAAATAAACTGCTACAAAGGCACTTCAACGCTTGGAGTCACAGCTCCTGCTATTCTTGTTCTTTCCTTGCTCATGGCAGATGTGTCGATTATAAAATTTGAACTTGTGTAACTTCGATCCCAACGAAAAATTAAAATATACACAAGTTTCTAGAAAAATTCTCTTTGACCCGGTCTTATAATAGTTCGTTAACGAGTCTCTTAGGTTGATCGATCAATAGAATAGCATTGTTAACCAACAGAGATAATAAGTCAACAGTTGATTGATAAACCATTAAAGATCTGAGTGTATTGATGATATTGTATTACAGCTGATAATTTTCTAGCAACGGTATCTGGCATCAGGAAAGAAAAACAGAAAAAACGGTGTGCTAATCTTTTATTCCCAAATTTATATTAATGCTTGTGGCATAAGTTTCATTAGGAATCGCATAGACCTACTGACACACGGCTGTACCCGGTTCTATTCCTGTTATGACACGCTCTTTTTCCTCAATACCCAAACTGTATTGACGCGAACGAGAGTTTGATAGAGATCGTAGCAAGTATCACCACAGAGTATCGTGGTGAGCATCAAATGTTTCAACCGTTTCAAGCTGAATCGCTTGACTAAACCTATTCTCGTAGTCTGTGTTCTTATCGCTCAATTTTCATATTTCGATTGGCTTTTTCCAAACTACGGAAACTGGGGTAAATCTAGGGTCTACAAAGTGATTGAGGAATTGAATGCTAAGATACAGTTGATTCTCACCTCTACCGGTAAATGGGAATTATCGTGTAACGCAAAGTGAAATTTGGATAATGATTACAAAGATATTTTTTTCTGAATAGGGAAATTATTGTGATGATTATTATTTGCTTAACGATTCTACCAGCAACCAAGTTATATGGGGTGAAGAATGAGTGAGTGATAATGGAACTATGATGTGGTGATGAGAACATATTCTTGATTCATTTAATATTCACTAGTCAAACGCGAAATATGCGTTGTAAGATGAGCGAGATATCTGAATAAGGTATAATAACAGTCCTACATTTGCTACTTTATCTACTCTGGTATTCTACACACTCTGTCCTTCATTTAATTGCTACTTTATCTTCTCTGGTATTCTACACACCTTGACGAATATAAAGAATAGTTAATTCTTGGGCAAATATCGAATCTAGGAAGCAGTGAATCTTTGCTCATTTTCATAATTATATTTGATGAATTAAAACAGTAATTTGAATTTTTTTCTTGGAAACGGCTGATTCGAATTGCTTACAAAATGGTGGTTATGTGTATCATTCATGTTTGAACACTCAGAGAAAGATTCATTTTTTTCGGAGAGGATTCATTTTTTAGAATTTTCTTACCCAGCCTAATCCCATGGGGTTTTTTAAAACTTTGACACGATATTTCTCAAAATCTATCAAACCGATTCATTCCAGAAACTATACAGTTCTAAGTTGTTAAAGTTGGCCCGTACAAAAAAGTTTCATGTTGATCAGTCTACCCATGTGACCTGTGCAGTGCTTACAAACAAACAAACAAAACAAACTAAAAAATACACTGACGAAGCTCCATAAGAGTGGGATGGAATCTTCGCTACGCTCATCTAATAACCATAGTATTACGTAATCAATCAGACCTAATATTCTTCAGTTATTCTTTCATTTCATTCATGACTGTAATTATTACAATATCACAATCTTACTTATTATAGTTTGAGAAAGTGAGTACAGTAGGTATTGTTTATATATAATTGTGATGATTGAACAGCTAATCCGTAATGGTATTGATTTCATGGTAGACACAGAGTATTTCCTCCATGACTGCTGCTACTCTTTCATGTACAGTCGCCATCGTGGCCATACATTCAATGGACTTCTCGGTGCCATCCGTCAACCATCTCGTCAGCTCCACCGGAAGGCTCTGCTTTGATGCGGAGTATCGGCTGCCTCCAGAGTTTCCTCCAGTTTGCTGGAGGATCTATGCTATCAGCCAGGAAGAAATATGAAATATCTGTTATTACTGATTGCGGAAACAGTATTCTCAGTACTGTTGACTTATATAGTGTAGGCCTAATTGTTATTGTTTTTCAGTTCTTTCGAACAAATTAAACAAAATTGTTGGAATTGAACAGAATGTACCGGTATGTATACTGTGGAACAGTGTAGAAACGAATCAATATCTCACCATGCCTGATTGTAGTTGCTTGAATGACTGAAGTAGTTGCCATGGATGCATCCAGTGCCGTGGTGTTCAGTCTTGAAGGTTTTATGGGCAGTCCATTATGTGACGACGTGAACACTGTGCTGTCTCTTCATCGTCCATGGTTGAGCTTGAGTCATGGATTGCCGGACTGTTCTGTAAATTAATGAGATGAAATGAACATATTGATCCGTAAAAAAAAAAGTAGTACATACTTTTTCACTCAAATCAATCATTTGACAGCACTGTGGCCTTCTTTACCGTCCGTGCCCGACTGACTAACTATTCATTACCTTATATTAATTAACTGAAACTAATGAATTTAATCTTGCTCTAGGATCAAGCATAGGTCGATGGGAGGTAGGAACAGTCTGTAAATTCTAAAAAGTTGATTTCAAATATTTACTGAATTCATTGAGAACTATTTATCCTTATACAAAATTATAATGAATTACTAGAAAAATACCTATGCAGAGCTTAGGTTTCACTTGTACAATTGGTAGCGAGCCAATTGTACAGGTAAACTACTGGAAATGAAATCGATAGATACCATATTCGTCTTTTTAAGATTATCGAACCTATTGGATCTCATTTGACTTGCTCGTGGATCTGCGTCGTTGTTTGCGTGAGACGATGAAGTCCTCGTGTTACCAGTATCATTTTTCAAACTGCCCCAATTAGGACATTATACATGTCTGATCAAGATGACGTTGTTTGTGCAATCATCTTCTTCCAGTATACTACTTTTTGACATTTGATACTTATTCTTGATGTCGATCTCTTGGGATAGACATCAGGAATATTTTAAACCTAACCATATTTCAACATATATTTATTATGGTTTGTCGTTCCTCCACTCTTATTTGAGTGCGAGTTTGAACTGAGAACAAGTAACAAAACGTTCTCATCCTAGTCCCATGGGTGTGACCCTTTACAGCACACACATGTTCGGTTTTAACAAATTAGTGTATAACGTCTTTAGACACTTTAGACATAGTTTAGTCTTAGTTTAATATATATTGAAGTGTTCTCATCTAAATTTCACTTCCACCTTTATATTACACTTCTCACCTCTTGTTGCAACTTATTTCGACAGGTGCTAAATGACCTCGCTGTCGATGCGCCTTAAAACCCTAATATTCATTGATTCATGAAATAATAATATTTAGTGAAAACAATAATTACAGGAAAAAATTGGGATACCAACCAGTTGATATGAAATAGTGGAAAACAAATCAGGTATAATATAAATGAACATATTAACAATACCATATATCTGTGTATCGGCTGACTTTTTTATGAAGCGATTTGTGCTGAGGGTCCGGAAGTATTGTAGGGGAATCTTGCGGGTTCTTCGTTCTTGATGAATGTAGATGGGAGTCCGGAAGTCTTGGAGGGAATCTTCTGGGTTCTTGACTTCCTGGGCTTACGATAATTTTGACGTGACTACGTATTTAATTACTGCCCGCTGAACGTACACCAATTGATGTATACAACTTTGAACTTATTATGAAAACTCGTAACGTCCCTCGCAATAATCATAACTAGAGATGCTAACTGGCTGACGCCGCAAAGTTTCCGAAATTTGATGTATATGTTGACAGAAACACTTCTTCAATAACACTAGTTACAAGTCTGACAATATTAGCACTTGATGTTGGTGTATGCCAGATAATTTGAATAATTTGATGACGGTAACTTCTCTTGAGAATCTACCTAACTTGACGGTATAGTTGATCGACGAGTACGATTCAAGATCAAACACCCCTCACTCTAGTTAGTTAGCCTGAAACCCACCACTGTCAACTTATCAGAATGATTCTTAGACTCATCTGACTGATGCTAACTGGCTGACCCGCAAATCGATATTTGGAGAA
Organism: Brachyptera risi; assembly: GCA_964007535.1. NCBI lineage: Eukaryota > Metazoa > Arthropoda > Insecta > Plecoptera > Taeniopterygidae > Brachyptera > Brachyptera risi. Next base: position 5,189,215 of record OZ023335.1, read on the forward strand.
TATCTTGAAAATCTTTACTCTCACCGCCACTGTCAACTCATTATAATAATTCTTGTCCTTATCTAAGTGATGCTGATTGACTGAGGCCGCAAAATTATATGGATCTCAGACGAATTCACGAATATCTTGAAAATCTCATCTTTCACTGGTTATGAGCTTAATCCAAACTTGAACGTGATGTTTGAGCGATCATTTGAATTTAAAGACGATCACCTCTTTGTCAGCTGCATAAGAATTCAGACTACTTACGTGTGTAGCTGACGTGAACGTAATGTGTAGATATTCACATATACTTCTCTCAATTCTCCTTCGTACACACCCTTCATGTATTGGACAAGTACATTTTGATTGGCTGTATGTTTTTAAAAGCAAAGTTCTGATTAGTTGGCTGGCTGGTTTTTTGAAGCATAATTTTGATTGGTTGCATTCAGTCAAGATTTTGGTAATATTTGGAATTCGAAATATTCCCCCTACCCCACTGAAACTGATATTTGTTATGTGACAAGCCATGTGACTGCACGTGAAACTTGTGCCTATTCACACGGTTTAGGCAATATTCTGATTTTTGAAAGAAAATAGCTACCCTCTCGTTCAAAGTAATAATCATGAAATTGAATTGCTTCTATAGTTTGACTTATTACAACAACCTCAAGCTCTCATTTGTGTCTTGACGTATGGCACTTTTTTAGGATTGCTCTTTCATCAAAAAGCACAACCAAGGCCAAGCCAATAAATTACACTAGGACAAAATATCATCTTTTCACAAACTATACTTCCCCGTGCAGTGAAAGTGTGACAGAGAAAATTAAAATTGATGTTTGAAAATTAAAGTTGAGAACAATTCTGTAGAAGAAGGACAAGGGTTTTCACTGAAATACCCGATTATTAATTGAGTTATTTTAGAATCATTCTCAAATATATGAGCTGTGGATATATTACTGTCACAACACCGTAACTTGAGTCACTTACTGGAAACTTTACTTCCGAAAAAAACATTTGGAAATGGTGTCTCCCCCCATAAGATTGTTGATCCTGTTGTTTTTCGATCGGTTGGCATATCTCTCTTGTTTAGTGGACCATTCCCGGTCTGCCATTCGTTTGTATTGTTGAGCGCACCCTCATTTTCTGCTATCAGCTTCATGTCTTGCCAGCACTGGAAATCGAATATAAAATTGCATCAATATTCCCAACCCGGGCAAAATGTAGGAAATCTTATAAGTGTGTAGACATATAACTATCATCCACTTTGTCCATAATATTTTTACAACCTAATTTGGATGCTAGGTCAAGAATTTATTTGAACAAAGGGTGTAGCGAGTAATTTATTAATAGTTGCAGCTCCTTTCGAATGGTGAGAGATAGGTTGTATGATCGTGGAGGTGTACGTGACATAATTCCCGATTAAACTGATACTAGGTATTCATTCACACTAATTTAGAAACAGGAAAAGAATTGCTTAATTGAAGATGGATTCCACTTCTTTCGATGAAACACGATAGATAGACAGACGATCTTAGAATTAAGAAAAAATCAAAACGGTCAACTAGACCGATGCTTAGCACACGGCCATGCATGCATGGTTGGATGGGGGCATGCATGTAGCCCTGGCTCAAGAAAGTACTTCGGGAGGGACGGCAGCAAAACGCATGAGATGTTAATAGCGACACTGTCCCTCTCGCCGTCTGGTATCTTCTCAAGACGAAGAGAGCGCCAGCCCGTCATCACACACGCTTTCATACACACACCTCACTTGTTGTTCATGCGTGTCCGGTCAGGCGATAGGGCCATTTACGCTGACTGAGTAGAAATGTAGTTCGTTCTCCCTAACGATAGACGTAGGAACATTTCGTGTGATGGATCTGGTCAGTGGATAATGGTCGATACAAATAGTGGGTATATGGAAATAGATAATGGATCTTCATTAAATGACGGTAGTGGATTGACGAGATTGACATAAGGCCTATGGAAAGAGTCAACCCACAGTTAACCAAGATTGGAGATAAATGGATATGGAAGTTCAAAGCAGCCTAGCCCAAGTTCGAATTATCATTGCCGAATATTCGAGGCTCATAGAAGTGCCAAGCTATAACATTTGCATGCAAGTATGATCAGCTCTTATTGCACATGCTTAGCAGCTTCTTGATCACTTCTATTTCAACTCATGTTCTCCCTTTTCTTATGTGAGTGAAATAGTATGACTAAGGCATGAACTAATACAGTATACTCACACATTGCCATTGTTCCGATGTCTTGGTTGCACCAACATAGCCATTAAGAATATCAAGCAGTTCAGCATATGATATATTTTGCTACATATTCGTGGAGTTATTATCCAGATTATTCTTCATCAAAGTTGGATCGTGTTCCATGAGTTGGATCGACAACTCTTGCTGTTCCTTTGTAATGTGATTCACATCTGGTCTTCCATTAGTAGAAATAGAATTCAGATTTAATTATTTACACGTAATCTTGTATTCAAACTAAAAGAGGTGAAAACTGATTATCTGGAAAAATCGAACGACGACACATAAAATCGCGCGAAAAGGAAACCACACCTCTTTTTTATATGAAAAGCTCCAATTGGTCGAGCACAAATCTCTTTGGCACATTTCATATAGTTTCAAATTGTAGGAATAATCGGAATGAGAGGCTGAGGTGAATAAGAATTGACGTCGTCAATATTCACGTCAAATAATTCGCAAATGGTGAATTATTATCGGCTCTGTCTCATGTGCAAATATAACATCCACACGTGGATACGAGACCGGGAATGTGACCACAATCATGGCCGGTCGATGCTAAGCGCACGAGATTCGAACTTCTTCTCACATTTTTGATTTGATGTCTTGAACTATTTAATTGATTTCACTCTCTGGCAACTACAATTTCTTTTTCATGACCTAGAATTCTTCCGATACGAATAATTCTACTGGCCTTGGCCTTCCGAAAAGCAGACTTTTCACGAAACTTGCCATTTCTTTTCAATTCTTTCTTTGAGAATTGGACTCCACCGTGACCTTGATTCCATTTAACGATCACTGTTTGATGACTTGGACTTCTTGCAAGATTTGGACCTAATTCACATCTGATTTTTGAAGAAAAAGACTCCTTTAAAAACCAGATTTTCTCTGCATTACTTCCGGGACAATTCGGACAACGTACCAGATTTGAAATCCAAACCACATCAACTCTTCGAGTTCTTGTATTCCTTGCGAGACTCAGACTTTTCCGACACACAGATTTGCCACTTGGACATCGTACAAGTTTTATTTGATTCAATTTTCACTCGTCGACTTCTTGACTCTTTGCGTAAGTCAGATTTTTTCGACACACAGATAAGACCACTCGGACATCGTACAAGATTCACTTGATCCAATTTTCACTCGTTGACTTCTTGACTCTTTGCGAAACTCAGACTTTTCCGACACACAGATTTGACCACTCGGACATCACAAGATCCACTTGTTCCACATTTCACTCTCCGACTTCTTGTACTCCTTGCGAGACTCAGACTTTTCCGACACACAGATTTAACCACTCGGACATCACAAGATTCACTTGTTCCAATTTTCACTTTTCAACTTCTTGTTCTCCTTGCAAGACTCAGACTTTTCCGAAACACAGATTTGACCACTCGAACATAGAACAATATTTCATTGTTTTAATTTTCACCCTTTGACTTCTTGTACTCCTTTCAGAACTCAGACTCTTCCAACTCACATATTTGAACACTCGGACATCGTACAGGTTTTACTTGTTCCAATTTTCACTCTTCGACTTCTTGACTCCTTGCGAAACTCAGACTCTTCCGACACACAAATTAGACCACTCACATTGTACAAGATTTACTTGTTTCAACATTTACTCTCCGACTCTTTGTACTCCTTGCGAGACACAGACTTTTCCGACACACAGATTTGACCACTCGGACATCACAGGATTCACTTGTTCCAACATTTACTCACTGACTTCTTGCCTCTTTGAGTAACTCAGACTTTTCCGCCACACAGATTTGATCACTCGGACTTCGTACAAAATTCACTTGTTTCAACATTCACTCCTCAACTTCTTGTACTCCTTGCGAGACTCAGACTTTTCCGACACACAGATTTGACCACTCGGACATCACAAGATTCACTTGTTGCAACATTTACTCTTTGACTTCTCGACTCCTTGCGTTACTCAGACTTTTCCAACACACAGATTTGACCACTCGGACATCACAGGATTCACTTGTTGCAACATTTACTCTTTGACTTCTCGACTCTTTGCGAGACTCAGACATTTCCGACACACAGATTTGACCACTCGAACATCGAACAATATTTAATTGTTTCAGTTTTCACTCTTTGACTTCTTGTACTCCTTTCAAGACTCAGACTCTTCCGACTCACATATTTGAACACTCGGACATCACAAGATTCACTTGTTGCAATTTTCACTTTCTGACTTCTTGTACTCCTTGCGAGACTCAGACTTTTCCGACACACAGATTTGACCACTGGGACATCGTACAAGATTTAGTTGTTTCAACATTTGCTTTTCGACTTCTTGTACTCCTTGCGAGACTCAGACTTTTCCGCCACACAGATTTGACCACTCGGACATCTCAAGATTGACTTGTTCCAACATTTACTCTTCGATTTCTTGTACTCCTTGCGAGACTCAGACTTTTCCGACACACTGATTTGACCACTCGGACATCACAAGATTGACTTGTTTCAACATTCACTCTTAGACTTCTCGTACCCCTTGCGAGACTCAGACTTTTCCGACACACATTTGACCACTGGGACATCGTACAAGATTTACTTGTTCCAACATTTACTCTTCGACTTCTTGTACTCCTTGCGAGACTCAGACTTTTCCGACACACTGATTTGACCACTCGGACATCACAGGATTCACTTGTTGCAATTTTCACTCGCTGACTTCTTGCCTCTTTGCGGAACTCAGACTTTTCCGCCACACAGATCTGATCACTCGGACTTCGTACAAAATTCACTTGTTTCAACATTCACTCCTCGACTTCTTGTACTCCTTGCGAGACTCAGACTTTTCCGACACACAGATTTGACCACTCGGACATCACAAGATTCACTTGTTGCAACATTTACTCTTTGACTTCTCGACTCCTTGCGTTACTCAGACTTTTCCGACACACAGATTTGACCACTCGGACATCACAAGATTCACTTGTTGCAATTTTCACTCATTGACTTCTTGACTCTTTGCGAAACTCAGACTTTTCCGACACAGATTTGACCACTGGGACATCGTACAAGATTTAGTTGTTCCAACATTTGCTTTTCGACTTCTTGTACTCCTTGCGAGACTCAGACTTTTCCGCCACACAGATTTGACCACTCGGACATCACAAGATTGACTTGTTCCAACATTTACTCTTCGATTTCTTGTACTCCTTGCGAGACTTAGACTCTTCCGACACACAGATTTGACCACTCGGACATCACAAGATTCACTTGTTCCAACATTTGCTTTTCGACTTCTTGTACTCCTTGCGAGACTCAGACTTTTCCGCCACACAGATTTGACCACTCGGACATCACAAGATTGACTTGTTCCAACATTTACTCTTCGATTTCTTGTACTCCTTGCGAGACTCGGACTTTTCCGACACACAGATTTGACCACTCGGACATCACAAGATTGACTTGTTCCAACATTTACTCTTCGACTTCTTGTACTCCTTGCGAGACTCAGACTTTTCCGCCACACAGATTTGACCACTCGGACATCACAAGATTGACTTGTTTCAACATTCACTCTTGGACTTCTCGTCCCCCTTGCGAGATCAGACTTTTCCGACACACATTTGACCACTGGGACATCGTACAAGATTTACTTGTTCCAACATTTACTCTTCGACTTCTTGTACTCCTTGCGAGACTCAGACTTTTCCGCCACACAGATTTGTCCACTCGGACATCACAGGATTCACTTGTTGCAATTTTTACTCACTGACTTCTTGCCTCTTTGCGGAACTCAGACTTTTCCGCCACACAGATTTGATCACTCGGACATCGTACAAGATTGACTTGTTCCAACATTTACTCTTCGACTTCTTGACTCTTGGCGAGGCTCACACTTTTCCGACACACAGATTTGACCACTCGGACATCACAAGATTCACTTGTTGCAATTTTCACTCATTGACTTCTCGACTCTTTGCGAAACTCAGACTTTTCCGACACAGATTTGACCACTGGGACATCGTACTAGATTTACTTGTTTCAATATTCACTCTTCGACTTCTTGTTCTC